>JAMLFY010000002.1:17568393-18151815 GCA_030441495.1 Dalbergia oliveri | reverse complement strand
TTTGTGAGCTTGAAAGAGTGAAGAAAGGAAGGAACTCTTGAGTCTTGGAGAGAAAGAAGAACTGAAGATTACTCTTTGAAGCTAATCTTGGCAAATGAACAAAATGCAACCAAGCCTCATCCAAGCATGATATTTATAGAGGGAATGAGACCTTGTGGCTGATTTGGGAGGAAGGCTTGGCCTCATGTTCCATGAGGTGAGAGAATTTGCTTTATGGAGGCATGGTGAGGTATGGTGGAAAGTATGAGCAAGGCATGGCCTAAAGGTATTGGGTTCTAGCCAACAAAATCACATGTGGCACAAATGGAGAGCATGAATTCAGCCAACATTTCAGCCAAGGGGCGAAAAGGATGATTTGCTCATGTAATTGTGGTTTAAGGATGTGTTTAGGTGTTTCTTTGATTAAGCTTTTGATTAGGCATTTGTAAGCAAGTGTTTAGGTGATAAAATGGCTAATTAAGGTGGGTTAGACTCATTAAGGAGTGGTCATACTAAATTAGAGAATTAAAACCATACTTTAGTCAAATCAAATCATAGACACAATTCCATGATTTAAGGAATTGGAGAGAGAAAACACTATTCATGAAAATGTGACATAATGTCTTAAATTCAAGAATAGGATTTTGAGCTTCTCTAAGCAATCTTAGGTTCTAATCAACCTTGATTAATTATTTTGACCTTAGATTAGTAATTAGAATTTACTTAATCTTTAATTAGAGCCTAATATTGCTTAGGTTTCGCTGAATCGTGTTATTCGGCTAGAATGCACTTAGTAGTGATAAAACGGTAATTTTTCACTAAAGCTACCGGGCTTACTGGGCTTATCTCGACATAAAACATTACTGAAAAACATCATTTAAAACCTTTTGGTGAAGTCGGGTTCACCGGCATGAAACGAGGTTAAAAGCCACGGCATTTTGGTAATTTCGCGCGTCGGAACTCAAAAATGATATTCTTCTGCTCTTTTACCACACATAGCATACACAATCCCCTATCATCACAAACATTCCCTCGAGGATGGCTTGGCCGATATCCTCATTTTCCGGTAAAATGACATCAGGGGCATTTCGGTCATTTGTACACGGAAAATCGGGGTGTTACAAATTACCCATATGGTAATTTACACGTGATTCAGTAACCTTCACACCTAGTCATTACCCGTAAGTTTAATGTTTGTTACAAGTACCATGTAATATCTAGAAATGTTCGAGATAATTCGAGGAGTTTTTTTTTTATGTGAAATGACTTCTTTACCCTAGTTAGTCTTAATAAGTTCACTTAAGTAATTAAAGAAATATTAGGCTCTAATTCATTTTGAATTAATTTCATTCATTAATCTTGGGTTAAAAATAATTACTTGAGATTAAAATAATTACTTGAGGTAATTAAGCCTAAGATTGTTTAGGAAAAATTAATTTCCTTTCTTAATTATAAGGACTCATATAAACTCAATAATGTTAAGATCAAGGTAAATCTAGTGCATTTTCTTTGTCTTAAGATTAGGACTTATGTTACTAATTGATTTTTAACTCAATTGAGATTAACTCCATTAGTAGTATAAGATTACTCATTTACCTTGTCTTGGTAAATCCTAAACACTTGATTTTTACCATTTACACTAAATTACCAATTCATAATTTACTACCTAATTAAATATGCTATCTGCTACATGTCTTACTTATCAAAGAATCAACGCATCCCCCATTATCCCCAAACAAAGCCGCGCCTACATGCCTTCATCACCTTATGATTTATTTATTTTTCAATAAATAATGCACGTACAAACATATCATTACCTTACCATTTACTTTTTTGGAGTTGTCTTGCTCAAGATTGCTAAAAAATTCTCTAATTCTCTCAAGAACTCTAAGCTTTCTTCTTCTTCCTCCTCCAACTCCAAGAGACTCCATTCTTGACATTCATCCAAGTTCTCAACCTCAAACTAACACATCTCCACCATAGATCAACTCTAAACACATTAAACTTTCCATTTCCAAACAAAAGACCATAAGAAAAATCCTTCCTCCATTCTAACTTCCTTGGCCGAAATCATCACCATCATTAGGAGCAGATTTTCTTCTTGTTACTTCATGAAAGATCTAGCTTCTCTTTTGAAAACAAGAAAAACTTGGTAGAGATTTTATTTCATGTTCTTTCTCTTGTTCTTTCCTTAAATTTCGATTTTTTTTTTATGGCTTGATGATGACCATGGCTTGATGATGACTATCATGTTGTTGAATCCATGATATAATATACCTCTAAAGCTCAAGGTTTAGTTTTTGATGTCAAAAGATTAATGAAATAATTGTTAATTTTCTTTAAAATGATTCTTTTTGAGCTTATTGATGAGTTCAAGAAAAAAGGTTCTTGGAACCATGGTAATAAGAACTCTAAAGCTTTACTTCCTTTTTGTTAAGATTATTTAGAGTCAAAAGTTTCATTCTTTAAAGTTTGAGTTTTGAGCTTAACAAGATATAAAAATGAACTTGCATCTATGTTTATGTTTCAAGCTCTTGCATATCATGTTTAAATTTCAAGCCTTGCATAATCATGTTTATATTTTAAGTAATGACCTTAATTCTTGAAGATAATAATATGGACTTGCATATCATGTTTAAATTTTCAAGTCTTGCATATCATGTTTAAATTTCAAGTCATCATCTTAAATCTTAAAGATAAGAAAATAGACTTGCATATCATGTTTATTTTCCAAACCTTGCATAATCATGTTTATATTTCAAGTAATCACCTTAATTTTTGAAAGATAATAATATGGACTTGAATATCATGTTTATATTTTCAAGTCTTGCATATTATGTTTAAATTTCAAGTCATCACTTTAAATCTTAAAGATAAGACAATGGACTTGCACATCATGTTTATATTCAAGCCTTGCATATCATATTTATATTTCTAAAGTTTCACCTTATAATGACCAAGATTAAAAATGAGATTTGCATGTGTTTATGATTCTAGTTATTACCTAAACCTCTAAAGCTCAAAGGGCTTTTATCTTAAATGAAAATTTGATCATGGACACATTTCAATATATAAATTTTGGCCTTATGAGGATCTTGGGTTTGAAGTTGGTTTTTACTTTGTTTTTAGGCTTGGATCTTGTTTCTATGATGTACAAAAAGAATTGATTTAAAGGATGTAATTGTTTTTGATGAAGTGATTGTTTTAATTTAGGAAAATATGAGTATAATTTCAGGCAAAAATTGGAATGAAGTTTTATAATGGTTCAAAGTATGCTAAAACTTCAGTTTTTGAAATTCTGGAGCTTCTAGTAATCAATTACCACACATGTATTGATTACCAAATGTTTGTTCATATTTGTTTGAAAATTTAACTGTGAATGATTACCAGCTTTGATCAATTACAACTCAGAAATGTACAAATGAGTGTGTTTCCATGCAAAATGACATGAATTGATGCCTATGTATACTTGGTCTTTGAATTATATAAATAATGCCTTCTAGTATGTTGTATATATCCTGTGAGCATAGCATATGCATTAGCTCAGTCTCAACCTTATTTTTAGGCATACCTGTAGGAGTATGTTTACTGTATGAGATATTGATTGATGACATGCCTATGGATATATGCAAAGAATATGATGCATACTTACGTGATCAATTACAATGATGAATTATGGCATGTTATGTTTATGATTGATTAATTGAGATGAATTATTTAAGTGTTCTATGAACATGAGATATTTAAGGATAAATTATGATTATATGTTCATGCTTACATTTCTAAATAACATGCTAAGATAAAAGGTGACATAAGACACATGGAAATGATCCTCTAGACTCTAGGAATTAATGGTTAGGAGAGGTGGTCCAATAAGGACCCTTTAGACTCTAGGAATTAATGGTTATGAAAGGTGATCCTATGCCCCTATCCCACTGGAGTTGAGAATTTAACTTATCTAGAGGATAAGTATAAACTAGTGACGACTAGTTATGTATGAGCTTATAACCTAGAACTCTCAAGAAGAAAGATATAAGGGGCCCCAAAGAAAAAGAGATTAAGAAATTTAAGTCACCTAAAAGAATAATGAGAAGAAATCATGTTTGAAAGATTTATGTTCTTTATGTCATGTAACATTGGTTGTGATTTCTATGATAATTGGCATATGGCATTGACATGTGTTCATTATATAGTATGATGCATCCATACCATTAAGATTCATGCTAAGACAAACCTCGGCTAACGGTATTTGGAACTTAATGAAAAGAAAAACCTTATATATGCTCACATTTTCATAATGAAACCCAAGGTTCCTAGGGACGATAATGATACACACATGTTAGGCGAAAGCCCTACGAGTTTCTTTTATAAGTTTCTTATTCCCTATTCTTTTCTTTGTATCTCGTCTTCAGATGGCGAGTTCGTGATCTATGTTGATGCCCCCACATGGGAAATGCACTTTGACCCGGGTCAACGGCTTGTATCATTTTGGGGTCATTGTAGCGTTTGTACATCTTTATGGATCGTCCCTTCGCACACCCCGTTTTTGCAGAATTGGTTCTCCCTATGACTCTATTTCTGGATGATCTTGCCTTCGAGCGTGCGCATCTGCATGCTCGCAGCTTCAGCACTTGAATTTCCTCGCATCATTTGTTTGAGTTTCCCTACTACATACCCCAGTCACCACCTCGTTCTACTTGGTCATGGTTGGACCCATCAGGCTATCCACCTCCCATCACTTCAAGTAGTTCTGCCCATTATCCCTATGGAGGTGGGAGGTGAGAGTGATGAGTACTACCGTCATACAACCGATGAGAGGAGCTAAGCCTACACGTAGAAGGCGCTACCCGTCCCGTCGAGGTGCCCATGTTCGACCGCGAGACTTCTTGCCATACGAGACAAGTTGATCCGTGGATTTTACTCTATGCGCTTTGAGTAGGAGTAGTGAGGAAGGGACCTAATGCGTTGATTTTGCATTCATTTGCATATTGTTCATCTTGGATTACTGTACTTGACTTAAACTTTGTTGGTAGTGTGATGTTTGTATGTTTTAGTGTATGATGAATGATCAGTATTTACATTGGTAATATTATAATATATGGGTGTTGTAATTTATAGGTACGTTATTTGTTTTTATCCTCTCTTTACATGTGTGAGGTGAATAGCATTAACTATTTTGTATGCGCGCGCACCTTGTATATAAAAAAAATTTCCCTGTTTTTATTAAAGTATTTTCAAGAATTTAAAATTAAAACTGAACAAAAGAGTATTGACTAATAATTAACCTAAATGCATCTTAAGCGAGTTAGGTAAAACATTAGGGTGTTACATTCTAGTATTAGAGTTTCAATCTTCATAGAGCTTGAGGATTATACCACTATGCTTCTCAAGCATGATGCGATAATTATGTTGTAATGCCCCGATTTTCTGTGCACAAATGACCAAAATGCCCCTAAGGTCATTTTACCAGGAAAATGAGGATCGCGAGCCTCGACTATCATCCAGGGGATGTTTTGATGTTGAAAGGGGATTCGTGTGTTATGTATGCTATAGAGTAGAAGAATCTCATTTTTGAGTTCCAATGCGCAAAATGACCAAAATGCCTCTATGGCTAAGTAATACCGAATTAAGTGCCGATTGAGCCTGAATTCACCAAAGGTTTGAAATGATGTTTTTAAGTAATGTTTAACATCGGGTTCAGCCTGGGTAGCCCCGGAGATTTTTGCAAAAATTACCGTTTTGCCCCCCTAAGTGCATTTTGGGCCTAATGATACGATTAACGAAACCTAAGCAATATTAGGCTCTAATTAAAGATTAGTAAATCCTAAGTACTATTCTAGAGTCAAAATAATTAATTAAGGTTAATTAGAACCTAAGATTGCTTAGAGAAACTCAAAATCCTTTTCTTGATTTAAGACTTTATGTCACATTTTCATGAATAGTAAAATCCCTATTCCAATTTCCTTGAATTATGGAAATGGTCACATGATGAGATTCCTCCCTAATAAATGTGGATTTGCATTAATCAAGCAAGAGCACTCTTTAATCTTGTCTTGAGCTACCTTAATTACTCATTTTATCACCTAAAACACTAAATTACAATCCCTAATCCATGACCTAACCAAATCAACTTCTAAACATACCCATAAACCAACATTAAAATGAGATTTTTACCTCCCCATTTTTCCTAAACAAATCAGCCACCCTCCTCCATTTTTCATCCATCACATGTTGAAATTCAATTAAAATATACTTGAAGAACCATAGTTAGCCATACCTTGAGCCATGCATTGAACCATACTTAGCCATACCTTAAGTCATGCCTTGAACCATACCTAGCCATACCCAAAGTCATGCCATGCAAAGAGATATTTTTCTTCCTTGCCATTTCACCTCCTTTGTGTTTCATTTTCTATAAATAGGCATCAAGAGAACTTGCAAAAAGACTTGCTCATACTTACAATTTCAAGTTTTCTTTCTTTAAGCTCAAAGAGTTCTTCTTCTCCTTCTTCTTCATTCTTCCAAGAGCCACCATCCTCCACCACACAACCACTATAAATATTCCTTTAAACACATGATTTCTCCACTTCCAAGATCAAAAACCCAAGACAAACCTTTCTTCCTTTTCTTTCCTTCTTGGCCTAAACCATTTTAGCACCAAGAAAGATTTGTTCTTCTCATCACATTTCCAAGACCAAACCTTTCTTTTTCAAAAGAAAAACACCTTTGGTAGGGAGTTGTTTTAAGGATTTGCTATTCTTTTCTCTTGTATTACTCTTAGTTTAAGATGTTCTTCCTTTCTTATTACACCATTTTTGGTTCTTTGTTTTCTTTTCCTTCTCTTTTTTTCGGCCTTATGGCCTACATCATGAAGAAACCATGGCTTGATGATGAGAGTCTTAGGTGTTGGTTGCAAAACCATCATTTATTTGGCGTCTAAAGTTTGAAGGTTTCACTTTTAAGAATTTTTAGCAAATGATGATATTATGTGTTAGAATGGAAGTCTTGAGCCTAGGACTCAAAGAAATGCATCCATATTTATATTTCAAGTCTTTGCATTACATATTTATAATTAAGCTTTGCATTTCATGTTTACATAATCACCTAAATAATTAACTCAAAGCCTACCTATTTCAACCTTAAAGTTGAAATGTGATTTAGAGTAAATACTCTAAGAGGCCTAGAGCACTAAAATAAAGAATTGGACTTGCATTCATATTTACATTTCCTTGCTTAGTATATTTACTTTTCAAGTCATCACTTAAACTTAAGGATTAAAAGGAGGCTTGCATTTTCATATCACTTAAATAATTAACTCAAAGCCTACCTATTTCAACCTTAAAGTTGAAATGTGATTAGAGTGAATACTCTAAGAGGCCTAGAGCACTAAAATAAAGAATTGAACTTGCATTCATGTTTACATTTCTTGCCTACCATATTTACTTTTCAAGTCATCACCTAAACTTAAAGATTTAAAACTAGAGCTTGCATTCTCATATTTAAATTCAAAGCTTTGCATAGCATACTTATTTTTTTCTTGCTATCACCCTATAATGCCAAGATTAAAAATGAAGCTTGCATTGCATGTCTAAATTTATGCCTTCACTTGATTAACCTAGTGTTCAAGACTCACCATTTCAACTCACAAGAGATCTTTGACTCATGCAATATATATATCTTATTAAATGTAAACATCCTTTATTAAGCTCTCTAATTTATGCTATTAATCTAAGGTTGCTTATTGTATTGCTATAAGGATACGAAGTAAAGTACTTATCCAATAAAATGTTGTGATTTTCATATGCTTGAGGAATTATGTGAAATTGAGGACTTACATGTTAGTCATTTAAATTTGAATGAATATGGCATGTTATAATTTCACTTGAAATATCTTAAAGTTGCATAGAGCATGAGAAAATGTATATGATATGGTTATAGCTTTGCATCTTAACATAATATGTTAATATAAAGGTGACATTATACAAATGGAAGTGATCCTCTAGACTCCCTAAATTAAAGGTTATGAGAGGTGATCCAAGAAAGTTGCATACTCATGATAAGAAAGTGATGTGTTTGCCCTCTATTACCCCATATTAAATCTAGCGACAACTAGTTAGGAATGAGCTCATCCTAGGCAATTGGTGAGGTGGAGCTATGGTGATGACTGTGAAATCGCTAGAGAAGGTGAGATGGTTGGTTTATGGTGATGATGTATGGGTGGTCATTAAGAAAGGAACTTGAAAGTTCAATCATGATAAAGTAAAGATGCATATACATACGTTACATTATTGTTTTATTGGTTAATTTAATCATGTGATATGTGCTATTTACATGGGTTAATTATGCTCATTGAGATATTGCCATGTATACATGATATCTGTTGTATTCATGTCATTAAGACCCATGCTAAAAGACACCCATTTCGGATAAAGGGATTTTGAGAAATTTAAAATTGAACCTTATGCATGCACATTTCCTTCATAATGACAACGAAGTGGCTTGGGTGACGACGATGACACTTGTGTTAGAGTTGGGGAGCCTACTGAGAATCTTGAATAAGTTTCTTATCCCTTTTTCTCTTCCGTGTCATCTCCAAACATGAATGGTGTGGTTGTTCGTGATCTTCCTTGAGGCACGGGCATAAGAGTCACCTTACCTACCGGACAGAAGTTGAGGAGAAGCATGGAGACTCGTCTAGTTTTGTTATAGTTATGTTTAGCATTGGACGGTGTATGTTCAATCTTATTGTTGAGTTTAGTACTTAGCATGTCCTGACATATACAGGACATCACTATTATGTTATGGTTATGGCATGTTAATATGATTTGTGTATGTTATACTATGGTTTACATATATATGCTATGATGAAAGTTTATATGATTGCTATGTCATACATGTATTAATCGGTATCTATGCGCACGCGGCGACATTTTAGTTTTAAAGTTCAAAAAAAAATTTAGCCATATTTTTATTACTCGTATTTTAAAGAAGAATAAGTTAAGTTTAAGACAAAGGCGTAACAACTAATAATTAACCTAATACGACTTGAGCGTATTAGGTTAAAAATTAGGGTGTTACATATGTCATGTGTAGTTGGTTGGTTGATAAAATGAGCTATAGGATAAAGATGCATGACCGTTGTATGTGTTTGTGCCACGGTAACTAGCTCACTTAACATGAAGTATTGAGCCTAATCACCTCAATGTTTACGTTGCGTATGCTCAGGGACCAATGGCACGACCACGACAGAATAGGACTCCAAATGGGAATGAGGGTAATGACAGAGCTGAAGCTCTAGGGGACATGGCAAGGGCCCTGAAGAATATTTGAACGGATGACTGTCAGCCGAGTCCTGTCGCCGTCCTATTAATGTGGAAGGTCTGGAGCATGCTTGATTTGGAGAATTTTGTAGGCGAAACCACCATCTTTTAGAGGAACTCTGGATCCAAACTAAGCTAATGAATGGATCAAGAGCATGGAGAAAATCTTTCAAGTTACTACTTGTACCGAGGAACTGAAGGTGACTTTTGCTACTTACATGCTAGAGGCGAATGCCAAATTTTGGTGGACTTGGCACTCGAAGACTATTGGAGGCATCTGCACTTTGATCAATAGGGAGGTATTTAAGCATTATTTTTATGAGAAGTATTTCCCCAAATCTGAGGAATGCAAAGGGTATAGAATTCATGTAGCTAGCCTAAAGGGGAATGAGCATTGCGCAGGACACTGAAGGTTTAAGGAATTGATTAAGTTTTCTATAATTTTTCAAGGAAACCTTGATGAAGTTTGGAAGTATGTTATGTATGAAGCTGGGATGAAGGCGGAAATTAATGTTGTTGTTGCACATATGGAGATTAGAGACTTTTCCCTAGTCAACAAGTGTCGTATCATTGAGGAAGGCCACAAGAAATTGAGCATATCAAGAGTTGAAACTTCCACTAATAAGCTGGCACCGCAAGCTTCTAGGTTTAAGCTATAATTTAGACCAGTTCAAGCCGAGTTAGGCCACAAAGACCTTAAAGGAATTTTCATCACGGGGATCAAGTGGGCCTAAGGGTAGGCACCCAAGGGTCCCAATTGCACCCCTAGGCCTGCACTTGTTGCATTATGTCCCAAATGTAGGAAGCCACATGGAGATTGTAACACCCTAATATTTAACCCAACACGCCTAGGACGTATTAAGATTAATTATTAGTTATTACTTCCCTTTTAAACTCGTTTGTAAAATTACTTAGCGAAAATACAGGTAATTTTTTTTTTTTTGAAATGGAATACGTAAAACAAAGTACGAGCCATCGCGTATAACATAAGCGAAACGTAAAGCGGAAGAGAAAATAAATCATGCAATATAAAGCAAGTAAGAACACCTCAACCATAGAAACCACCATCATAACATTAGATATCATAGTTTAGTACATCAACTGAAAACATAAAAAGCATAAAGTCTTACCCATACAAGTGGGTAGAGCTTGCAGGACAGGAACATAAAGTAACCAGAAACATAAACAACTAATACATGGTAAACCCACAAAAGATACTACCAACTAAAAGCAACCCTCCCCTCTAAAAGCCTCAGATGACGTTATCCTCCTGGGAGATATAGCCCGCAAACTGCCGAGCTCCTCGGATATGGCCTAACGAAGAGGGGGAGTGGGCATGCGGATCGGCGGAGCGACGTGGCCTCCTCGAGGGTGCCTCTCGGGCTGACGTACACACCTCATAAGCCTTGGCTGAGAGACTGTGTCTTCGCTACCCTACCACCCAAAGGCATCAAGGGGCGGAATCCTTCGATAGGGTCGGTGGAATCCTTAGAGGTCCCTCCCATAATGATGTATGAGGGGCACGTACTCGGATAGTCATGCACGCTGAAGATGATGGTCGAGCACGGGGTCCGCCCGTCACGGGTCGCGTCCTCTCGAAGATCAAATCATCATCGTAGGGAGAGGTCGGGGTGAAATGGAAGTTGGAGACTGGAAAAGCAAACGGGCCCATGTATGCAAAAATGCGCATGGTACAACGACCCTCAAAATGGTAGGACTGATGATCTAGGTTGTAGTGCACCTCCCACATGGGCGTATCAACAAAAATCACGAACGACACCATCGAATCTGAAAAGGCAACGGAAAAAAGATAGAGGGGTGAGAATCTTGCTAAAGAATCTCAGGAGGGAAACCTCTATCCTAGTGTCATCGTTTACGTCCCTAAGAACCTTGGGTTTATTTATAAAAAGGTTATACATGCAAAGGTTCATTATGAGGTTTTCATAAAAGTAATTATCCAAGGTCCGTGTCTTTTATGATGAATCTTAATGCATGTATGCAGCATAGTAGAACATGAATGCATGGCAATACTTTATGCAGCAAACAAGTAAAACATTTCATCAATAACAAATTCTCTAATAGGTGGCATGTGCTTTCTCATAATCAACTTCTTTCTTTCATAAGCAAAAGCTTCACATCTTTCTTATTTCTCAAACTTGTGACATCATGGTATGTAAAAATAGTAACCGACCCCTGATACTAGGCTATGAGCTCATACCTTAACTAGTCGTCACTAGTTCTTACTTATCCTCTTGATAAGCGAATCATAATCATAAAAATAATAACCCGACTCCCAAAGTACGGGTAGGGACCTAAGGAATCACCCATCATGGGACTTTTTTCCTTCTCTAAACGCATCAACTGGTTAAGACCAGTGACTTTGTCCGCTTTGGCAGGCTAATGTCGATGCCCTCACGATTTTACCTTCTCCTCACCGTAGCAAGAGAAGTACGTCTCAGTCCGAAACGCATCATTTGGTTAAGACCAGTGACATTGTTCGCTTTGATATGGCTCCACTACCATATCCCCTATAGGTTTCCTTTCTCCTCACCATAGCAGGAGAAATGTGTCTGCATGTCACATATAAAAAATCTTTCTTTTCAAAACTTTCTCAAGTCCCTCAAATTTGATGGAAATTCAGTAGCATAACGTCATTACTCCGAATTTCCTCAAATTTGAGTCATGCCACATAATTCAAATCACACATGTTGTTCTCATGAAATTTCTCAATCAAAACAATCTTTTCATTATAGGAGCATACCCTCCTAACTCATTCATATTTTGCATTCTCATGCATCTTAAGCACAGCATACACATCATTACAACAACTTGTCACAAACACACATATAGCCTCATGTTCATGATATTAACATATTCATATTGTCATGAGTATACCCACTCAATCTCATTCTCACATCACACCTTCTATCTCATGGTGTCTTATGCTTTGGCCCTTACGGATCTTAAACTTATGTTCTAATGATTCTAACTTTCATTATGGATCTTTATTACACCTAAGGGATCATTACCTATAATTTTCTCTAATGTTTATGCTTTATAACATAACCAAAAAGCTCTACATCTTTGGGAAGAATTTTTTCATATGATTACGGGGTCCTAGAATTTCCTTTGACCCTTTCTAAGTTCTGTCTTCGCCTAAGGCTCTATAATCAACTTCTAAACCAATTATGAGGGATTCCTACACATATCCTTTAATTATAAACCATTTTTCTTAAGTCCAATTATGCTGGAACAGAATTTACAATTTGTGCATCTAAGTGTTCTAGAATTCACATTTTAAGTCCTTTCTAGTTACTTGTTCTTTCCTAACTTCACTAAATCGTTCCTTGCTTCACTCAAACATAATTTTACACATTTTTAACACCATAAAACAGAATTTATACAGTGGCCAATTGCACAAGGCAGAATTGAAAACATAAGCGCCATATAATCACATAATCTCATGATTTAAAAGCATATAAGTTACTAGTTTCTCTTGGAATCATTTTAGGAACTCAAAACTCTTTTAGAAATCAATTCCTCTCATTAAAATCATACAAAAATAGGTAAGGTCAGTAGCTAAATTATTTAGCTCAAGGAATAGATTTAAAACATCAAACTTTGTTCATAAGGTTCTTTAAATACACCTAAGCTTAGAAAAATTCCAAGACTTAGACTATGGGCACTTATGATTAGATGAACTCATCTCAAGTCCATCATCATCATCACAAGGCCGAAATGGCATCCTTGAAATGCCTCCATTTTCTAAAACTTTATGTGAGATACTTGGGCAAGTCTTTGAGCTCTAGGACATTTAAATGATGGCATAAACTTAGATATGCTATGCACTTGTTTTACTCTTCATTATAAAATAAAGTGAGAGCATAAAATAAATATGAGATGTAACCTCATTATTATCTTTAAAGATTAAGTGATGACTTGAAATATAAACATGAAATGCAAGCTTGGAAATTTAAACATGATAATGAAAGTTCATTTAGTTATTTTGAGAGCTTAGTGATGGCATCAAAGTAAACATGCTATGCAAGGCATAAACATAAACATGAATGCAACTCATTTTATCTTAACTAGAGCTCATACAAGACTTTAGAAGAACATTATAACCTTAACCCAATATGTATCTTAACAACATAAAGTGAGCTTTAGAGTTCTTAGCACCAAGTCTTCAAAGAAGCCTTTGGTTTTGAACTTCATCATCAAGCTCAAGAAAATGGACACCAAGCTCAACACTTTGTCTAAACAAACATACAAAAAACTAAGTTATATTCTTTATTTTATTGCTCATGGGCTTCAATCTAGAGTAAAACTCTTAGAACGGCCGACTAACTTTAAAGTTGGCAAGGGTAAGCTTAGAGCTCTTTGAAAACATAGGATTAATTTTCTTAACAAAACTTTTGTGATCTACTTAACATTTTTAACAAACTTTGTTTAAACCAAGGAAGAAGAAACCGAAATCTTTAAAGGAAAAAGGAAGAGAAAACCGAAACTTTGGCAAGGAAAAGAAAGGAAAAATCGAAACATGTATGGTCCAAGACCAAGATTTCAAGCTTTAGAGGTTTCTCACATGACAACAACAAGCCATTATCTTGAAACGTCATCATCAAGCCAAAGTTTTTCTCATGAAAGGCCTCATGCCCGAAAGGAAAAAGGAAGAGAAAAAGAGTTTTGAACTAAGAGAAAACTAGAACTTTCTTAAAGAAAACAAATAAAAACTTTGAAACAAAACCCCTACCTAAGGAAGTCTTTGAAAAGGATGAAAGAAAGCTTGATCCTTGAAGAAATGAGAAGACAAAATCTTCTCTTGAAGGTGAGTATGGATTCGGCCAAGGGGGAAAGTCAAGGAAGATGAATTTTCCTTGAGTTTGTAAGCTTGGAAATGGAAAGGTTAAGTGTTTAAGAGGTGGTTTGAGGTGAGGGGTGGTGGTTTATGGTTGTTTGTGGTGGTGGTGTTTCTTTGAGGGAAGAAGAAGAAGAGCAAGAAGAAGGGAAATTTGAGAGGAAATGAGAGAAAGTGCAAGAAAGCCAAACTTAGCAAATGATCTAAAGTGTAACAAGGTTCTTCCAAGCTTGGTATTTATAGAAATTTTGCAACATGGAGGCTGCACAAAGGGAAGTGGTCGACCAAGAAGGAGGAAAATGAGGAAAATATCTCTTTACATGGGTATGGGCTTAGGCATGGCAAGCATGGTTGAAAGCATGGCCAAGGTATGGCTTGAGGTATGGGCTTTGAGTGAGAATTAAAACAACATGTGACACTTCTTTAAGGGTATGTATTCGGCCAGATTTGCAGCCAAAGGGGAGGAGAAATTTGTTCATGTAATGGTGGTTTAGTGATGTGTTTAGGTGTTTCTTTGATTAAGGTTTTGATTAGGAGTTGTAAGAAAGTGTTTAGGTGAGGTAATGACTAATTAAGGTTGTCAAGACTTGATTAGGAGAGTGATCTTGCTATATTAACAATTTAAAATCATTCTTTTGGTCAAATGAGGTATGGCACAATTCCTTAATTTAAGGAATTGGAGAGAGAAATATTCAAGATTCCATGACTAGGAATCTTGAATTAAAGAATGTAATTAGAGTTTAACTAAGCAATCTTAGGTTCTAATTAACCTTAATAAATTATTTTGACTCTAAATTAATTATCGAAATAAATTAATCTTCGATTAGAGCATAATATTGCTTAGGTTTGCTTAATTACGTCATTAGACTCATTGTACACTGTTCTAGTGGCAAAATGGTAATTTTGCACTAAAACTGCTGGGACCTCCCGGGCCTAACTAAACATCAAATACTACTCATAAACATCATTTCAAACTTTCTAGAAAAGTTTCTGGGCTCAAACGGCACCTTTACCCGAGTAAAACGCTGAGGGTATTTTGGTCATTTTGAGCCGAAAATTCAGAAACGAGATTTTCACCTCTGATATCAAATGTAACAGATATGATCCCTTTAAACATTGAGTTGACCCATTTGAGGACTCCGGTCGACTCGTCCTTTAATTCTGGTAAAAATGACCTCAGGGCATTTTGGTCATTTATACTCAAACAAAAATGGGCGTTACAAAGATCGGCCTTGTTTGTTGGGCGAAGGAGTTTGCTTCAAGTTTGGAAAGCCTAGTCATTATGCTAGGGAGTGCTCTAGAGGAACCCAATGGTCCCTAACCCCAAGCCACAACATCAAGAGAGGTATTTACTCTTAATGTCAAGACTCGTCAAAGTTCAAAAACCTCATAGAAGGTAAGCGTGAAATGAACGGTAGAACCTTAATTGTACTGTTGACTTTGGCGTAACCCACTTATTGATATCACATGCTAGTGTTAGTCTTTGCAATTGCATGTGTCAGAACTTCCTTTTGATCTTACTATTTCTACACCCACTTGGTAGACTTGTTAAGACTTGTAGATGTTGCTTAAATTGCCATTTCATTGTGAAAGATAGACTTTTTATATTGGATCTAGTTTGCTTGCCTATGCATGGTCTAGTCATGATTCTTGGCATGGATTGGCTTTATGCTAACTGTGTAATGTTAACTGTTATTCAAAGTTGTTATCTTTCTTATCCTCTATGTCTAGTAAACCTCTAAGTCTTTACTTGAATGCTTGGAAGTTAACTGTTATAGGAAAGAAAGTAAGGGATATGTTCTACTAGCTACTAGCAAAGTAGACTCTTAAGAAAATTGATGATGTGCTTATAGTAGGAGACTATCTTAGGTATTTCTAGATGATATACCTGAGTTCCCTTTGGTGAGAGATAGAGTTCTCCATAGAGTTAGCCTTGAAATGGGGCCAATATCCATAGCACCTTATAAGATGTCACCTCTAGAGTTAACCGAGTTAAATACTCAGTTAGAAGAGCTTTTGGAAAGAAGTTTGTGAGGCCTAGTGTATCACCATGGGGAGCCCTAATTCTGTTTGTTAAGAAGAAAGATGGAATTATGAAGCTATGTGTGGATTATAGGCAGTTAATCGACTGAAACAAAAGAACAAGTATCCCTTGCCTAGGATAGATGACTTGATGGATCAGTTAAGGGAGCGGAGTGTTCTCAAAGATTGATTTGAGGTCGGGTATCATCAGATTAGAGTAAAGGACGAAGACATACCTAAGACTACCTTTAGGATCCGTATGGCCATTTTGAGTTCACAGTCATGTTGTTTGGATTGACTAATGCTCCTGCCGTGTTCATGGATTACATGAATAAGATCTTCCTATTTGGACCAGTTTGTGGTTGTTTTCATGGATGATATAATCATTTATTTGAAAACCCACGAGGAGCATGAGCATAATTTGAGGACAGTTTTGGAGATTCTAAAGGAAAAGAAGTTGTACGCGAAACGTCTAAGTGTGAATTTTGGTTAGAGGAAGTAGTTCTTAGGACATGTCGTGTCAAAAGGAGGCATTGCAGGATATCCTAGTAAGATTGAGGCTATAATGAGTTGGGAGAGACCTACCACGGTAACGGAGATACAAAGCTTTTTAGGACTTGCTGGCTATTACCGTTGGTTCATTAAGGGATTTTCTTAGATTTCCTTACCCTTAACCAAGCTTACTAGGAGGAGTACCCCTTTTGTTTGGACTCTAAGTGTGAAAAGAGTTTCCAAGAGCTAAAGGTGAGGTTGACCACAACCCTGGTGTTAGTATTGCTTGATCCCAATGTGCCATTTGAAGTATATTGTGACGCTTCAGGGAAGGTTTAGGCTGTGTGTTAATGCAAAATAAGCAAGTGGTAGCCTATGCATCTAGGCAACTCAAACCTTATGAAGCAAACTACCCTACCCATGACCTTGAGTTAGCAGCCATGGTGTTCGCCTTGAAAGTGTGGCAACACCATTTGTATGGAGTGAAGTTTGAGATATTCTCTGATCACAAGAGTCTCAAGTACCTCTTTGATCAAAAGGAGTTGAATATGAGGCAAAGGAGATGGATGGAGTCCTTGAAGGATTATGATTTTGGGCTGAACTATCATCTCAATAAGGCTAATGTAGTAGCTAACACCTTGAGTCGAAAGTCACTACACTTGTCTCGTATGATGGTGAAGGAGGTGGAGCCAATTGAGAAGTTTACGGATCTAAACTTGGGGATGACATTGACCATTGAGAGCATGAAGGTGTGCCATCTCAATGTAACAAGTGACTTTAAGGAGAGAATCATTCGAGCCTAATAGGAGGATGTGGAGTTTAAGGAGACTCTAGAGGCAGTAAGGAAGGAAAGTTGAAAGGTTTCACCCTAGGGGCAAATAAACTATGGAAGTTTGAAGGCCAGATTTGTGCCGGCAAATGGTGACCTCCGAAGGAGACTTAGGGGAGGCTCATAAGAGCCATTTCACCATTCACCTTGGTGCCACAAAGATGTATCAAGATTTGAAAAATATGTTTTGGTGGCTCCTTTATACGAGATGTGGTAATGGGTAAGTAAGTGCTTGGTCTGTCAAAAGGTGAAGATTGAGCACCAAAGACCTTCTGGAATGCTGGAACCCTTGTCGATTCCTGAATGGAAATGGGATAGCATCTCAATAGATTTTGTAATATGGCTACCCAAGACTCAACTGGCTATGATGCCATATGGGTAATTGTGGATTGTCTAACAAAGTTGACTCACTTTTTACCTATTAAGGTGACTTATTCTTTGGATAAGCTAGCCCAATTGTATATCCAAGAGATTGTAAGGTTGCATGGAGTGCCATCCACGAATCTTGAATATAGATCAATTTACACGTTTTTGGGAGCCTTTCAGAAGGTGTTTGGCTAAAGCCGTGCCTAAGCACGGCTTATCACCCTCAAATGGATGGCTAATCAGAAAGAACCATGCAAACCCTAGAGGATATGTTGAGGCATGTGTGTTAGACTAGAAGGGAAGTTAGGATAAGTACTTACCATTGGTCGAGTTCGCATATAACAACAGTTATCATGCAAGTATCGACATGGCACCATAAGGCCCTATATGGAAGAAAGTGTCAATCTCATTTATGTTGGTATGAACCTGGGGAATAAAGCATGTTAGAAGGAAGTTGTAAGGGAAACAATATAACACCCTGAAAATTATTTAAAAATTAATTTGAGCTTTAGTAGTCATAATTTTAAAAATCTAACAGTTTAGCAATGATGAGAATGACCAACGACCTGTACAAAAAAATTTCGGGTTGGGTGAGTAGTAACCTTGCGGTCACTGGCCTGTCTTAGAAATTCTTAGGAAAGGAAATGCCTAGGATTGAGAAAAGAAAGGGTTTAGGTTAGAAATAGTTAGGAATAAGGATTTTATACTTGGAATAAATATTCTGTCAATATTTGATTACCTGGATAGTGTTTCACCCGTTAGGAAAATTTTGGTGTGTGATTTCTAACATGAAAGATAGTTTAATTTTGTAAAAGGATAATGTTTATCCTTTAGAGCCAAGTGTAAGGCTAGGATTTAATCTTGAATTACAAGATCAAATCCTAGCCATTCATCTTGTTTTTTTGGTCAAAGATTATAGATTTTATATTAAACAATTCTTACAACCTAATCTAAACCATTTAAAGCCACAAAACTTCTCCTTGAAGCCAATACAATTTCGTGCATCATGTTAGGAGGGAAGCCACCATTGTTGTCTTCTTCATAAGCTCAAGTTTCAATTTCAATTCACAAAAACACTTGCCCAAAATTTCTAAAATCATAAACCTTCTTCACTAAACTTGTTCTACAAATCAATACCTATAAATCTAACCGATTAAAATCTCAATCTCCATCAATCCTCACCTTGATACCTTACTTCCTCACTGATTTAGGAAGGTTTTGGGTTTGATTTGGGAGCTTTGGAGTGAAGGGAATCAATCTTGGAGCAACTTGGAGCCAAGGATCCATTAGACACCAAAAGTAGGGCTTTTAAACCTCTTTTGCTTTCAAATTTGTTTTTATGATTTGCTAACTGATTTGGCTGAATATTTTCAGTTTTATTGGTTGATAATATATTGATATTGATGTGTTAATTTTGGTGGAATGTTTGGATGATGTTAAAAATCATTTTTGTCAAAAGGGGTTTTGTTCTATGCTATGATATTTTCAGTTTTCTACTGCAATAACTATTCACAAATTTATGGTATATTTGTGGTATTTTGATAAGCTATAAAAAATATATGTTGAAGCTAACATCCTAGGATATTCCATGAATTTTCTTGAGCCTTGTTTCAATCCTACTTCTTGAAAAAAAATCATGAACCAAGATTATATATGTGCTGCGAATTTTGCTTGAAGCTGCAAATTTTGCTAATTTTTTTAACACATCAAATGATTTATTTTTCCTTTGAAATTTTTATAGAGTGTTGAAAACATCTTGAAGTTTAACCATCATTTTTATTTTGAATTGATTCAATCATTTGCTAGGGTTAAAAATTATGCATTTCGGGTTTAAGGTGAGGTTAAAGGGTTCCTTAGCATCGAATTTGTCTAATTGTTTTAACATAGGTAGAGAACTTTTTTTGCTCTAAATTTTTATGGAGTCTTGTGGACACATTGAAGTGTCTTGAGAATTTTTATAGAATCTGAATTGATTATTTTATGTGTAACTTAATTTGTGCTACAATAGTGTGAAATCTGCCCAATTGCCTAAAAGAACCAAAGACTTGAATTGATGAAATAATGGCATCTTATATAGTATGACATGAGCACAAGAATCAGAATATGAATAATTAAGCATGTGAACTTATTGATGAGGTTAGGCACACCTAGATATGAATGCTTATTACAATTGCTCATATGTGAAAGAAAAGCATAAGATTATGTTTCTTGGGTTGGAGAAAGTAAATGATTTGGGAAAGTAAACCTGACTACCAAGAAAAAACATAAGGTTTATAATTCTTGGGTTGAGAAAAAATTGGTTTGTTGAGGAAGTAAAGATGACTACCCTTGAATTAAAGTGAAAGTAAACCTGACTAAAAATACGTCTGTATGAGAATTGGAGAAAGTAAATCCAATTATCATGTATAGAATGAGTTAAGTCCTTAAAATGGAGTATACCCAAAGTAGTCTTTTATCTTACGTGCTAAGTCAAGAATTTTAGTATAAATATTGAGGCCAATATGTTAAGTTGTGATTTGTAACACCCTAACTCTTAACCTCATACGCTTTAGTCGCATTCGGTTAGTTATTAGTTGTTACGCTTTTGTTTCAGATCTTGACTTACTTTTCTTTAAATACGAGTAATAAAATACGACTAAATTTTTCTTTTTGAACTTAAGACTTAAAATGTGAGCCGCGCATGCGCATAGACACCGACTATTAAACGTAAAACATAACAACCAGATATACGTCATCATAACAACCATGAATACACCATAGAATAATCACAACATAAATTATAGTAGTATATCATAATCATAACATAACAATGATATCCTTATAAATATAAGGACACCTAGGGGTATCATTTACACCAAACAACTTTAACTAACCCAAAACAGAATGTTAACGAGCCTAGACTAGTCTTCATGCTTCTGCCATGCCCTTTGATCTGACTAGGTGACGTGATTCCTATGCCGCGCCTTAAGGAAGATCACGAACATGCATCAATCCCGTCTGAGACGACACGGAGGGAAAACAAAGGGGTGAGAATACTTATACAAGATTCAGTTGGGCTCCCCAACTTTAACACAAGTGTCATTGTCGTCGCCCCAGCCACTTTGGGTTTCATTATGAAAGAGGTGTACATGCATAGGTTCAGTTTTAATTTCTCAAATCCTATTATCCAAAGTGGGTTTCTTTTAGCATGAGTCTTGATGGTATGAATACAGTAGATATTTTATGTATGCATGGCAATGCTCCATGGAGTTCATGTATCTACATAGATCACTTAATCATAAGCATCAATGGAACAACCACGAAACATATGCATGTGCGTCTTTTACTTTATCATATTTGAACTCTTTGAGCCATTTCTTAACTTTTTCCACCCTCATCGTAGCCACCAAAATCCACCCAACATGCCGCCCCGATTTCACATAGCCACCAAAACTCCAAATACACCCATCGCCTAGGAATGAGTCATCCTAACTAGCTATCGCTAGATTCATACGGGGAAAGAGGAGGAATCATATCTCTTTCTTAGATCACCTCTACAACCCTTAACTTGGGAAGTCATAATGGGATCATTTCCTCATTAACATATCTCTTTTCTTGGATCACCCGTACAACCCTTAACTCGTGAAGTCATAATGGGATCATTTCCACTTTATCATATCTTGTATGGATGCAACATGAGCATACCACCATAGGACATCATATAACATATCCTCTATTCATGTCTCATATTCTCATGCATTTTAAACATAGTGTACCACATCATCATAGCAACATGCCACACATCCATACATTCTCATACTCATGGCATTTAAAACATTCACATACATCAAAACAATACTCACTCGATCTCATTCTCACATTACACTTCCTATCTCATGGTGCCTTATGCTTTGGCCCTTACGGGTCTTAAACTTATGTTCTAATTATCCTAACTTTCATTATGGATCTTTATTTCACCTAAGGGATCATTACTTATAATTTCCTCTAATGTTTATGCTTACTAACATAACCAAACAACACTACATCACTTTGGGCAGAAAATCATATGATTACGGGTCCTAGAATCTCCTTCTGACCCTTTCTAAGTTCCGTCTTCACCTAAGGCTCTATAATCAACTCCTAAACCAATTATAAGGGATTTCTACACATATCCACTAATTATAAACCATTTTTCTTAAGTCCAATTATGCTGGAACAGAATTTACAATTTGTGCATCTAAGTGTTCTAGAATTCTCATTTTAAGTCCTTTCTAGTTACTTGTTCTTTCCTAACTTCCCTAAATCGATCCTTGCTTCACTCAAACATAATTTTACACATTTTAACACCATAAAACAGAATTTATATAGTGGCCAAGTGCACAAGGCAGAACCGAAAAGATAGCTCATATAAGTCACATAATTTCATGATTTAAAAGCATATAAGTTGATAGTTTCTCTTGGAATCATTTTAGGAACTCAAAACTCTTTTAGAAACCAATTAATCTCATTGAAATCACATAAATGTGGGTGAGGTCAGTAGCTAAACAATTTGTTCATGAATTAGATTTAAAACATCAAATCTTGTTCATGATGTTCTTTAAGTTTACCTAAGCTTGGAAAAATTCCAAGACATAGGCTATTGGCACTTATGATTAGATGAACTCACATCAAGTCCTTCATCATCATCATAAGGCCAAAATGGCATTCATGGAATGTTTCCATTTTCTAAAACTTTACTTGTGATACTTGGGCAAGTCTTTGAGCTCTAGGATATTTAGGTGATGGCATAAACTTAAACATGCTATGCACTTGTTTTACTCTTTATTATAAAATAAAGTGAGAGCATAAAATAAATATGAGATGCAACCTCATTATTATCTTAAAGATTAAGTGATGACTTGAAATATAAACATGAAATGCAAGCTTGGAAATTTAAACATGATAATGCAAGTTCATTTAGTTATTCTTGAGAGCTTAGTGATGGCATCAAAATAAACATGCTATGCAAAGCATAAACATAAACATGTATGCAACTTATTTTATCTTAACTAGAGCTTTACAAGACTTTAGAGGAACATTATAACCTTAACCCAATATGTATCTTAACAACATAAAGTGAGCTTTAGAGTTCTTAGCACCAAGTCTTCAAAGAAGCCTTTGGTTTTGAACTTCATCATCAAGCTCAAGAAAATGGACACAAAACTCAACACTTTATCTAAACAAGCATACAAAGAACTAATCATATTCTTTATTTTATTGCTCATGGGCTTCAATCTAGAGTAAACTCTTAGAACGGCTGACCAACTTTAAGGTTGGCAAGGATAAGCTTAGAGCTCTTTAAAACATAGGATTAATTTTCTTAACAAAACTTTTAGTGATTTACTTAACATTTTTTTAAACTTTGTTCAAATAAAGAAAAGGAAACCGAAACCATGATGATGGAGAAGGAAATAAAACCAAAACTTGAGCAAGGAAGGAAAAAGGAAACCAAAACATGTATGGTCCAAGACCAAGATTTCAAGCTTTAGAGGTTTCTCACATGACAACAACAAATCCATTATCTTGAAACCTCATCATCAAGTCAAAGTTTTTCTCATGAAAAGGCTCCAATGGCCGAAAAGAAAAGAAGAAGAAAAAGAGTTTTGAACCAAGAGAAAACTAGAACTTTCTCAAAGAAAACAAGTAAAACTTTGAAGACAAACCCCTACCTAAAGAAGTCTTGAAAGAAATGAGAAGAAACTTGGATTCTTGATGGAATGAGAAGACAAAATCTCCTCTTTGATGGAAGTAGTGATTTGGCCAAGAAGGGAAACCAAGGAAGATGATTTTTCCTTGAGAAAGCAAGCTTGGAAATGGAAAGGTTTAGTGTTTGAGAGGTGGTTTAAGGTGAGGGAGTAGTGGTTCAAGGTTGTTTGTGGTGGTTTATGGTGGTCAAAAGGTTTCTTTGATGGTGGAGGAAGAAGAACAAGATAAAGAGGAATTGAGGGAAAAGAGGAAAAATTGCAAGAAAGCTAAACTTGGCAAATGATCTAAAGTGTAACCAAGTTCTTTAGTGCTTGGTATTTATAGAAAAATGAATCAATGGAGGCTGCCAAAGGGAAGAATGGCCGACAATTTTCATGCCAAAGGGGGAGGAAAATATCTTTAAAAACTTGTCATTCAAAGGCATGGTTGGAAGCATGGCTAGGTATGGTTCAAATTATGGCTTGAGGTATGGCCTTTGAGTGAAACAAAATTAACATGTGACACAAATGGAGGAGGATGAATTCTGCCAGATTTTCTAGCCAAGGGGAGAAATAAATTGTCCATGTAATTGTGGTTTAATGATGTGTTTAGTTATTTCTTTGATTAAGGTTTTGATTAGGAGTTTGTAAGAAAGTGTTTAGGTGAGGTAATGTTTAATTAAGGTTGTCAAGACTTGATTTAGGGGTGGTCTTACTAGATTAACAATTTAAAACCATTCCTTTAGTCAAATGAAGGTATGGCACAATTCCTTAATTTAAGGAATTGGAGAGAAATATTATTCAAGGTTCCATGACTAGGAATCTTGAATCAAAGATGTAATTAGAGTTTAACCAAGCAATCTTAGGTTCTAATTAACCTTAATAAATTATTTTGACTCTAGATTAATTTTTGAAATAAATTAATCTTCATTAGAGCCTAATATTGCTTAGGTTTGCTTAATTATGTCATTAGGCTCACTGTACACGTTCTAGGGGCAAAATGGTAATTTTGCACTAAACCTTTGGACCTTCCTGCTTAACTAACATGGAAAACCACTCATGAACATCATTTCAAACTTCCTGAAAGTTCCAGGCTCAAATGGCACTTTTACCCGTAAAATGCGAGAGGTATTTTGGTCATTTTGAGCTGAAAGTTTGAAAACGAGGTTCTCATCTCTATATCAAACATAACATATATAATCCCCTTCAAACATTGAGTTGACCCATTTGAAGACCGGTTTATTGTCCTTTAATTCAAAAATGACCTCAGGGCATTTCGGTCATTTGTATTCAAACAGAAAATCTGGGCGTTGCATGATTTAGCAGGATATGGTTTATATGATGTTGAGTAGTATGATATATAATTGAATAATAAAAGCTACCCACTTCGAAAGGATGATTTTAGAACTTTAAAATGAATATTCTGTATTGCATGATCGCATTTTCTTGATAAATCGAAGTAGCTGGGGCGATGACAATGATATTATGATTGTGTAACTTGGGAGTTGTCCTACTAAAATTGTATAATTCTCACCCCTGTGTTTGCATTTCCATGTCGTCTCTAGGTTAAGCCAGGAGGATTATGATGCCTTACGCAAAAGAACTCGAAATTGCAATAGTGTAATAGTTAACGCTTGTATTATATTGTATTAGTGAAATGGATATGTATGTAACTCTATTAGAGAACAATATGTACTAAAGTTCATAGAGGAGCTTCCTTTTGTACTCAACTGTGTATTCAATAAATTTTGTGTTTAATAGAATTAGTATTAGTTACTTCACAATTCAATTGATCTTGCTATAGATAACTAAGAAAGATCCACTAATTAATGAGTAAGAACTTCTGAGTACGAGGTCATGACTTAAGGATGGGGTTGTCCTTGAGAGGATGTTACAAATAACAAAACAGATCAAAAGGATTACGGATAGGATTCTTACCTAAAGTCGCAGAAGAGCTATGCGGATAGGAAACGGAAGCCATTGGAATTCAAGAGGAAGAACATGTATTCCTTAGGATCACCCCAGGAGGGAAAGGGCAAGCTATGAGAGTCAAAAACTTAAGCCCCAGATTTCTTGGTCCCTTTGAAATCCTTAATAAAGTCGGGCCATAGCATATCGCATAGCCTTATCACCTAATCTGTCTAACCTTCATGATGTCTTCCTTGTTCTCTTAGTTAAGAAAATATCAATCCGACCCTAGTCATGTGTTAGAGCCAGAACAAGTACAATTAAGGGAGGACTTGACCTTCAACCTATGACCTACAAGGATCATGGACAGGAAAGTCAAGCAATTGAGAAACAAAGTCGTACCTTTGGTTAAGGTGGCATGGGGACAAGATAAAGTGGAGGATTTTACATGGGAATTGGAATTAGAAATGAAGACTCAGGACCCTAGCGTCAAGGTAATGAATTTCAAGGATAAAATTCTTTTTACGTAGGGGAGAAATGTAACACCCATTTTTTTCTTTTGTGAAAAATTACCAAAATGCCCCTATGTAATTTTTGCACGAGATTTGAGGTCGAACAATCCTTAATTAGGAATTTTAACATTAGGGTAACATTATATGAGGCTTGGATAGCAATTTGTGCGAAAATCGCAACCCGCTTTTTCCGTATGCAAAATAACCAAAATGCTTCTAAGGTCATTTTTTCCCGAATTGAAGACCCGATTATCCTCAAGGGGTTAGTTATATGTTTGAAGGGGATTATTTGTGATATGTTGATGTTGAGGTAAAAATCTCAACTTCACTTTTACCATACGTAAAATTATCAAATTACCTTGTGGTAATTTAAGACGAGATTGAGTAATCTTTAACCCTTATCACCCAAAGTTTAAAATGTTTGTTACAAGTACCATGTAATATCTGAAATGTTCGGGTAATTCTGGAGTTTTATTTTATGTGAAATGACTTCTTTACCCCTAGTTAGTGCTTAATAAGTTAACTTATGTAACACCCATCCTACTATAGTGCTATGCTCGAGTCATAACATTAGGAAGTAGTTGTTACTCATAACTACTTTATAGACTTTATCTTTCTCATTCATAGGAATTTTATGCGTAGGTGTTGTAATAAATATGAGCCTTGCACTAAAAGCTATACTAGATTTTTTTTTTCTTTTGCATATCGCAATCCTTTCAACATAATAATCGTCGTATAGAAATATCGGCAAAACAATACGCATCCTAAGAAGTCGGTCACACGATAATTTACATTTTTATATCACGTCCATAGTCAGTTAAGTCATATAAGCATAGTATATACATTCACACCTAATTACATATTTACTTTGAACAACCCTACCCTGGTCATCGGAGAGACCACCTAATCTGGGTTAGGGCCTAACAAAATACAGCCAACTATGTACAGATAAACCTAACTCCCTCAGTCAACGGCTCGTCAAAAGGTCAAACATAAGAGCCATGATAGTCAATAATGTGAGGGACTCTAAGCATATGACATCTATCAACAAACTGGGTACACCATAGTAGATCAAGCGGGTGGAGAGTAGTGCCCATTAGGCACGTCGGCTAAGTAGCCTCTCCAGCCGCTACCCCCGAAGGAGTAGAGGAACTAGAAGATGTCTCCTCTGAAGGATTAGACTTAGGGGCAGAGGCCGTGGTGGCTGGTGGGTGAGTCATATACAGCGGAAGGCAGGAAAGGGGACGCTGGATCAAAAGTAGGACTCATAACAGGAGTAGCAAACGGCGAGCAAAAGTACATAAATACGGATACGACTCAGGAACCAGGTACAGTGACCCTAGCTCCTGTTGTAGTGCCACTGCACATTAGGCATCTCTAGGAAGAACACGATTGAGGCCATCTATATAAAATACATCACACAGCAGGAATGAGAATCAACGATTCCCAGGAGGAAACACCCGCGTTACTCAATGATATTCAACTTAATGCAAAATAAGCAATGTAATATGTGGTGGTTTATGTAATGGTCTCATTAATTAGTGTCATTATTTCTTATGATCTAATTTCTTATTAGAAAATGTTAAACTTAATGGTAGAACCCATAGGACTTTCTAATATACTTCTCTGGATCGTACTGTCAACGATGTAACGTCGTCGTTACAACCTCATATAGTTCACTAGATGGAGTACGCTACTACATCTCATCTGAATAGCCTCGCTATTCTTTCTAGTACATCCCTTTTCTCATAACGAAGTAACGCCGTCGCCATTACAACCTGATATAGTTCTAAGGGCGTAGCACGTCTACTACTACCCGTGAATCCATGAGCTTACCACTAAGCAATTAACATTACATAAGGCTTATTTCTTAAAATTTCCCTTTTTATAAAGATCTTTAATTTTGGCTTAGGGGAACCTTATGATTCTAAGAGAAATCTCTTCCTAACAATTCTATATCTCATACTCTTGCTTGAGATTTTCTTGAAATCTCCTTAATTCTTATGAGATATTCTGTAAAATCTATTAAACTTTTTATGAAATTTTATATCATCATAACTTGTAAAATTCTTCATGACGAAATTCTTATAAATTTTAAGGTAAAGAACCCAAGTTTTCTTGAACAATAATTGCTCCTAAATTTTGAAGACACAACTAAGTTTTGCTGCCATTTTTTTTTTCAAGCTTGATCATTATGTATAGCAAGATAAAACAACTCAAGAATTATTGCAGAAAAATTCCAGCACATAAGACTTTAGCACATACCCACTTATAGCACTTCTTATATCATGCAAACCAAGATTTAGTGCTGTAAAATTTCAGCACACTAAAAATTCCAGCACATGAAATTCTAATACACAAGATTTCATAACAATCCAAGCACTTATAAATTCTGAAATTTCTGAAATAAAATTCTGGTTGTTTGTATACAAAATCTCATCACAACTTAGTCCATCATAGATTCTAAGAATTGGTTTCAGATTTTTCAGCAAGTTCACAAGGGTTGTTCTTGATGTATTCTTCCATATCTATCAATTCCAACACATGTAGTTGCTAAAAAAAAATTTCTGATTTCAACATAAACAGTTCCATCATAATTCAAGCAATCATAAACCCTAAATTGGTTCAGATTTCAGCATCATAACACCAAGAAAATCAATTACTTATCTTAGCAAAATAGCTAAACATCATGAAGCAAGAGACTAGGATAACTTTTCCTACCGTTCTCAAGCTTTTTCCCTAACTTATCAAGCCTCAAAATCCCAAATTCTAGCCCTTATTTGTGCTGCCACTAGGACCAAAAGCAAGGGAAAAACAAAGTTTTTAATTGATCTTGATGTAAAGAAAATGTTCTTGAAGAAGTTTAGAAGCTTACCTATGAGTATCCTTTGAGATTATGGTGTTTTGATGGAGTTTTGCCCAAAGAGAAAGCTTGGAAAATGAAGAACAAAGAAGGAAGAAAGAAGAACAAAGGAAAAGCGTGAGTTCTGTAACTCTCCTAGAAACAAATGTGATTTTTTTTGTTTCTTTTTCATTTTATAATTGCCTTAACTTGGAGAGAAAGTAAGGCAAGTATTATTTCCGAATCGATTTGTCTTGTATCAGAATTAGGAATATCTATATTTATTTAATTGTCATAAGTAAAAATTATTTGGAATCCGATAATATCCGTTATTTTACTAAACTCAATGTCTTGGTGTACCGATTATTACCACTTCAGTGTACCAATTATTACCATTTTGGTACCCGATTGATACCTAAGAATTCTTACTGGGTTAAAAACATATATTTAACCTTATCATTATTTTTTAATGTTCTTATACCACTTATAGGTCGTATTCTATATCTCTGGTTATAATATTATTATATTGAATTTTTAATAATATTAAATGAATTTTCATTTTTTTTATTATTATTATTTTTTTTATAATTTTTTGTGAATCCTTATATTGTTTCAATCATAACCGGTCTGCGAAATTTTTAAAATCCCTATCAATTACACGCAATTAATTATTTTATCTAGACAAAAAGGTGTCGTTACAACTTAAGTAATTAAGACAATATTAGGCTCTAATTCATTTCGAATTGATTTCATTCATTAATCTTGGGTTAAAAATAATTACTTGAGGTAATTAGAGCCTAAGATTGTTTAGGAAAAAATTAATTTCCTTTCTTAATTACAAGGACTCATATAAACTCAATAATGTTAAGATTAAGGTAAATCTAGTGCATTTTCTTTCTTTGTCTTAGATTAGGACTTATGTTACTAATTGATTTTCAACTCAATTAAGATTAACTCCATTACTAGTATGAGATTACTCTTTTACCTTGTCTTGGTAAATCCTAAACACTTAATTTTTATCATTTACACTAAATTACCAATTCATAATTCATTACCTAATTAAATATGCTATCCTACATGTCCTACCACTTATCAAAGAATCAACATTGTCCCCCATTATCCCCAAACAAAGCCGCGGCCTCCATGCCTCCATCACCCTCATGATTTATTTTTTTTCAATAAATAATACACTTACAAACATATCATTACCTTACCATTTGCTTTTTTGGAGTTGTCTTGCTCAAGATTGTTCAAAAATTATCTAATTCTCTCAAGAACTTTAAGCTTTCTTCTTCTTCCTCCTCCAACTCCAAGAGACTCCATTCTTGACATTCATCCAAGTTATCAACCTCAAACTAACATATCTCCACCATAGATGAACTCCTAAACACCTAAACTTTCCATTTCCAAACACAAGAACACAAGAAAAATCCTTCCTCCATTCTAACTTCCTTTGACCGAAATCATCACCATCATTAGGAGTAGATTTTCTTCTTGTTACTCCTTAAAACATCTAGCTTTCTCTTTTGGAAACAAGAAATAACTTGGTAGGGATTTTATTTCATGTTCTTTCTCTTGTTCTTTCCTTTAAATTTCAGTTTTTTATGGCTTGATGATGACCATGGTTTGATGATGAGGAATCATGGTGGTGGTTGAATCCATGATATAATAGACCTCTAAAGCATAAGGTTTAGTTTTTGTTGTCAAAAGATTAATGGAATAATTGTTAATTTTCTTTAAGATGATTCTTTTTGAGCTTGATGATGAGTTTAAGAAATAAGGTTCTTGCAACCATGATAATAAGAACTCTAAGACTCACTTCCATTTTGTTAAGATTATTTGGAGTCAAAGAGTTTCATTCTTTAAAGGTTTTGAGTTTTGAGCTTAACAAGATATAAAAATGAACTTGCATCCATGTTTATGTTTCAAGCTCTTGCATATCATGTTTAAATTTCAAACATTGCATAGTCATATTTATATTTCAAGTAATCACCTTAATTCTTGAAGATAATAATATGGACTTGCATATCATGTTTAAATTTCCAAGTCTTGCATATCATGTTTAAATTTCAAGTCATCACATTAAATCTTAAAGATAAGAAAATAGACTTGCATATTATGTTTAATTTTCCAAGCGTTGCATAATCATATTTATATTTCAAATAATCACCTTAATTTTTGAAGATAAGAATATGGACTTGCATATCATGTTTAAATTTCCAAGTCTTGCATATCATGTTTAAATTTCAAGTCATCACCTTAAATCTTAAAGATAAGACAATAGACTTGCACATCATGTTTATATTCAAGCCTTGAATATCATATTTATATTTCCAAGTCTTCACCTTATAATGACCAAGATTATAAATGAGATTTGCATGGTATGTTTATGATTCTAGTTATCACCTAAACCTCTAAAACTCAAAGACTTGCCTCTTTTATCTTAAATGGAAATTTGATCATGGACACATTTCAATATATAAATTTTGGCCTTATGAGGATCTTGGGTTTGAAGTTAGTTTTTACTTTGTTTTTAGGCTTGGATCTTGTTTCTATGATGTACAAAGAGAATTTGATTTTAAAGCATGTAATTGTTTTTGATGAAGTGATTATTTTGATTTGGGAAAATATGAGTAGAATTTCCAGGGAAAAATTGGAATGAGGTTTTATAATGTTTTTAGAATGAAAGATCAACTCAAAGTATGTTAAAACTTTAGTTTTTAAAATTCTAGAGTTCTGGTAATGATTACCACACATAATCGATTACCAGGAGCTTGTTCATATCTGTTTGAAAATTTGAATTGTGTAATCGATTACCAGCTCCTATAATTGATTACCAACCAAGAAATGTGCAAATGAATGTGTTTCCATGCAAAATGACATGAATTGATGCCTATGTATACTTGGTCTTTGAATTATATAAATAATGTCCTCTAGTATGTTGTATATATCCTGTTGAGCATAGCATATGCATTTGTTGAGTTCAGTCCTTGATCTAACATCCTGGTGGAGCATGTTTACTTTTATGAGATATTGATTGATGACATGCCTATGGATATATGCAAAGAATGTGATGCATACTTATGTGATCAATTACAATGATGAATTATGGTATGTTATGTTTATGATTGATTAATTGAGATGCATTATTTAAGTGTTATGTGAACATGAGATATTTAAGGATAAGTTATGATTATATGTTCATGCTTGCATCTCTAAATAACATGCTAAGATAAAAGGTGGCATAAGACACATGGAAATGATCCTCTAAACTCCAGGAATTAATGGTGATGAGAGGTGATCCAACAAGGACCCTTTAGACTCAGGAATTAATGGTTATGAAAGCTGATCCTATGCCCCCTATCCCGTACTTTGGGAGTTAGGAATTTAGCTTATCTAAAGGATAAGTATAAACTAGTGACAACTAGTTAGGTGTGAGCTCATAACCTAGAACTCTCAAGAGGAGAGAAGATATAGGTGGCCCAAGGAAAAGAGATTAAGAAATTTAAGTCACCTAAAAGAATAATGAGAAGAAATCCTGTTGAAAGATTTATGTTCTTTATGTCGTGTAACATTGGTTGTGATCTCTATGATAACTGGCATATGCATTGACATGCATTCGTGATATAGTATGATGCATCCATACCATTAAGACTCATGCTAAAAGATACGGACCTCGGCTAATGGTATTTGGAACTTAATGAAAAAGAAAAACCTTATATATGCTCACATTTTCATCCTGAGACCCAAGGTTCTTGGGGATGATGATGGTGACACACATGTTAGAGGCGAAAGCCCTACTGAGATTCTTTTATAAATTTCTCATTCCTCTTCTTTTCTTTTCATCTCATCTTCTAGGTAGATGGCGACGTTTGTGATCTATGTTGATGCTCCTACGTGGGAAATGCACTTTGACCCGGTCAACCATTCGTATCTTTTTGTAGGTCATTGTGTAGTTCATTTGTACATTTTTATGGATTGTCCCTTCACACACCCCGTTTCTAGTGACTAGTTCTCCCTATAGCCCCATTTCCAGATGATCTTGCTTTCGAGCGCATGCATCTCATGCTCATCAGTTCCACATACTCACTCTCCTCATCGTCTCTTGAGTTTTCCTTGATTACATACCCCAGTCACCACCTCTTCTACTTGGTCATGGTTGGACCTATCAGAGGATCTACCCTCCGTCACTCTTCAAGTAGTTCTGCCCCTATCATCCCTGTGGAGGTGGGAGGTGATAGTGATGGAGAACTACTGTCATGCAACCGATGAGAGGAGCTCAGCCTGCATGTAGAGGCATTACCCGTGCTCACCGAGGTGCCCATGTTCGACCCGGACTTCTTGCCACACGAGATGAGTTGATCCATGGATTTTAGTTTAGACTCTTTGAGCAGGAGTAGTGAGAGGAGGATCTAATGCTACTTTATTTGAATTCGTTTGCATATTGTTCATTTTGGATTCCTGTACTTGACTTAACCTTTGTTAATAGTGTGATGTTTGTATGTTTTGGTGCATGATGTGGAACGATTAGTATGTACATTGGTAATATTGTAATATATAGGTATTGTAATTTATAGGTACCATAATTTGTTTTTATCCTCTCTCTTTCATATGTGAGGTGAATAACATTAACTATTTAGTATGCGCGCTCGACTTTGTATATATATAAAAAAAAATTCCACTCTTCTTGTTAAAGTATTTTCAAGAATTTAAAATTAAAAACTAGAACAAAAGAGTAATAACTAATAATTAACCTAAATGCATTCTAGGTGAGTTAGGTTAAATATTAGGGTGTTACACTAACATCCCAGTAACAATACACTTCAAGTAGGAAGGGATGTGAATCCACAAGAAGGCTTCTACTGAATTGCATCTTCCATGATCTACCTCCCAAGAATTGGCTGCTTGGTGCTCTACAAGTCCTCCACATATAGCCAAGGGCTGATCATCACTCTCCAAAATACCATACTTGTGTAGTCCAAAAATAGGAACATGTGACAGGCCCCAACTATCCATCTTTGGCTCAATTGCATGTGAAGAGAAATCCAGCTCACATCAACAACAGCATCCCTGCATACGAACGACACCAAAGGCTCCCCTCCTGGCATGTCGATCTTATCCTCACGCTCCATAGTGAAAACTTTGCCCTATATATTGGCTTCGATTGCCTAGCATGCCATACATAAATGATCACCACAACAGTCATGATATACAAATCCCACCAAACCAACCAATGCTATATTAGGGAGCAAGGGGTACAAATCACGCAATGGATCCTCATACTCCACTCTCACTGGTTCATCCATAAGCGTGGAGACTGTAGGTGATGGTATGTGCCCAGTTGGCTTAGGTGACGGTTCCTCATAGACAATCTCTATGTCAAACTCATCATTAGAACCCTCTGTTACTTCCTCAGCCAACGTCTTTTGTGGAACCTCAACAAGTTGCTCCAGAACATAAAAGCTCTCATCAAATAATGACTCCATCAACTCTTCAATCATGCAGAATTAAGAACATCTATCCTCTTAGTTGGCTCTAATGATGGCTCCTCAATAATCGGCTCTTCATATGGGATTAGAGGTTAGGATAAAGAGGCTTTATAGTCTTCTAAATTAGCATGAAGCTCCTGGAGACCAATGTCAATTTTCTACTAATATTTTTGAGATTTCTAAAGCATTTTCAACAATTAGTTCCATAACTCTTGGGTTGATAGTTCAGATGATGGTTCTTTAACAATTGGCTCTTCATATGGGATCAAAGGTTGGGATAAAGAGGCTTTATAGTTCTCCAATTTAGCACGAAGCTCCTGGAGACCAATATTAATCTTTTGCTAATCGTCTTGAGATTTTTTTAGTATTTCCAACAATTAGTTCCACAACTCTTACGTTGATAGTTCAAATGATGGTTGAGGTAGTTTGTATGTACATTGGGGTAGTTGATGGAAGGAAGGTGAGTAACATGGTGGGTATTGGGAGTGTCTAGGGATGGTAGCCCATAATATAGTTGTTGGTAAGAGTAATGGTAAGGCTCATGGTATGTGTATATGTATGGCTTATGGTAGGGTGTTGGATTTGGTTAAGGATATGTTGGAAGTGGTGGTGATGGTTAGTAATATGGGAGTGGTTGTAGCTCAAAACATGGTTGTTGGATTTGCATTCCTTGATATATTGCTTTAGGAAGCACTTCATCTTATCCAATTTCTCCTCCAATCCTTGGTAAGGATTATTCATGCTCCATCGCCTGCAAAACCATAAGAACCATACTCTTGGAAACTAAAATAAGGGTTAGTGCTCATGTCAACTCAAGTGGAAATGAGTAAAATAAAAAAAATGTAAGAGGAAACAAATAGCTACTCTAAAATGATATAAAACAACCAATAAAAAGCTATGCAAGGTATTGATGGATGATGGGATGCAAACCTAAAAGAAAAGACACACATGAAAATATGAAGAAATGCAAGAAAAAATAAAATAAATTGAAAAAGTGGTCTAAATGCTAGAATTTGGCAAAAATAGGGTGGGGCTCACAATAGTGAGTCTTATTTAGAATGCCTAAAATACTTAGGATACTAAATTTCATGGAAAACTGAGATGATTCAAAATAGGGTAGCATCTAATTTTAGCACTAAAAACACCATAAACAACCTTAAAAGCGAAAAATATGATGAATGCAAGGATGCTTAATTATGAATAGCTATATACAAGCTCAGCAACGATGCCAAAATTTGGTAGAGACTAGAGTGTCGTGGCTCTAGCCCTAACAAATTAACAAATTTATTTAAAACCTAATTACACTAAAAATGTAGTATAAAGGTGTGCAACTCGAGTCATCTCCCAACGATATTGGTGGATAATAGACTATGCGAAAAAGGGTTTCTCAATGAGTGCATCAAACAAAAATAGAATATAAATTAAAACAAGGAAATAACTAACAATTACCTAAAACACTAGCACAAAGATTTCCTAGGCCTAGAATCCACATATCCTTGACACACATTTCATCAAACACATGGTAGGTGACTAACTTATGCTTAGAATCATGCAATCACACAACCTTGGCACCATAATTCCCTTAGCAATTAATCAATCACCAAGCATTTGGGTAGCATACAACAACTAAGTAATCGAGATCTCAATCCTTAAATGTGTAACACCCTAATAATTAACCCAAGACACCTAGGGTATGATTAATTACTAGACTTTACTCTTTGCTTCAGTTCCTTAATCATGCTTTGAAAATACTTAGTGAAATTACGAGCCATTTTTTTTTTAAACATAATTGAAAACGTGAGCCGCGCATAACGTGAACGATAATCGGATAAAGCAGAAAAATGAATAGACATATCATGAAGAAACACATCATATTGGCTCCATCATATGACATCCATAATTACATATCACATAGATATTTTGCCTACCAACAAAATAAGACTAGGTGTAGGCAATCTAACAAAACATAAATAATATATGATGGAAGGACATCCATTAATGGCACCTAGTAATAACACTCAGGGATAGGGATAGATATCTGAAATATACGAGTGAAACTAAGGATCAAGTTCAGCTACCAGGTGAAAGCCTAAATGTGAATCACGAACACTTCCTTCTATTTTGAAGACGAGATGGAAAGAAAAGATAGAGGGAGTGAGAAACTTATAAAAAGACTCTCAGTAGGGTACTCACCTCATGATGCATTGTGTCATCATCATCGTCCCCAGGAACCTCGGTTTCATTATGAAATAGTGAGCATGCTAAAATTGATTTATTAAGTTCGAAAATATACTTCCTAGAGGTTCGTCGGTTTTAATCATGCGTCTTATAATGCATCATAAACTTAGCATGTCATGTTTATAATGAACTTTTCCTTTTATCAACACATCATATTCTTCATCATCATATCATAAATACTATGCATAAAGAACATCATATTTCTCATCATCAAATCATAAATACTATGCATAGAAGAACATCATATTTCTCATCATCATATCATAAATACTATGCATAGAAAACATCATATTTACATCATGCATTACTTAGTTCCTTAGGTGACTTAAAGTTACTTCCATCATCATTTTCCTGGGCCACCCTATACTCCACCCTTTTGGGAGTAATCTAGGTTATGAGCTCATACCTTGCTAGTCGTCACCAGCATACTTATCCCTTTTGATAAGTAAAAATTCCGTCTCTACCCTTTTGAGAGAACGGACTAGGGGGCTAGGATCACCTTTTCACCACCTATAGTCTGATGGGTCCAAAGGATCATTTCCTCTTACATTTAAATCACCATTAAATCTTTGCATGTTATATCATAATTCAATTCATAATCATCATGACATTTTCTCATTTATAGTCTTATGATGGAATAATATATACTAACTAAAATCATGCATCTGGAGATTCCTAGGAAAGAGAGGTGGGTCACAATGGACAAGCTTAAATACCAAGTCTTTCCTAGCCAGAACCTTTCCAAATTACACTTTTACAGTAGTACACTTTCTTCCAGCAACAAAGGTAATTTTTTTAAATAAGAGAGATTATTTCTTTATTTCATGCATAAGCATTTTCATTGTTTGCAATAGCAACTATAACATGCAAGCTAGGGAAATCATTCAATGACGTCAAATACTTAATAAGCATCAAATCACTACATAGACTTATCATTTAAAACATCAAAGAGGCATCATCATAAATCCTTGTCGAAAGGTCTTTAACAACCGAAACTCTAAAATTGGGCAACCTTAATTATTGAACTGATTAATTATGCATCTAAGGGACTTATTACCATCAATTATAAGTCCTAAGAACCTTATTAGACAATATGGGACAGCATAGACAGTAAGTTGTTCTTAAGGTTTTACGTGTGCTAGAAGTTGCGTTTTTAACCCTTTCATTACCGTCTTTCCTTATGATGCTAAAATTAATTACTAAACCAATTATGAATCATTCTCCCTTATCTAAACATGATAAAATCTGGTTCTTAAGATCACTAAAGGCTCTGGACAGAATACATAAATTTCATTCTCTAAAGTTCTAGAAATCTTGCTTTTATGGTTTTTCTAGTTGCTAGTTTCATTTTTAGTGTTCGGATCAATCCTACACTAATTGTTACCAAATTTTTCGTGGCTTAACCAATCTTAAACAGAATTATATCATACTAAAACAGATTTGGCAGTGGCTAAACTTAAAGAGATCAAACACTAGCTAAATTCAAGCTTTACGGTTGTTTATATAGCTAGTTTCTCTTCTAACTTGCATAGAATTGTTTCCTCATCAATAAACATAATAATCACAACTCTAAACATATTAAATCATCATCATACATTAGTAATAAACTCAGATCAGTGGCTGAATCATGAATCTCATAAAATCACATTTTAAGTGTACATAGAATACTAGTTTCTTGTAAAATCTTTGCAAAGCCTTAAAACTCTTTTAGAAACTAATTCTTTTTGCTAATCTTGAAAGAATCTTCATAATTAAAATTCTCACTTAAGATAAAAGGAGCAAGTCTTGAGCTTAAGAGATTTATGTGATATCTTAGAATCATAAACATGCTATGCAACCTCATTTTAATCTTGTCATTATAAGGTGATAACTTGGAATTATAAACATGATATGCAAATCCATTTCTTTATCTTTAAGATTTAAGGTGATGACTTGAAAATTAAACATGATGCAAGAACTTGAAATATAAACATGATGCAAGAAACTGAAGGCGGTAGTCGCACTGGACCAAGTGGAGGAGAAGAGAATCTTAAGAAACGGCGTAATCGCATGGACCTGAAGGGAGAAGAGAATTATTATTACATCTTTTTAAGCTCCAATCTCAAGACTTCTTAAAGAATCAATTCTTTAACTCCAATAATCTTATTTCTTTGCTTGTGATACTTGGGCAAGTCTTTGAGCTCTAGGATCTTTAGGTGATGACATAAAAATAAACATGTCATGCGTTGATTCTTTTAGCCATTATAAAATAAAGTGAGAGCATAAAATAAATATGAGATGCATCCTCTTTATTATCTTTGAAGATTAAGTGACAACTTGAAACATAAACATGAATATGCAAGTTCATTTATTCATTCTTGAGAATTTAGTGATGACATAGAAAGTAAACATGGTTATGCAAGGCATAAACTTAAACATGGATGCAAGTTCATTTGATTTCTTTACTAGAGCTCCTCCAAGACTTTAGAGAAATATAAATTCAACCCAATATATCTTAGCAAGACAAAGTGAAAAATACATCTTTCAAGTTCTAAACTCAAGATCTTTATTTTTACATCATAAAAACATCATTCTTTAAAGTTTTGCATCAAGTGGAACTTTCAAGCTTTAGAGGCCTAACTTGTGATGGATTCACAACCCACCCTCAAGGTCCTCATCATCAAGCCATCATCTTAGTCCCACCTAGGCCATATGGCCGAATTGTTAAAGAAAAGGAAGAAGAAAACCAAATGGAAAAACTAGAGAAAATCCATGAAATCATCATTTTGAACCAAGAACAACACTTAGCAAAACATAGAAATAAACTTAAAAACAACTCCCTACCTAATCTGATTTGAAGGAAAGGAAGAGAACTTGGTTTCTTGGAGTGAAATGAAAGAAAATATTCTTGAAAACTTGAAGAAAGAATTCAGCCAAGAGGAGGAGGAAATGAGAGCTTTTGGTGCTTTGGAAAAACTAGAAATGTGTACAATTTTGAGCAAGCATCTAAGACTCCTTAAGCATGCCTATTTATAGAGGATTTAAGTTCATGTATGGACAAGAGGAGGAGGCATAATTTTTGGATTTTTCATGGGGAACAAAGGGAGGAAAATCATTTCTTGTTTAAGGCATGTTTTATGCCATGTTTTAGGGAATTTTTTGGCATTTTGTTTTAGTGCATTATCTTGCAATAATTCTAATGATTATGGCTGAATTATTTCATGCATTACAGCCTCATGGAAGAGGGTTTTGTGTGTTCCATGTATTATTTAGGTGTAGGCAAGGTATTCATGCAATTTAGAGAATTTACGGTTAAGGGCTTAGGTGAATTAGTAAGCAATTTGAGTGTTTTAAAGCAATTTTAGGTTCTAATCAATTTAAATAAATAATTTTGACTCTAGATTAATAATTAGAATTTAATAAGCTTTAATTTGAGCCTAATATTGCTTAGGTTTCGTTAGACGAATCAAAAATCTCAAAATTTGTAAAACTTGCACAAAGACGGGGCAAAACGGTCATTTTACTTAAAAATTGCCCGAGACCACCCGAGCTTAACCAATGGTTAATCATGGCTTAAAAACACCTTTTAACACATTTTAGTGAGGTTCGGGCTAAGTCGGCACGCAATCGAGGTTAAAACGTAGGGTGTTTTGGTCATTTCACGCGTGAAGCTCAAAATTAGGATTCTTTCCTCTATTAACACTCATAACACAAACAATCCCTTATTAACATCAAAACATCCCCTTGAGGATGGGTGGGGCCCACGATCCTCATTTTCTGAGTAAAATAACCTCAGGGGCATTTTGGTCATTTTACACGTACAGAAAATTGGGGTTTGCAATACTTGCACGAATTGCTCCTAACTTCTCTTCTAACGTTATATTCCTTTATTAAGGATTGTTTGGTCTCAAATTTTATATAATATTTACCTACGGTAATTCGGTAATTCCTAATGACAGTAAAAATTACAATAAAAATTGGGCGTTACAAAATGCATACACTAACTTTAGCACCAATTACATTAGTTTAACCTCAATCAAGAATTAATCTCAATTTTCTATGCTAACAAAGTATTCATTAATCAATTAATCAATTCATGCCTAGTTAACAATTCTAATTATGCATCCAACCCAAATCATGAATTAGCATACAAAATCAAGATTCATTCCAACCACATACTCACACATTCACATATCATAATCAATCAATTAATCAGCATAAACATATGGGGAATGGAATAAATGTGAGAGAAGAAAAATCAAGAAACCAAACCATGTATTCATTGAATATGCAACCCTCAAGACAAACCCTTGGACTTGGAGAGTCCTTAATGCTAGTTACAAACTCACTCCTCCATGGAGAAACTAAAATAAAAATAGAAGGTAAAACCTAACCTAAGAGAAGAAGAGTGGGTGAGAAAGAAGATACGTGAAGAGAGAAAAGAGAAAGGTGGAGGAAGGAAGAGGAAATGGGAAGAGAGGAGAAGAGAAGAAAAGCTAAAACTACTCTAACCTAAGCTATTTTTAGCAAATAGGTTGTGTGTCTATTTTAAGAGTTTTGGGATCATTTAAAGACCCTCACTCACTGTAGTTTTATCAAGTTTTGACCCCTAAAACGGTTGAATTAGCTCTTAGTGTCTGCATGAAAGTTGTAGATCATTTTTTCTATTCAAAATGGGCACCTTATTTACCTAATTTGGACTCTATGAGAGAAATACCCTGATTATTGAAGCATGCCTAATTTGGAAATTCAGCACATCAATTCTGACTTCCAAGCTTATTTTGACAAGCTAGCTTTTTGATCCCATTTTTGAGCTCTTCATGAAAGTTGTAGATAATCCTTTTAGCTTTCCTAAAAGCTAAAAATCATAAGTTTTAGAGGTCTGCAACTCTATTTAAGTGCAAAATGCAAAATAGTGCCAGAAGCACAATTATGTAGAAAATTCTCCTAAATGCTCAAATCAATGTCCAAACTCAAACATGATACAAATACATCCAATTAAGCATAAAAGAAAGTTAGGACACCAAGAATAGGGTACAAAATATGTATAGAAATATATACTTCTCAGTTCACAATTTATATAGCATGCTATTCTCAATAATCACTTTCATCACAATTTGAATCCATGAACTTACAATTAACCAATTAATGTTACATAAAGCTTATTTATGTATTATTTTCTTAAGTTTTTTTTTTGGGCAAATAACAGCTAACACCCTTGAAGTTTGGTGAAAATAAACCCCACTCCATTCTTAATTCATATCAACAGTCCACCCCAAATTATATAGAACATGAAATAGTAACGGTTACATAAAACTTCTTGTAATGGAAATAAAACAAAAGAAAAAGGATTGCAATTCATGGCCATTTGTTGTGCATCTGCGATTATAGAATTAACAAATGCTAACCATGGTCCATGTAGTTCAGCCGCAAGGTTGGTTCAGGGAGGCTCTCCTAAACCTAGATTCGGGCTATCTCCGAGGTGGACTTGCCTTCCATTCTTCCTCTTTTGTGGTCTCTTTGTCATCACTAATATCTTTGTTAGTTCTAGGTTGTCTTCTCAATTAACAAGTGAATGGGATAACTAATAAATCCACATTCTTACTTAATATAGTCCTAATCCTCCTTTCTTCCAAGTACCCAACTGCCCAAAACCCAAGACAATATTAATTAATTAACTCTCACACATATCTATTAACTCGTTGTATCATATTTATACCCAAACCAACTAACATTGAAAATCTTTCCTTAAATAGAGACAAATAAAGAGTGGCCATGGTTAATTGAACATGTTGTGGGTGGTGGTGGGGCAAATAAAGAGATGAAAATAGATGAAATTAACCAAAGGATTGTGGTGATTCGTGAACTAGTGAGGTTGTCGTGGGAGTAGGGTTCTGAACTTAGAGTAGAGAATCATGGACATTAGATGGAATAGGAGTGAAAATAGAAAGAAAGAGGGTGTTTGTGTGCACAAGGAATGTGAGCAAAGGGAGATGGAGGCACTATTGAGAGTGTTGTAAAATAAGAGATCAAGAGAGTTTGTCAATTTGAAGATGGTGCACAGAAGCATTTGGAAAGTCCTGGAAGAAAAAGGGACCATGCTAGTTAACGGCGCCATTAGTTGTGAGCATAAGTTGGGGCATACTATCATTTTGAGTGTCATTTCCTTAAATTTCAAGGGTGTTGGTTGTTATTTACCCTTTTTATTAATGAAATCCTCATACTATTGTGATCATAATTGTGTTTATCAAAAATTTTAAAATCCCCATGGTTAGTTCACATTTAATCATTTTATCTTAAATATATTATCGAAAGATGAGTTGTTATAGTAATGTCAAATCCCATCCCATACGGGGTTACCAATATGACATGAGTTCCACCTAGAATATCATGAGCAACAAGTGGGTTCAAAATGCTAAGAGGTTGAACAAAAAAAGCCCACCTCCCTCAAGGAACAAAAACAAATGGTTCAAATGGAACCATAAGTGTAATAATTAGAATGGGTTTTGTCACAAGAAGAATGTATGGAGAAGGGAAAACCCAGCTTAGGGGAGGACATTCTCAGGGTCCATTGGTGAGGTCTCAACACATTCCTTTATGAAAGATGGGAGGTGAAGAACAAAGTCTCATCTATCAAATGGTGAATAATCAATGGGCAATCATAGGCTTAAGAAGGATCATTTCTTGGTTAGATAAATGCAAATTTATTCACCTAAACCTGAGCAAAAGGAGCAACTAACCCTACAAGGATCAACGAGTAACACCAACCCCAAGCCTACACTACTAGTAACTCGCGGAACATAGATGGATTTTACAGATAGATTTTTTCTAAGTTATCTAATCCAGATGGATTTATAGATGAGAAAATGGGAAATTAGGAAAAAATTATAAAAGCTGGCATATCTATCTATAAATGTTGGTGTAAACACTCGCCACATGGCGTGTAACGGATATAGACGACAATTCCAGATGGAAAATTAGAAAAAAAAATTGTTCTTAAAAATGCAGACGGATATTTAAAAAAATAAAAAATAATTACATAGGGTAAATATGTCTGTAATTTAAAAGTAAAAGCGCGTATATCACGAGTGAATTACAGATGATAAAATTCGTCTGTAATTAAAAAATGAAATGTTGCGTTTCATTTACCGTGTTACGGACAGATTTAATCGTCTGTAACGCATTTCATTAATCGCATTGCTGATTTTATCGTCTATGATGCGATTAATGAAATGATTCATTTCATTAATCGCATTATGGATGGAAAATCCATCCGTAACACGTGGAATACTAAGCAAAAGCACGTGCCCTCCTTCTTCTTCCCCTCACTTCAGTATTTCCACTATCTCTCATCTCCCCTCTTTCTAGTGCTACCACCATATTTTTTGCCACCTCTAGTGATTAGAGCCTCTATTTTACAACTCTTGCACCATTGTGTTCCTGGTATTATGCTTTACCTTTTAATTAGTTTAGTTCTTTATTTTAGGTGTTTTATTTTTGTGCTTTGAATTGGTGATTGTTTGTAGTTGTTAGTGTTACTAATTGGTAGAAACTTCATTTGTTTAGGATTTAGAACACATTTTGGTTGCCGCTTTTATAGTGCATTGGTAAGTTTGTATGTTTTGGTAATGTTTTTTATTTGGGTGTTTAGGAAGTAATAGTGTTTAGGAAATTTATTTTGGTTACTTTTTATATTTGTTAATGTTTAGGTTGATTTTGGTAAGTTTGAAAGATTGTCTTTATGAAAGAATTTGTTATTTGTTAATTTTTAATTTTTAGGGTTCAGTTGGGTGCATGCTTGTAGCCATTGTTCCTGTGTTTATTGACACTAGCTGAAGTATATAGGTAAGAAATGAAATGTTTATTGTTGATATGTTATAATGTATGTAGGATAGAGAGTTATATTTCTAGGATAGAATTGTAGGGCTAGAGATTGCATGACTAGGTGGAAAGGTGTAAAGGTCCTTCCTCGACTTGTTTACATTGTTTACTATGGGATTGTTTGTATTTGCAGAGATTACAAAATATGTATGTTGTGGAGCTATAAGAGGATGCGCTTAAAATGGTTTTAGGATTGTGATGTGTAATATATGTGTTGATTATTTGTTTTGTAGTTTAATGTAATTGTTTGCATATAATTATTTCCTGTGTAGTTAATTGTTTGTGTAATTGCCATAAAATTATGGCCTACTAATTGATTGTTGAAGACATATTATGGTAAAGGATAGTTTTCAATTAGGGAAAACTTTGTCGAAAATTTTCAAAATATAATTTTTATTGTTTCAATTAATCCATAATATAGATAAGGGAATATTCATATATTAGGGGAGAATCTGTAGAAATTTACATTTGAAATTTGTGTAATATAAAATAAAAGAGGTTCATAAAGTGTTGTTTGCAATTTTTAGGTTTATATAGTTCTTGACTAAGATGTTCCTTGGAAACCATTTATGGATGTATGATATGTTGTACCCGCTGGGAGGTGATAAAGCCGAATTCTATGAGGGTGTTAAGGACTTTAGAAGTGTTACTTGTAATTCACAACAATTCGTTCCTGACAAGAAAGTTAGGCGTCCATGTTCTAAGTGCAAGTGTAGGAAGTTTTTAGATATTGATCTAATTAGGTATGATATATACCAATTTGGATTCAAACCTAATTATTGGATATGGATTGATGTAATACCTCAGGTTCATGTGTCCCTAGACAAGCCTAGTACGGCCTTAGGGTCCTCAAACCCACCCCTATCGGGGAAGGCCTTAGATGCTTGAAAGTCAATTCGATGGAGAGGTGTTTTTGACACTGCTATAGCAATCCAGGACTACTATAGCAATGGTAAAGGGTAAGGACGTTCTTCCTAAGTGGGTGACTCTTATAGCGGTCCTCAGTGGTGAAGTGAACAATTTTCTGGGCTTTGGGTCGTAATCAACCACTATAACGATTATATGTTTACCTCGAAGGTTTTCGAGGTCTCTCGCCCATAACCATCTATGACGGCTATGGCAGTGCCCTTCGATGCATGAACATTGCAAAATGACATAGTTTTGTTTAATGAGCTCCCTACCTATATATAAATCCTTCCATTTGCATTTTTTCTCTGAAAACCCGAACCCTGACCCCAAATTCTCTTTTCTACTTCCCTACTCTCATCCCATATCAATCCTACTTCCTCTAAGTTTCAAGGTGAGTTTGGTTATTGATTTATGCTTCCTTTTCTCCTCCTTTCCATGCCCCTGAGTTTGGTCTATTGTTGTTCTCTATTATTGTCAAGTGAGGGTGCTCTCTCCATATTGTTAGAGTTGTCTAGAGATTAATAAAGATTAATCATTGGTATATGGTGCTCTATGGTGGTTGTTGGTATCATTCCGAGCTCTCAAGGTCAAGTTGGTGGTACCTACATACTTCTAGCTTCGAAGAGTGAGTGGCCTCATGATCATATTTTTAGTTTTTATGAGTATATTTATGCATGATGTTTTTTGAATATGAAACTAGAGATGAAAATATGATATAGACCTGATTTTACAAGCTATGGTAGAGCTAGCAAAAATTATGATTTATGATGATAGCATGAAAAATATGTTTTAAGAAAACCATGAGACCATGATTGCTATATCATATGCTATGTAAGTGCTCAAGAAATGATTTATTAAGAAAATATGTATTGTAGCAAGTTTGCCATTTTATTATAAATCATCTATCTATGAGTTTATGATATCACTTCGTTTTCAAGACATCAGATTTCAGAATAAGTTCTTAAAGTGCAAGTTAATATTTATTTTGGAAAAAGGTTGGATGGAGTATGATTTGGCCTTTGTAGTACATATGTTATTATGATTTGAGAGTTTTTATGATTATGAACCCTTTTATTTTGAGGTATGATATTAGAGTTATCAAGTTATGAATTATGCTAACTTAAGATATGAACTTAGAACCTCAGCTTTATGGTACAAAGAAGTATGGAATTCAGTATGATTCATAGCAACTATCAGATACATACTTTGTGGGCTTGAAATTGGAGTGCCTACAAGCTTGATGATCCCTTGGGCATGATTTTATAGCCACAATTATGCTAAAGTCAAGTTGTTAGAGTTATATGAGTCCAAGCTCTAGAGTACTAAGAGTTTATGAGTTTTCAAATCTAAATTGCTTTTGTTCAAACTAGTTTAAGAGTTTTCAGATCTAACTTGCTTTTGTTCAAACTAGTTTAGACAGTAGAGATAAAGAAATAGACAGTTAGTTAACGCTATGAGAGATTGTTGACCTTAGTACCAAGTTGTCCGCTAGAGGATAATATCACCCCCAGCATATAAAGAGAAAATGGGACCTAGTTAGGTGCCCATAGCTTGTCCAATAGACACAAGTTTCCAAGGATTGTTAAGATTTCACAGAAGCTCTTGTTTGCAGAGACTAAGCACCACTTCTTAGTTGATAGAAACATTTATTATATTTTATGTACATATTTATCATGTTCAGCAAATACTATTTCTCGAGGCTCTCCTAGCCTTCAGTTAAAATGATTTTATAGTTGATTGTGAATTTATAAATGCTTGTTTATGAAACTTGTCACAACATCCCAGACGCTCCGATGAAAATGATAACCAATTTAAAACAATAGCGTCACCACCAATTTTAATTACAGAAAAGTTGGAAAACCATTTTAATTTGAAAAATGGTATTTTTAGATTTGATGTTCAGGAGTTTAATTATGATTAGGAAAATGTGAAAACTTAATCCCATGCACCCTTAATATCTTCGTATAAATATGGTTACCTCAGAGCTCATTATGCAAATTTATTCACAACTTAAAAATATTTAATTTTTCCCCAAAAAATATAACAATTACATATTTACAAAGAAATAAAGCCAAAATTAAAACTAAAATTAAAGAACAAATTTTATGAAAAAATGATTTTAGCTTGATAGTTGTTGGCTACGCTGAAGTATCCTTTGGTGCAATAAGGAACTCAAAGCCACATCATTCTTGTAGAAAATACTTGTGTGTTTGATGAATTTTAATCAAAAGAAAAATAAAAATGTGTTAGTTGTTTCATTTGTGAAAAAGAATTTTGGCCGATGAACAGAGACTATCACCTACCTCCTCAAATTAAAAGATTAATTTTACTGCTAAGTTGGACAAAAAATATAGTAAATGGTACAACCTAGGTTAATAGGTTAATAGCAATAAGATAATAGCAACAATAAAGAAGACACTAGTGCAAGATATTTCTAGGATTGGAAATTAATTATCATTGACCAAATATTGAATTTATTAATGGCTATTAGTAATTAATTACTAGCAATTCTACTAGTGATCAATCGATCCCTAGAATTTCATGAATGCAAATAACCAATAAACGAGATCTCAATTTATTTAGAAATTATAGCGATTTAAGGTACCAATTGCTATAGCCTAACTGCCAATGGAAGGTTAATTCTAATGTTCTCCTTCAAACATAAACCAATCTATCAATTTATGCTCAAAGGGTTTCCCTAAATGACGATCGCCAATTTAGTTATCCCAATATAGATTATAGCAATCACAACAATAATTATAGGAATAGAAACTGCAAAACATTAAGAAAACTAATGCATTCAATATAAACAAAGGGTCTCAAATGTCATCCCAATCTATCCGAATATCCCTACACTAGTAAGAGAAATCTACCCCTCCATCTCTGAGAATTACAATCAATGAATCTAAAAGAGTACCTGGAATTAATAGCAACAATCTTTGCTACCATCCACAAGAACAAAGCAATTCACCTATGGAATCCCTAAGGGAGAAAAGAGTAGAGAAGAAGAAGATAGAGAGAGATGTAGAGAGAATAATAGCAACTAAAACTGTATAGCCAAAAACTAGGTTACAATTTTGACTTATTCCTATATATATTGCTCTCTAAAAAGGGCAAAAGTGGGGCCCAAATAGATTAGTAAACTGATAAAAAGTTAGAGCTACAGTGCTCATCAAAGGAGTGGTCCAAAATTTTCACGATTATCTATCTGCTAAGCGTTGAAGTGCTCACCAGAATGGTGAGCTTTTATGTCCTTTTTTTTTTAGTTCTCAGCTCCTTCAGAGAGTTCCTAGCCTTTTTCTTAACATTTTGCATTCAATCCAATGCTTCTATATACAAAAACCATACATAAAGAGACGGGTTAAATGCAACATGTAACACCCTAAAAATTATTTAAAAATTAATTTGAGTTTTATTAGTCATAATTTTAAAAATCTGATAGTTTTAGCAACTATAAAGATGACCCAATAGACGTGTTAAAAAAAAATTTCGAATAGAGATGAATAGTGCCCTCAGGCCCCATGGGCCTTCGGTATAGTAGAAGCCTAGATTGGAGCAAAAAATGCAGAGACTAGAAAAGAGAGGGTTGAGTTTAGAAATAGTTAGAAATGAGATTTTATATCTAGGATTAATTTTCAGGTAATGTTTGGCTACCCATGGATGGTGTTTTATCTATTCGGTAGAGTTTTGATGTGTGGTTTTTGACACCATACAAGTTACTTGATGGCCAAGTAACCTTTACTAACCACTTTATGCCAAATGGATGGCAAGGAGTTTTAATCTTGACCTTTCATTTATTATATTTTTACTTAGGAGTCAATATCTCATCCGTTCGATAGAATTTTGAAGTGTGATTTTAACACCGAAAAGCTACTTACTCCCTAAGTTAAAATGAGCCACTTATCTTGAGCCAAGTGGATGGCCAAGATTCATTTTTGATGAAGAAAATAATCCTAGCCATTCATATAATTTCTTTTCCAAAAAAGAAAGAAATTTAGACTTTAACTACATAATTACTACACCTATATCAAGATAAACATAAAACCACCAACCTTATCACTTCACCCTTGTTATTTTCGGCCAGCCCACTCAAGAAATACATCATCCATTGTTTCTTTCTCTCAAACCTTCAAACTTGCTTTAATATTCCAAAACCCTAACTCAAAGTCCTTGAAACATCAAGATTCCTTCACTAAACTTATTCTACTCCTCATAATCTATCAAACTAACTGATTGAAATTTTATTTCCTCACCACTTCTCACTTTGTTATCTCATATCTTACTGCCTAAGAAAGGTTTTGATATTGGTTTGGAGGCCTTGAAGTGATCTTGGATCACCCTTGGAGCCAAGATGCCTAAAGCCACCAAAGTAGGGTTTTCTTTGGCCTTTTCTTTTCAAATTTATTCTGAACATTTCTGATTGGTTTTGGATCAAAATTTTTGCTTGTATTGGTTGATGATAGATGGATATTGATGTAGTAATTTTGGTGGAGTGTTTGGATGATGTTAGAAATAATTTTTGTCAAAAGGAATTTTGGACTATGCTGCTTGATTTTTGAATTTCTCCTGGGTAGGGATTATTCATGAACTTTTTGGTGTAATTGTAGGTCTTTTTATGAGCTATAAAAATTATATGTTGAAGCTAACACCCTAAGCTAGTTCCATTTTATTGAGCTGTATTTTTGACTCCTAATGCTTTAAAAAAATCAAGAACCGAAATGGTATCCATGCTGCTTGGATTATTGGAACTAAATCTATGAGTTTGTCTAATTTTTTTACTATAGAAAATGATTGAATTTTCCTTTGAAATTTTTACAGAGTGTTGACAACATCTGGAAGTGTAACTATAATTTTTCTTTTGAATTGATTCAATCATTTGATAGGGTTAAAAATTATGAATTTCGGGTTAAGCTAAGGTTAAGTGGTTCTGAGCACCAAACTTATCTAATTTTGTTAACATAGTTAGAGAACTCTTTTTGCTTTAAAATTTTTATGGAACCTTAACACATTGAAGTGTTTGGGTAATTTTTATAGCCTTTGAATTGATTGTTTGATGAGCAAATAAATTCGTGCTATAATGGTGTAAAATCTGCCAAATGCTGGAAATGAACCCAAGACTTGAATTGATAATGTAATGGCATTTTAGTTCTAGTGTGACATGAATACTTGACATTAACTATTTGGCCATATGACTTATGACATATAAATGCATGCTAGAGGAAGTAAAGAGTGGTTTATGAGGCATGATTGAAATTGTATTGTGAATGAATGCCTACATGTGCTTTATACATGCACTTGGAAAAAGAAAAGAGAATGTATAAATTTCAATCGTGCATATTCTAACATATGAACAAAACAAAAACAAGACTTATATTAGGAAAAAGGGAAGGCAAAAAGAAGAACTTCCCAGAGATGTTATAGGGGAAGGTAAAAAGAGAAACTTCCCGAAGATATTTTGAGTTGGTAGATATATTTGCTAGGAATAAACTGTGTATGATTCAAAGAGGAAAAAATGAAGTCGATGATCACATATAGGAATGAGCTAGTCCTGATAAGCAATCTATTTCCCTTGTATGGTGTGATCCACTATAAATACCATGTGGTATAAACTAAGAGTTTAAACTAAATTTTTCCTATGTCAATGAAAAAAGAAAAATGCACTTATTTGATTTCTATGGCTATAAGTGAAACCAGGTCATTTTGGGATAATTTCATTGCATTTAGCATATGCATAATCATATCATATGTAATCTCTTGATTAAAATTGCTTACTATGTGTTTGAGCTTTATGATATGTGCATTAAGTGATTGATTGTTAAAAGCTACCCATTTCGGAGGGATGATTTTAGAACTTTAAAATGAATCTTTAATATTTATTGCATGATCACATTTTCTTAATAAACGAAGTGGTTAGGGGCGATGATGATGACCTTATGGGGTAATTGGGAGTTACCCTATTGAGAATTCTATAATTTTCACCGCTATTTGTTTTTGTGTTCAGGATGTCGCCTCCAGGTTGATCAGGAAAATGATGCGGCCTAATGAAAGAACTTAGAATTGCAGTAATTTAGTAGTTAATGTTTTTACTTTATTGTACTTAGTTAGAGTTATATGTATGTAAATGTAATAGAGAATGTATATGTATTAAAGCTCTTAAAAGAGCTTCCTTTTGTACTTAACGATGTCTTCAATAAATGTTGTGTTTCTTTGTTATATATTTTAATAGAATTTCGCTTAGTTATTGCACACGTTAATCGAGCTTGCTATATATATTTAAGAAAAGTTCACTAATTAATCAGTAACAACTCTCGAGTATGATGTCATGACTTAAGGATGAGGTTGTACTTAGGAGGATGTTACACAACAAGCTTTAATTTCCTAAAAACCAATGCAATAGTCAATGATTCCATAAAACTTCATAGTGAGGAATAAGTTAACAATCACTATTATTTTCATCAATAGCCAATCAAAAACTAATGCAAAAAGCTAAAGTTTAGAATTAAAATAAGTGATAAATGCCCTTATCAGCGACAAATTATTAAAAGCAAAAAGAAGAATTTCACTTTGCACAGGATTCAAGTTAGCACAAGGCTACTCAATACATCCTTACAATTCAACAATGCATGAAGGAGGCATCCACCTCTCAATCATGAACATTGACTGTTGAACGATTAAAAAAATTCTTTTTATTTTTTTATTTTGAAAAAAAAAGAAAGCCCAATACTTTTTAAAAGAAGACATACACAACCTAGACTAAAAGAAACACAACCAAGTCCAATCACTAAAAAAAATGGTTACACAAAAAAAAGGCCCAAATACCCAATAAAACAAATGACTTTTGACCAAAAACAAAACCAAATGCCCCCAAACCCATTTTCCTAATCCTAATTCACACCAATAAGGACACAATCAAAGGGAGAGCGAGGCAACAATAGCATGCAGAGGGGAAGACTTTGTGGTGGTGGGCTGGTGACGGAGAAAGGCTGTAGGTGGCTCCACGATGATGCTGTCTGGCTATCCTCTGCGTATGAGGACTCCAATGCAGCTGTGGCAGTGCTGTTGTCGTGAGGTGCTAGTCTTTGCGGTCCACAGGTGGGCTTTGCGAATGGAAGATGCGAGTAGCGAGTGGCAGAGAGGAAGGTGGCGCGACGGTGCTTGATGAGGGACAATGACACTGGGTAGAGGAGGCATGAGGCAGGGGTGGCGACGGCCGCATCAACTGACGATGAGGTCGTAACCCCTTGGTGCTTGGCGATGGTACCTCAAAAGGTTCAAGGTTGGTTGTGGTGTTGTAAAACTCTTATTCCCTTCTTCTCTTTTCTTTTCATGTTTGAAGGTGCTGCTAGTGGTGCTATTAAAGAAAAACAAAAACAAAAACAAAAAGGAACACATTTCCTGATACTTCTTTATTTTGTTCCTCTTAGATTGTGTTGCTTGTATTTGCTGCTAATGCTTAATCTCCTGTTGTGTGTACCTCTGAAATTCATTTCCCTTTTTGATCAAGGGCCTTAGATCCATGGGCATAATGTCTGAGTTATTTTGATTTAGGCAGATTAGGGATTTGGTTTGGTTTGATTGGGATTGTGATTTTTAAGTTTGATCCTGATTGCACAATTATTTCACAGTCAACTTCAATCTCCTTTCTGATTTGAATCCAGAATTAAATACTCTGTATTTCTTCCATGAGCCAACAAGTCCAGGTTTGAAAGGAAAAGAATGTCCTGACCTTATATATTGTTCAAATGGGCCAAAAAAAACATAAAACAAACAAATAAAACAAGATGGGATAGGCTAGGGACCTAAATTAGGATTGGGCCAACTCTTTCTTTCTCTTTCTTTCTCTTATATTTTATTTAAGAAGAAGAAAAGATAAAAGCAAAAGGGTAACGGACAAAAAATGGTGTTTACAAAACTATGGAATGAAAAGTGTTTTCTTAGATAGCTATGTATGTAAATATCAAATGGTTTATGATTGTTGCATGTATATTACATTATGTATATTCTTTGGTTGTCCCATGTAGGTGATGGGTGAGGATCCACTCATTGAGTCCGTTGACTCACCCATCTCCCTTCCTTCTTATAGTTACAGGTACATATATAGTTTAGTTGCTGATCTAGTAGCCAATAGCTATCTAGTGGGGAGCTTTACATTCAGTAAGGCCTAGATTAGAATCTTGTTAGAGTAGAGTGCTTTAGTAGATATGGGGCAGAATCGAACCATGTATTTATTTTGAAATTTTTTATTAAGTTTCAAAGGTATGACCATCTATATATGTATACAAATTTCAAGTATGGATTTAAAGTTATAGACTATAATTAGAGTTTATGAGGCAAGCTAGAGATGCATTTATGATTCATTTCTCAAGTGTAAGTTGATTTGCAGATTTAAGATTAAAATCAAGAGATGAAAAAATTTATGTTTTCATGGTTAGTAGATTTGATTAAAATGTTTCAAGTTATATATGTCAACTGCTAAGTTTTTATGAATTCAAGTATTATGTTTTAAATAGAGAAATGAATATTGGTTTAGAAAAAAAAATCATGTTTTAAGGATGAAATGATGATAAAATATGCATTTAAAGTGACATGTCACCCAAAAGGCTAACGTGGGAAGAAGATTCCTCATGTGCCAATCATGTTCTCAAATTGAGTCATGACAATTGAACATTGGGAAGGAGTTAATGTCGAAAATCAATTTGGAATAGGTTATGTTGGAGGTCAAGTGCGATGCAATTAGGAGGTAGGGATGTAGGTAATGTAAGCTTGGAAGAAAATAGTGCTCATTATCTAGAAATGGTTTATGACATTGTTGGTCACGAAGTTAGAACCTTTCATGATTCTAAAGTTGAACAAGAACCTAATGCAGAGGCTGCAAGGTTTCATAGTTTATTGAGGCAGCAAACAAGCCTTTATGGGATGGGTGTGTGCACTTAGAGTTATCCGTAGTAGTAAGAATGTTGTGTATTAAGTCAAAAGACAATCAAAGTCAGAGCTCATTTGATCAACAGGATACATTGATCAATGAGCTTAGCCCCCAACTTGAGGCCATCCCAAAAGACTTTTACCAAGCAAAAAGATTAATTTCTAAGCTTGGTTTAAAAGAAGTAAAAGTTGATTGTTGTTTGAAAGGATGCATGCTCTATTACAAAGACAAATGTTATATTGACACATTGCACATTCTGAGAGCTTAAGGTTTAAATGAAGAAGAGGTGGTAGAAATGGTAAGCATAAAGATGTGCCGCAAATAGGATATATTTTTTGCCCTTAATCCTTAAGCTAAAGAGGTTGTATGCGTCTATAAGCTCAGCTCCTCACATGACGTGCCATATAAACAATAAGAGGAGTGATGGTGTAATGACTCATCCATCTTACAGTGAGGCTTGGCAACATTTTGATTAGGTGTATCCCAAGTTTGCATCTGATATAGGGATGTAAGGTTAGAGTTGTGTGCTGATGGGTTTACTCCAAACAATCAGTTCAATAAATCATATTCTTGTTGGCTTGTTGTGGTTACACTTTTCAATCTTCCTCCTGAAATGTGCATGAAAAATCCATATTTGTTCTTGACTTGTATAATTTCTGGTCCAAAAAATCCAAAAACTAAAATTTATGTATACTTTCAACCTTTGATTGATGAGTTAAAAGAGTTGTGGTGTGAGGGTGAAGTAATTTATGACATATCAAGGAAGCAAAATTTCAATATGAAGGCAGCAATGTGGACAATTAATGATTTTCTTGCTTATGGTATGTTGTTTGTATGGATGACTCAAGGGAAATTAGCATGCCCAATTTGTATGGAGGATACAAGGCATTTACCTTGAAATATGGAGGAAAAAATTCGCGGTTTGAGTGTCATAGGAGATTTTTAGATATGGAACATCTATATAGGCACCTTACAAACAAATTTAGGAAAGCAACTATTAAGAATGAGGAGCCTCCCATCCAGCTATATGGCCACCAAGTATGGGACAGAGTTAGACAATTCCCAAAATAATAGAAGTAGGAAAATCCATCAGGTTTCCTGGTTATGGGGTGACATATAATTGGACTAAACTAAGTATATTTTGGGAGCTGCCATATTGGATGATAACTTAGTTTGCCATTGTCTAGATGTCATGCATGTGTAAAAAATGTGTTTAATAATAACATGAATACCATGATGGACATGATTGAACTAAAGATAATGTCAAGCCAAGACAAGATTTGGAAGAGCATTGTAGGCATCCTGAATTGAGGTTACAACAACTTGCAGATGCAGTCGATGGTCAAAACCAAAGGCAAGTTACACCTTGAGCTTACCACAAAGACAAGATGTGTGTAAGTGGGTAGAGAATTTGAAAATGCCTGATGGTTATGCTTCAAACTTAGGTCGTTGTGTGAATGTTCAACAAGGAAGGTTTTTTAGGATGAAAAGTCATGATTGTTATGTATTCATGGAGTGTGTTCTCCTCATTGCATTTAGGGAACTGACCATGTTTGGAAGCCATTAACAGAGCTAAGTGAGTACTTTAGAGACTTGTGTTCACCTACTTTTAGAGTTGATGATTTGTTAGTGATGGAGAAAAATATCTCTATGATTTTGTGCAAATTAGAGAGAATATTTCCCCTAGTTTATTTGACTCCATGGAGTACTTACCCATACACTTGGCATATAAAGTACATGTTTGCGGACTAGTACAATATAGGTGGATGTATCCATTCGAGCAGGAAATAGGAATGCTCAAAAGATCTGTGAGAAATAGAGCTCAAGTTGAAGGATCCATATGTTAGGTATACATCTCAAAGGAGACATCAAATTTTTGCTCCTACTATTTCAAACCTCATGTTCAATTAAGGAGGACTTGGGTTAGTTGGAATGATGATTAGGGGAAAAATTGAACCAACCCTATCTATATTCAACCAACCTAGTTGCGCTCCTGGCAAATGAAAAGAATGATGGATCTTAGGTGATGAATCAAATGCTACACATTTGCACATCTTGATAAATTGTGATGAGGTGCAACCTTTTAGAATGTAAGTGACTTATGATTACTTTAATTTCTTTTTCCTCACAAGTGACTCAATTTTCACATATTATTCTTATGTTTATAGATATTTCAAACAATTATATGGTGACGATTGACTTAATCAATTTCCATCATCGTTCAAATCTTATGTACATCGTGTATTTACGCTTACAAGTATGTGTTAATTTTTTAATATGATCCTTATTTTTCAATTTGATATCTTTAATGGTATATGTAGGTTCGTGAGCCTAGCAATGGTATAATCGATATTTAACTATATAACTTGTCCTTAGGCCCAAAAATTAAAGCTTGTTGTTGGCCAATTTACTATGTTAATAGGTACAAATTTCAAACTATGGAATTATGTAGGGGAGAAAAATAGACAATAGTGGGGTTAGTGTTAGAAGGAATTCAAGTGCTGGTGAATGTGATTGATATAGGAAACTTAAGGAAATAGTTGAGCTAGAGTATGCCGTGAACCTATAAAAAAGGTTGTCTTGTTCAAGTATGAATGGTTTAATCCAACATGCCTAACCAGAACATGTAAACATAACCAGTACAATTTCATTGAGATTAACTATATCAAAAGATATAGAGGCTTTGATGCATTCATCATTGTACAAAATGCAAGACGAGTATATTTTCTATCTTACCTTGGAAAATGTAATAAGAGTTGGAGGGTCCTAATAAAAACTAAGCTAAGGGGTCGGATTAAAACCGACGAAGTAGATGATGAGGAGGCTTATCAAATTGATGACTCAATCCCTTGATGTGTAGTAATACACACTGCCATCCCCCTAATCTTAGCTTCCCTTTTGAATGAACTTGAAATAATTGACCTTCTTACCCAAGCTTTAAGAACAAATAAAATGGATGACATAACTGAAGATGAAGAGCAAGAATTTGTGGATGACATTTCATCTAAGAATGATGATGGTAGTCTAGAACTATCAGAGTAAATGAGATAAATTAATAAAGTGAACAAAACTTCGATGCTATTACATATCATATATTGTGTTTTGTGGATCTGGTTTTATTTTAATTATGATATTTTGGACTAAACATATATTATGTTTCATTCAGATATGGTATGTAGAAGTAAAGGTAAGAAAGGTGCTAGCGTCCTGGTTGTGATGGTAGTGAGGCTCCCTCAGCCACAGTTCCTATTTCCACTTCCACACAAGCTGGAGTATAGACATCCTAGGCTAAGGTCTAGGAGTAGTACATCATGGTGCCCAACCCTAGGTATGTGCCTCCTCTCCTCAAGTACAGCGAGTTTCACAACCTACATCACTAACTACATTCGTCAAGCTCCCCTACATAGCACAGGCAAGGGATCCACGCCTGCATCTTCCTCTATACAGCGTCACGACCCAGGCACCCCTGAGAGTGCCACCTACTATAAGATGGGATAGATCCACTTGGTAAGATATTTATGAAATATGTCACAAAAATTTATTTCATGTGAATGTTAACATCATTTTCTTATTTTATGGTGTCATTATCCACTATATAATATATCTTTGTGTGTTCATTAGTGTCCACCCTAGAAAGGTATCCACCAGGTCACAGATATCATTAAAAAAATGTATGATGCGCCTTACATCAATTTTGGTAAGGTTCCTAAAAAACAAAGGAGCAGTGGTACAAAGATTGGAAGGTAATAAAAGTCAATTGATTTATTTAAAGTCTTATTTGATCTCTAATTTTTTACATGTATTAACTAATTTCTATTCATGTAGAGCCATTCTTCCATTCCCCCTAGGATGAGAAGATAATTTTCAAGGCTTGAATGAGTCACACTGCAAAACGACTAAGGCAGATGTACATTGAGGCCGTAAGGACTCGTTCTCTCAGATGGAAGCATCCTACTTCCTTCAAGCCTTGTAGGAATATTGGCGTACGCTAGAGATTCAAAATCTCTCCATAAAGAACAAGACGAACATGCCATCCACTAAAGCTAGCTTACTATATACCGGTGGCTCCACGACTTTGGCCACTAAGGTCAACTTGGTTTGTGATTCCCAATTTTTTTAAAAAATTTCTGTTATTCAATTTATTGATTAAATTTGAGAAGTTTATTAATTGGAATCGCAGGAGAAGATGCTAAAGAGATCACCTATAGGGATAGGTGTTTAAGGAGACACACACTCGCAAGAGAAAAATAGTATAGGTTGATCCATGATCTGAGTCAGCATATGTGAGTAAGTTACTCACATTATATTTTCTGATTAAGGACTTAAAAAATATTTTTGAGCCTAATATATAATTGTCTACACCAAATTTTAGGGTGATTATGATCAAAGGCCGGAGGTGTAACATTCTCCCAAGTGCAACCTCATCCTTAAATCATGACATCAGACTTGAGAGTTGTTATTTATAAAGTTGCGGACCTTTTTTAAATATCTATAGGAATAATCGGTCAAATCGTGTAGTAACAAATTCGTGGTTCTATCAAAATATATGGCAAAGAAGCAAAGTATTCATTTAATACAACGTCAAGTACATAAGGAACCTCTTTTATGAGCTTTAATACACATCAGCCGTTTCTTATATTTAGCGACCTATACATATAAATAAGTACAACATATACAAGTCTCAATTACTAAACTCCTGCAACACCAATTTAAACCTTCTTGCAGCTACCTCATGTTCACTGGATCAACCTGGAGACGACATGGGAACAAAACACATAGGGGTGAGAATTCTATAATCCTCAGTAGGGCATTCCCAAAACATATACTAAAGTCCATGTTATTGTCATCGCCCTAATCACTTCGGTTTATTTAGAAAATGTGAGCATGCAACATGTATCAGGTTCCTTTTAAGGTTCAAAAACCATTCTTCCGAAGTGGGTATCTTTTATTATTCAATCACTTAATATACACATATCATACTAATCAACATCATAGGACTCCATTCTCAACTGTACGTGCCCTTGGTACATCGAAAGGATCTCATATACATTGTTCCTATCTTTCCATGCCTTTAACATACTATAGGAGATCTCTCAATACCCGTAACATACTATAAGGGATTTTATTCTTCACTCAACACATACATCATCCTCAAGCTCACATATAGGCATCATAATCATATATGCATTAACATCAATGTTTGAGTTTCTCAATACTTCAAGCATATATATATATATATCACTCATTCCAATATTCTCTTCATATAGGAGCATTTATCATGAGCACTAACATTTACATATGTGTAACATCATCAATAAATTCATATAGCATAAATGAGATAAGTCATAATCATTTCATCATAGATTCAACAATTCAATATGCTGTTATAGAATTTCGTCATCAAGAAAATTATGGTTAAATTATTAAACATGATCAAAACAAAGAAAAACTATTTTTCAGAGGTAACTTAATGTGTTAATAAATTCTTTAAAAATTTCAAAGCATAATAAGGTCTCCAGCTGTATTAACAAAATTAGACAAATTTGGAGGTAAGAAACTACTCAGTTTAGTGAACAGCCATAAGTCCTAATTTTATTACCCTATCAAATGATCATATAAAGTCCTACAAAAAATTCAATGTTGCACTTCAAGATGTCCTCAATACCCCTGTAAAAATTTTAGAGGGGAAATCAATCATTTGCTATGGTAACAAAATTAGACAAACTAGATTAAGAATTGACTCCTAGACAACTCAACAACAAGTTCGGTTTCTGATTTTTATAAAATAGTAAAAGTCATTTTTTAGACCCAATAAAAAACATGGAGTTGCCTTAGGATGTTAGCTTCAATTTATAATTTTTTTAGCTTATAAAAATACCTAAAATTACATCATAAAATTTATGAACCATAACCTCTTACAAATTGAGAATTTCAACAATTGATTCAAAACTTGTTTTGCCAAAATAGGTTTTCTAACATCATCCAAAATGGCACCAAAATTAATACATCAATATCCATATATTATTAATCAATACAATAAAAAATTTCAAACCAAAAGCAATTAGAAATGTTCAGAATAAAGTTTAAAAGAAAAGGTCAAAGAAAACTCTACTTTGCAAACTTTAAAGCTTTATAACTCCGAGGATGTTCCAAGTACTTTCTCTTCACCTCAAGGCTACCAAATCAGCCCCAAACATTCCTTCAATAGTGAGGTAATAAGGTATCAGGGTGAGGATTGATGAGGAATTGAGATTTCAGTTGGTTAGATTTGTAGGTTATGATTGGTAGAGCAAGTTTGGTGAAGGAAGTTTATGGTTTTAATAACTTTGGGCAAGTGTTTTGGTGGTTTGAAATCAAGCTTGAGCTCTTGAGAAAGATGACAATGGTGGCTTCCTTCCTTTTTGTCTTGGCTAAAATGTGTTGTGGTGTGTTGAAGAAGATTTGGCTTGTAGTAAAGCTTAGATATTATATAATATAAAGGCATAGTTCTTAAAGAAAGAAAGTAAAATGGATGGCAAGGATTTAATCTTGTAATTCAAGATTGAACCTTAGCCATTCATTTGATTTAAATGGATAAGCTTCTTCATTTTATGGAGATTAAACTAGCTTTAAATGTTAGAAATCGCACACCGAAATTTCACGAACGGATAAAACACCATACGGATAATCAATATTATCCGAAAATAATTGTAGGTATAAAACCTTTACTCCTAACCATTTCTAACCTTAACCATACTTTTTCTCAATCCAAGCATCTCTTGGCCCCAGTTCTTGGGTTTCAACTACCGATAGGCCCACAAGGCCAGCAAGTCACTATTCACATTTTTATTTTAACATATCCCTTGGGTCCTCATTATTGCTAAAACTATCAGATTTTGGAAATTATGACAAATAAAGCTCAATTCTTGAGCATCTCTGGTCCTGGTTCTAGGGTTTCCTCAATGGGCCCACGAAGCCAGCAAGTCACTATTCACATTTTTTTTAACATATCCCTTGGATGTCCTCATCATTGCTAAAACTATGGATTTTGGAAATTATGACAAGTAAATGTCAAATTAATTTTTAAATAATTTTTAGGGTGTTACATTACTACCCACCTTAAAAGAATTTTGCCCTCAAAATTCATTTGAAAACTATTTCAAAAGATAGTTTTCAAAAGATAGTTTTCAAAAGTCAAACAAGCAATTAACACACAGTTCAAACAATTCAATCAAATCCTAAATGTTCCTACCTTAGATCAAAATTTTGGGTGGTGACATCCCTTGAGCTCTTAGCACTCTAGTGTGGTGGCTTCCAATAGGTTTTGGATATCTCTTTGGACACTTGATAGCATACATTCTGCCAAGCCAAGCAAGATCTACCTCCATGGTTTTTCCCATATTTTGGACAATCTTGTCTCGTGGTTGACCATTGTTGTTGTCTATCCTCATGCAGTTGGGTTGAAACGGCTTCCTTTGGGGCTGGGCCTCCTCATATTCTTGGTCTGCAAGTGCCAGTTTCTTATTAGAAGTGTTCTTAGTAGATTAGATGATTGCTAGCTTCTTATTGGAGTCCTCTGCATGCCTACACTTGTTTACTAGAGTTGCATAATCCTTGATCTCCAAAAGACTCAAGCTGCCTCAATATCCTCACATAAACCTCCTTCATACTTCATGTACTTTCAAACTTCATCAGGATTATGCTTATATATAATAGAAAACTTGCAAAGCTCCTTAAACTTGGCTGTATACTCTGCTACACTCATGAACCCTTGCTTGAGTTCCATGAACTCCAACTCATTTGCATTTCTCATGGAAGCAGGGAAGTACTTGTGGTAAAAAGCTTCCTTGAAGACATCCCAGGTGACCTCAATTTGAGAAGCTTTAAACAATCCCTTGTTGCCAACCCACCAAAACCTGCATCTGCTTCTAGTATATAAGTAGCAAAAGCCACCTTCTGGATCTTAGTGCAAGGAAGAACGAGAAAATCTTCTCCATGGCTTTAATCCATTCTTCTACTTTATTTGGATTGAAAGCTCCTTGGAAAGGCAAAGGGTTTGCTTGCCTGAACTTTGTGAACTTCTAGTATTCTATGTCCACTTCTACTCCTCCAAGGTTCCTAACTTTCCTTTGGCATATTGGTCCAACCTTTCCATCATCCTGTTGGCTACTGTAGCTTGTTCTCTCATGGCAGCCGCCATCTCATGGAAGTGTCCATCATACCAACTTCATCTCCAACACCATTCCTACTACACCAATTTGAAGCCATCGATTCTTATCACACAAAACAAGAAATATTGAGTTGATCAGGCTCAATACCAAGCTAAGTATGGCAGCAACCCACAACATTCCAAACCAGCAGTCACACAAATATACAAAATTATAATGCATGACATTTACTAAGGAAGCATAGCTAGTCCATTCTTCAAGGTCCTATAGGGATAAACTTTGATACCATAATGTAACATCCTACCAAGTGCAACCTCATCCTTAAATCATGACATCGGACTCAAGAGTTGTTACTTACAAAGTTGTGGACCTTTCTTAAATATCTATAGCAAAAATCAGTCAAATTGTGTAGTACAAATTCGTGGATCTAGCAAAATATATGGCAAAGAAGAAAAGTATTTATTTAATACAACGTCAAGTACACAAGGAAGCTCTACAATGAGCTTTAATACACATCTGTCATCTCGTATATTAGCGACCTATACATATAAATAAGTACAACATATACAAGTCTCCATTACTAAACTACCGCAACTCCAATTTAAACTTTCCTATAGCTGCCTCACTGTCACTGGATCAACCTAAAGATGATACGGGAACAAAATACATCGGCGTAAGAATTATATAATCCTCATAGGCATCCCCAAAACATATACTAAAGTCCATGTCAGTGTTATCGTCATTGTTCTAGCAACTTCAGTTTATTTAGACAATGTGAGCATGCAACATGTATCATAAGTTCATTTTAAGGTTCAAAAACCATTCTTTCGAAGTGGGTCTCTTTTATTATTCACTCACTTAACATACACATGTCATACTACTCAACATCATAATACTTTATTCTCAACTATTCATGCCCTTAGTACATCAAAAGGGATCTCATATACATCGTGCCTATCTTTCCATGCCCTTAACATACTATAGGGGATCTCTCAATGTCCTTAACATACTACAGGGGATTTCATTCTTCACTTACCACATACATCATCCTCAAGCTCACATATAGGCATCACAATCATATATGCATTAACATCAATTTCTGAGTTTCTCAATACTTCAAGCACATATATATATCACTTATTCCAATCTTCTCCTCATATTGGAGCATTTATCATAAGCACTCACATTTACATATGTGTAATATCATCATTAAATTCATATAGTATAAATGAGAACAAGTCATAATCATTTCATCATAGATTCAACAATCTAACATGCTGTCTAGAATTTCAGTCATAAAGAAAATTATGGTTAAATTAGTAAACATGATCAAAACAAAGCAAAACTATTTTTCAGAGGTAACTCAGTGTGTTAATGAGGTCCTGTAAAAATTTCAAAGCATAATAAGGTTCTAGCTATATTAACAAATTTAGACAAATTCAGAGGTCAGAAACTATTTAGTTTCAGCGAATAGCCATAAGTCCTGATTTTATTACCCTATCAAATGACCATATAAAGTCTTATAAAAATTCAGGGTTAGACTTCAAGATGTTCTCAATATCCTGTAAAAATTTTAAGGGAAAAATCAATCATTTTCTATGGTAATAAAATTAGAGAAACTTAGAGCTTCAAAATTTACTGCCTAGACAACTCAACAATAGGCTCAGTTTCTAATTTTTAGAAAATAGTAAAAGTCACTTTTAAGACCTAATAAAAATCAAGAGGTGACTTTTGATGTTAGCTTCAACATATAATTTTTCTAGCTCATAAAATTACCTAAAATTATATCAGAAAATTCATGAACCATAACCTAGGATAGATCCAGAAATCCAGCAAGTTATTCAAAACTTGTTTTGCCAAAATGGGTTTTCTAACATCATCCAAACACGTCACCAAAATTAATACACCAATATCCATATATTATCAACCAATATCAAAACTTTCAGACCAAAACCATTCAGAAATGTTCAAAATAAATTTTGAAAGAAAAGGTCAAAGAAAACCCTATTTTGCAAACTTTAAAGCTTTATAACTCCAAGGATGTTCCAAGTTGTTTCTTTTCACCTCAAGGCTACCAAATCAGCCCTAAACCTTCCTTAGATAGTGAGGTAATGAGGTATCAAGGTGAGAATTGATGAGGAATTGAGATTTCAATTGGTTAAATTTGTAGGTTATGATTAGTAGAACAAGTTTAGTGAAGGAAGTTTATGGTTTTAGTAACTTTGGGCAAGTGTTTTGGTGGTTTGAAATCAAGCTCTTGAGAAAGATGAAAATGGTGGTTGCCTTCCTTCTTGTCTTGGCCGAAATGTGTTATGGTGTGTTGAAGAAGATTTGGCTTTTATTTATCTTGTAGGTAAAGCTTAGATATTATATAATACAAAGGCATAATTCTTAAAGAAAGAAAGTAAAATGGATGGCTAGGATTTAATTTTGTAATTCAAGATTGAATCTTAGCCATTCATTTGATTTAAATGGATAAGCTTCTTCATTTTGTGGATATTAAACTAACTTTAGGTGTTAGAAATCGCACACAAAAATTTCATCGAACAGGTAAAACATACCCAGGTAATCAGATATTACCCAAAAATTAATTCTAGGTATAAAATCTTTATTCCTAACCATTTCTAACCTTAACCCTACCTTTTCTCAATCCGGTTTAGGGTTTCAGTTGTCCCTATGGGCCCGCGAGGCACGCAAGTCACTATTAACATTTTTTTAAAATATCCCTTGGACTGTCCTCATCATTGTTAAAACTATCAGATTTTTGAAATTACGACAAATAAAGCTCAAATTAATTTTAAAATAATTTTTGGGGTGTTACAGGTGCATTTGATGAGGATTTAGAGTCTCGTTGATGAGGACACTCTATAGTCAGAGATGGTGGGCAGCCTTTATAAAGACTGCATTTATGGCATGGGGCTCACTTTGCGAATTCGATGTCCCTGCATTTGTCATTAGGGATACCCCTTCTCTTACGCCTAAGGTGGTGGAGGACATGGTCCGCACTAAGTCCATGCCCTGAATGAAGAGTTTCAGAAGCAAAATGAAAAGATGTGGAAGAACAAGGAGGCTGCATGGAAGAAGAAGTGGGCCAAGAAAATGGATAAGAAGGTCGAGAAAAGGTGGCATCGAGGATGCAGGAGGAGGTGTAGCAACGGATACAGACAGATGCACGCATACTTTGAGCTCATGAGAGTGAGCAGCTCTACGCCTCTTCTTCCTCGTCCTCCACCAACTCCAGCACCACTAGTTTTGGGGCAATGTGGCATTCCTCCTCTTCCTCTGATGATGATGATGCTGATGAATGACAGTACCAAGTGATGATGGTGAGGCAAATATTGACAACACTTAGTACTCGTGATTACTTTTGTCCTCTCCAGACTTTATTATTTTATTTTTGAAATTATTATTTTGGATGTTTGCTTTTATTATTGTAGTGACATTTTAATTTATAGTAAAAATTATTTTTCAAAATTTAAATTTTTATTCCATAAATTTCCTTACGTTTCCTGATTATTCTAAATATAACTATAAAAGTAATAAATAGTTAAAAATAATCCCAAAAAAAAAACGGATTTACGAAGGCAAATTTTCAATTTTTAAAATTTTTTTATTATTTACTAACGAATTTTACCGTCTCTAAAATTATAGATGCTAAAATTCGTCTGTAATAAATAAATTTTATAACATTTTTTTTCCTTTTACAAATGGATTTTATTGTCTATAATTTTAGAGATGATATTATTTGTCTATAAACAAAAAAATTTATATAAATTTTTTTGACTTTTACAGATTTTACTATCTCTAAAATTACAGATGGTAAAATTTGTTTATAAATGTTAAAATATGAACGAGCTTTTTCAACAATTTCCAGAAGGATAAACCCATTTGTAACTTATATAGACTAACTAATTCGTCTATGAACCCTCTATAAATTACATATGGGAATAAAAATCCTTCTGTATAGCTTATAGACGAGGAAAAAATGGACCAGTCTTTCCCATATATAAATCTATCTGTAATGATAAAATCGTTTGTAACATGTTAAAAATTCATTTGTAAATATGTTTGCATTTTGCAAAAATCTTATAGTGCTAAAGACTTGGGGCACTGCATCTAACATCCCTGTTGCTTCATGGATTGACGCTGTCCCAAACCAACATAGGTCTTTTCAACATGCTTTGTCCTCACTCACACGTTTCTTGGGAAAACTTCAGGAAGTTTCCCATCCCAAAATTACCCAAGTCAAGCACGCTTAACCTGGAGTTCTTTTGTGATGGGCTACCGAAAGAAAGATGCATCTTTGTGGCATAAGTAGTATCAATCAATTTATATAAGCCCTCCTTAACTATATAGTCCCATACCTATAGAGACTTAGGATCCTTCTCATTCGGTTGTGTAATCGGTTCATTCATGTACCCCTCCGCTGGAGGCGGAGCCGTTCCTTGTCCGTGCTTCTCACACCGCGATCACTCCCTGCCTTGTCCCGGGCATTACATGCCCACTAGCTTCCGCTTGGTTCATCCCGAACCACACCATCCTGGGAAAGGTGCAGGCTTTGATACCATTTGTAACATCCCGCTGCTTTATGGATTGACCGTGCCCACAAACCAACACAGGGTCTTTTTAGCATGCTTTGCCCTCACTCAAATGTTTCCTAGGAAAACTTCTTAGGAGGTCACCCATCTCAAAATTACCCCAAGTCAAGCACGCTTAACTATGGAGTTTTTTCGTGATGGGCTATCAAAAGAAAGATGCATCTTTGTGGCATAAGTAATACCAATCAATTCATATAAACCCTCCTTACTGTATAGCCTCATACCTATATAGACTCAGGATCCCTCTCATTCTAGTGTGTAATCGGTTCATTCATGTACCCCTCTGCTTGGAGGCAGGAGTCGCTCCTTGTCCATGCCTTCTTGCACCGCAATCACTCCCCGTCCCTGGGCTTTACATGAAATTTTGGTTTTTGTACCATTCGACCATCTGACAACCGCCAAGAGAGTTCATCTGAACCATTAATCATGCTCTCTCGCACGGCCATAGTTCATCCACTAGACCTTATGTTCTCTCCTTAGAACTCAGGATACAAGGTACGATCCTACAAAGGTACTTTATTAATAATATAACACCCGAAAAATTATTTAAAAATTAATTTGAGCTTTATTAGTCGTAATTTCAAAAATCTAACAGTTTAGCAATGATGAGGATGGCCCAACAAACGTATTAAAAAAAAATTTTGGGCCAGGGTGAATAGTAACCTTGCGAGGCTCATGGGCCAGTCGGACAGCCAAAACCCTAAACCCAGGACCAGGAAATGCTCGGGATTAAGAACAGAGAGGGTTAAGGTTAGAAATGATAAGGAATAAGAAGTTATCTGTAGAATTAATTTTCGGGTCATGTTTGACTACCCGTGTACGGTGATTTACCCGTTTGGTAGAGTTTTGATGTGTGATTTTTAACATTACAAGTTACTTGGTGGTCAAGTAACCTTTTCTAACCACTTTATGCCAAATGGATGGCAAGGATTGAAACTTGAAAAGTAAGTTTCAATCATGGCCTTTCATTTATTATATTTTACCCGTATAATATCTCATCCGTTTCGGTAAAATTTCGACGTGCAATTTTAATATTGGAAAAACTACTTGCTCCCCAGGCTAAAGTGAGCCACTTATCTTGAGCCAAGTGGATGGACAAGATTCATTCTTTGACTATCCAATCAAATCCTAGCCATTAATATTATTTCTTTTCCAAAAAGAAAGAAAATTACACTTTACCTACATAAATACTACATTTATATCAAGATAAACATAAAACCACCAACCTTATCACTCCATCATCATCAATTTTGGCCAGACCTTTCCAAGAACACTTCCTCCATTGTTCTTCCTCCCAAACCCTCATTCTTGCTTTCAAATCCCAAAAACACTAGCCTAGACTTGTTAAAGCTTCAAAGTTTCTTCACCAAACTTGTTTTATACCTCAGTACCTACAAATCTAACTGATTAAAATCTCAAATCTCCATCAATCCTTACCTTGATACCTTACTTCCTCACTGATTTGGGAAGGATTTGAGGTTGATTTGGGAGCTCTGGAGTGGAAGGGATCAATCTTGGAGCAACTTGGAGCCAAGGATCCATTAGACACCAAAAGTAGGGTTTTCTTTAGCCTTTTCTTTCCAAATTTATTATGAACTTTCTCATTAGTATTATTCCAAAAATTTTTATTTATTGGTTGATAATCTATGGATAGTGATGTATTAATTTTGGTGGGGTGTTTGGATGATGTTAAAAATCATTTTTGTCAAAAGGGGTTTTGCTCTATGCTGCTGGATTTTCGATTTTCCTACTAGCAGTGATTGTTCACAAATTTTCTAGTATATTTGTAGGTATTTTCATAAGCTAGAAAAAATATATGTTGAAGTTAACATTCTAGACTAGTTCCATGAATTTTCTTGAGCCTTGTTTCGGACTCCTACTACCTGAAAAAAATCATGAATCGAGGTGTTGCCTGAATTTCTAGTCTTGAAGCTGAAAATTTTGCTAATTTTTTAACATAGAAAATGATTGATTTTTCCTTTAAAATTTTTACAGAAGGTTGAAAACATCTTAAGTTCAACCGTGATTTTTCTTTTGAATTAATTCAATCATTTGCCAGGGTTAAAAATTATGAATTTTGGGTTCTGAGGTTAAGTGGTCTCTGACCACCAAATTTGTGTAATTTTTTTAACATAGTTAGAGAACTCTTTTTACTCTGAAATTTTTATAGAACCTTGTGAATACATAAACGTGTCTTGGGTAATTTTTATAGCCTCTGAATTGATTATTTGATGTGCAAATAAATGGTGCTATGAACATGTAAAATCTGTCATTATGCTGGAAATGTAACAATGCTTTGAATTGATGAAATAATAGCATTTTGAGTTCTAGTATGATATGAATACCTGATGTAAACTATTTGGCCATGTGACTTGTGACACATAAATGCATGCTAGAGGAAATAAAGAGTAGTTTATGAAACATGATTGAAATTACATTGTGAATGAATACTTACATGTGGCTTATGCATGCATTTGAGAATAGAGAATATATATAAATTTTAATCGTGCATGTTCTAACATACGGACAAAACAAAAACAAGACTTAGATTGAATAAGGAAGGAAGAGGAACTTTCCTAAATTTATTTTGAGTCGGTACGTGGCTAGAAATAGATCTGTGTGTGATTCAGAAATGGAAAAAATGAGTCTAATGATCACATATAGGAATAAGCTTAGTCCTAATAAGCGTCTATTTCCCTTGTGTATGTGATCTACTATAAATGCCATTTGGTATAAACTATCTATTATAGAGTTGTCCACGACAAATACCTATCGGGTATAAACTAAGTCTTTCCTATGTCGACGAAAAGAGAAAAATGCACTAATTTGACTTCTATGGCCATAAGTGAACATAGTTCACTTTGAAATAATTTTACCACGATTATCATATGCATACTCATGTTATTATGATTTGTCTGACTGGGATGATTTACTATTTGTTGAGACATTTTGATATATGTGTACTAAGCAATTGATTGTTAAAAGCCACCCACTTCGGAAGAATGATTTTAGAACTTTAAAAATGAATCTTTAATATGTATTGCATGATTACATTTTCTTAATAAACCGAAGTGGCTGGGGCGATAATGATGATATTATAAGTGTGTAACTAGGGAGTTGCCCTCCTGAGAATTGTATAATTCTCACCCCTGCTTGTTTGTGTTCCCGTGTCGCCTCCAGGTTGATCCAGAGAACAATGGGGCTGCTACATGAAGAGCGAAACTCAGGAGTTTAGTAGTTGATATTTTTTTACTTTACTGTACTTAGTTATAGTTATATATATGTAAATGAAATAGAGAACGTATTGTATTAAAGCTCTTAGAAGAGCTTCCTCTTATACTTAGCTAGGTATTCAATAAATGTTTGCTCCTTTATTATATATATTTTAATAAAATCAATATTAGTTACTTCATGATTTGATCAATCTTGTTATAGGTAATTAAGAAAGGTCCACTAATCTATAAGTAACAACTCCTAGGCATAATGTCATGACTTAAGGATGACGTTGCACTTAGAAGGATGTTACATTGCCTGTCACGACCTACCTTGGGAATGTGATCGGCACGTGAAGGATTGGATCCCACGAAAACCTATGGTAACATGACTAAACTGATATGCATAAATAAATCAAATATATTGAAAATATCTCAAGTTTAACTAAATTTCATAGTCTGAAAATGTTTCCAAAAAATAAATCCTGAAAATGTTTCCAAAATAATTCCATAATCCAAAGCCAAACGTAATTAAATAAATGATTGAAATTCTAAAAAAATAATTAAAATAATATAATGGATGTTTGGGATCCTACCTACACAACTACTAGAGCACTACTAAACTAACATAACCTACAATCAGCTCTACTCCAAAGCGAAGCTCACCAAAAAAGCTGTAGCACTCCTTGGGAAGATCTTATGGTGCAACTGAACATGTAGCTGAATCTGGAAAATGGAGTAAAAAAAGGGTGAGTTTATCAAAACTTAGTACGCGAGTGGGCCTCCACTCACAACCCACATAGGAGGCAACAAAAATACATAATATATACATGCAACTAATGTAAAACATTTTATATATAATTACATATAATTGTACTGAAAATAATAATTTAACTAAATCCATGGCAATTATTAATAGAGACATAGGAGATATTCTGTACATAAATATCTAGCTAATAGCTGAATATGAGCCATTGGCTAATCTAATGGACACTTAACTAGGTGCCATAAATGGACACCACACTAGATTCCTTTGTGGGTGAGCTAGTCCTCTAAAGGATCACTTGGTACTAAGGTTAACAATCAATCCTACAGCCATTAACTTTAACCTGTTTCTTACTAATTATTGGCTAAAAACTAATAGCAACAAAATTCACTATTTCTACTATTCATACAAAACTGGAGTTCATAAAATTTTCTAACAATAAAATAAATCTAAATCATACATACAGCAAGTATAGTCCCATGAGCTTCCTAAAATAATAATTTCTCGTGATAACTACAAAATAATAATTTTCTAAAATTTCTATAATCCATTAAAACATGTTTTCTGGGCATAAATCATTCTAAAATTTCATAAATAGTTTACATAATCTGGAAAAATAATAGTGATGACCAAAAGTATGGCCATGAGCTTAAACTCACTCACCGTTGATAGCTAAGAGTGTGCTTCCACTGACAACTTGACCTTGAGGAGTAGGAATAGCACTAGTAACTGCCAAACAATATAATGAAATATAAACAATTTGATTTTTATCACCCAAACTAAGTTTGGGATGATAGGCGGAAGAATTTTTTGAGAAAACCATACATGACAGGTATCCAAACTCAAGACTAGATAAAAAAGGGAGGAACTAGCTAAATTCCATGAAAATCACTTATTGGAAGAGATTAATTAGAGAAAATTGAGAGAAATCACACTTTTCTCTAAGGAAAAATCCTTGGAACTGCTAGGGTTCTTAGAAGATTGTTTAAGAGTACTATAATGCGCCAAATATATACTAGAAGTACATAAAAAGAAAAGCCTCAATGATGAGCTCCGTGTATACCGCACGTGAAACTTTGGTCCCATATTTAGAAAAGTCAAACTTATCACATCACTTTTTTTTTGGTGCGCTGTGATCAAAATGGTTTGGGAAGGCAACATAACATTCAAATAATAATAATAATAATAGTAATGTACTTATATCGTTACTTATATATATACATATATACATAATAATAAAGATGATAATAATAATAATACTGTTAATAATAATAATTCACTTACCAATAAATTTCATATTTGGGATATCACAAATTACCCCCTTAAAGGAGATTTGGACCCCAAATCTAAACAACGTAACTAGGGGTGGAAAAAGGTAGGGATACTTGATTTTCATAGCTTCTTTAGCTTCCCAAGTCATTTCCTCACTGAAATGGTTTCTCCATATAACTTTCACTGAGACTACCTCCTTTGAACAAAGCTTCTTGATCTGCCTATTCACGATGGCAACTGGTTCCTCTTCATAGAACAACCTCTTATCAACTTAGACTATTTGCAGAGTGAGAACATGAGACTGATCGGGCATATATATACTTCTTGAGCATACTAACATGGAATACTAGGTGTATAGCTGATCGCTGGGGAGTATGCCAACCTAGGCCACTGCTCAAACTCTCTCTAAGATCTTAAATGGGCCGATAAAATGAGGACTTAGCTTTCCCCGCTTCCGAACCCTACTACCCCTTTCATGGGATACTCTAAGAAACCATGGTCCCCAACTACAAACTCCAAGTTACGCCAATGGTTCTCTGCATAAGATTTTTACCTGGTGTGCCTAAAAGATGCTCCCTGATCAACTGAACCTTTTCTAAGGCTTCCTAAACTAGGTCTAAGCCTAGGGACTTAACTTCCCCTAACTCAAACCACCTGATGGAAGACCTGCAACACTTCCCATACAAGGCTTCAACGGTGCCGTTTGGATAATTGCTTAGTAAATGTTGTTGTTAGAGAACTCGATCAAGGGTAGGTGATTACACCAGCTCCCTCCAAAATCTAGCACACAAGCTTTTAGCATGTCTTCGAAGGTCTGTATTGTCCTTTCCAATTGACCATCTATCTAGAAATGAAAAGCTATGGTCAAATCCACATGCGTCTCAAGGGTTTCCTGTAATGCCTTCCAAACGCAAAGTGAATTGGAACCTCTCTTTGATATGATAGATAATGGAACGCCATAAAGTCTGACTATCTTATCAATGTACAACTGGGCATAAGGCACCGCATGAAGGTAGTCTTTACTAGCAAGAAATATGCGACTTGGTCATCATTTATACTATCACCCATATGAGTCAAACCCCTTTGTGGTCAAAGGTAACAACTACAAAGTCCATTGTTATCCTTTCCCACTTATACCTTGGAATATCTCCCTGGAGTAACCTTGCCTGGCCTTCTGTGACCTTCCTTCCTGGCACACTAAGCATCTAGCCACAAAGTCACCAACATCCCTCTTCATACCATCCTACAGAACAACTTGTTGAGATCCTGATACATCTTCACTGATCTTGGATGCATGGATTATGTTGTACTATGGGCTTCCTTCATCACTTTTCTCCTTAACTCACCCATTGTGGGCATACATAAATGGTTCCCAAAGTGCAACACACCTTCAGTATCATCTGAAAACTCTCTATTATCAATTATGAACATCCTTAACAAACTTAGCTAGCTTTGGATCTTCGCCCCTCCTGGGCCTTAATCTGTTTCTCCAAGGTTGACTGAGCCTTTATATGAGCAAGAAAAACCCTGTATCACTAAGGCTAAGCTTAACTTTCTTAGCTTCCAATTTGTTGATATCTTTCACTAACGGCTGCCTCACTGGCACTATGTGGGCCAAGCTCCACTGACCTCATCTCAAACATCTCCATTACATTTACCTTTCCTGGGTGGTACGAGTTCATACAATCATAATCCTTTAGCAATTCAAGCCATCTGCACTATCTTAGGTTCAAATCCTTCTGTTGAAATATGTACTTCAAGCTCTTGTGGTCTATAAAGATCTCACAAGTCTCTCCATATAGGTAGTGCCTCCAAATATTCAAGACAAAAACCACTGTCACTATCTCTAAGTCATGTGCGGGGTAATTCTATTTCATGCTTCCTGCGCTCCGTGAGGCATAAGCTATAACTCGGCCATGCTATCTCAGACATAGCCAAGTTCAACTCTGGAAGCATCACAGAATATGGAAAAACCACTGTTCCTGAAGGTAATACCAAAACTAGCATCGTGGTTAAGCATGTCTTGAGCTTCTTAAAACCCTTTTCACACTCTTCTGTCCATTGGAACCTGACATTCTTCTATGTTAACTTGGTCATGGGTCCTGTCCTAGAGAAATCCTGAACAAACGCCCATAATATCCTACCAAGCCCAAGAAACTATGGACTTCGAAAACTATTGTAGGTCTGGGCCATTATTGCACTACTTCCACCTGCTTTAAATCTACCAGGAATACTATCCTTTGACATTACATGTCAGGAATGCCACCTAATCTAGCCTTAACTCACATTATAGAACTTGATGTACAACTGATTCTCCCTCAAAGTTTTAGAACTATCCTTAGATGTTGCTCATGTTCCTCCTCAATCCTAGAATACACTAAGATGTTATCAATGAAGACAATCACAAATTGGTCTAGAAACGACTTAAACACCTTGTTCATCAAATTCATGAAAGCTACTAGTTCATTGGTCAACCCAAAGGACATCACTAAGAACTCATAATTCCCATAGCGAATCCTCAGGATGTCTTGGGTATATCTACATCCTTAATCTTCAGTATAGTAACCAGATCGAAAGTCGATCTTGGAAAAATATGTTGCCCTCTGAAGCTAGTTAAAAAAATCATCAATACGAGGCAAGGGACCTGGTTCTTGATCGTCACCTTATTTAATTGCCTATAATCTATACGCATTCTCTCGAACCATCATTCTTCTTGACAAACAACATGGAGCACCCTAGGGAGAGGTATTGCTGAATAAACCCCTTGTCCAACAACTCCTACAACTACTCTTTCAATTCCTTAACCTTGCTAGAGCCATGCGATATGGGGGTATAGAGATGGGCCTAACTCCTGGCTCAAGGTCTATCCCAAACTCTACTTCCTATCCAATGGCATACCTGGAAAATCATTGGAAACTCTTTAGCCACCAAAGTGTGCCCAAACTTGGTATCTCTTACCTCTACATTCCTGTTAAGTTAAAAAATTGTAACTACCTCTATCCATCAACCTGAGTTGTAACACCCAAAAAATTATTTAAAAATTAATTTGAGCTTTATTAGTATAAATTCAAAAATATAACAGTTTTAGCAATGATGAGAACGACCCAACGGATTTATAAAAAAAAATATGAATAGTAATCTTGCGAGCCCATCCTTGGGGCGCTGAAACCTAGATTCGGACTAAGAGATGCCCGAAACTGAAAAATATAGGGTTAAGGTTAGAAGTAGTTAGAAATGAAGATTTTATACTTGGAATTAATTTTTGAGCAATGTTTGATTACCTGGGTAAATGTTTCACCCGTTCGGTAAAATTTTGGTGTGTAATTTTTAACATCGAAAGATAGTTTAATAATTATAAATGGATAATGTATATCTATTCAAGCTAAGTGTAAGGCTAGGATTTAATCTTGCTTTTCCAAGATTAAATCCTAGCCATCATTTCTTTTTGTTATTAGAAAGAAAGTATACTTTACTTACACAACTCCTACATTTATATCAAGATACATACAATGTTATAAAACTTATCTATCCACCCTTCATTCTCGACCAACACAAAAAACATAACAGCCACCATTTTTTTTATCAGGAAACCCATGTCCAAGTTGTTAAAACCATAAATTCCCTTTACAAAACTTGTTTTACTTATCAATATCTCCAAAACTAACCGATTAGAATTTGAATCCATCATCCTTTTCCACCTTGAGAAATTATCCTTTACTATTTAAGGGAGGGATTAGGTGTTGTTTAGAAGGTTTGAAGTGAGAAAAATCATTTTTGGAGCATCTTTTGGAGCTAAGATCTCTAAAGCTCCAAAGAGTAGGGATTTTGAACTTCTTTTGCTTCAAATTGGTTTTTTGTTTTGACTATTGATTTAATTTGATATTTTTAGTTTTATTGGTTGATAATATATAGATATTGATGTGTCTAATTTGGTGGTGTGTTTGGATGATGTTAGAAATCATTTTTGTGAAAAGGAATTTTGGCTTATGCTGTTGGATTTTCGGATCTTCCTAGGCAAGGGTCAATCACAAATTTTCTCGTGTAATTGTAGGTATTTTATGAGCTACAAAAACTATATGTTGAACCTAACATCCTAAGGCAAGTTCATGATTTTTCTTGGGTCATGTCAAAAACTTTTACTACTTGAAAAAAACCATGAACCGAGACTATGCCTATGCTACCTAAATTACTAGACTTGAAGCTGTGAATTTTGCTAATTTTGTTACCATAGCAAATGATTGATTTTTCCTTTGAAATTTTTCCAAAGTGTTGGAAACATCTTGAAGTTAAATCATGATTTTATTCGAAATTGATTCAGTCATTTGCTAGAGTTAAAAATTATGAATTTTCCAAGCATTAGGTGGCCTCGACTATCGAATTTGTAGAATTTTGTTAACATAGTTAGAGAATGATTCTTGTTTTGAAATTTTCAGGACCTTGTGGACCCTTGTTGTGTCTTAGATAATTTTTATAGCCTCTACATTGATTGCTTAATGTGCAAATAAATTTGTGCTACAATGATGTGAAATATGCCTAATTGCTAGAAATGAACCCAAACCTTGAATTGCAATGTAAAGGTATTTTTGGTTGAAATATGATGTATATGAATGCATGCTAGTGACTTTAAGGATTGGTTTATGATACATGATTGAAATCACTTGTGATTGAATTCCTACATGTGGCTAATGCATGCATTTGAAAAGAAAAGTACATGATACAGTTATATGAGAAAGAGAATGTATAAATTTCAATCGTGCATGTTCTGACATATGGGCAAAACAAAAACAAGACTTATGTTGAGTAAAGGGGAAAGCAAAAAGAGGAACTTCCCTAGAGAAAAAGGAAGGCAAAAAGAGTAACTTCCCTAGAGATATTATGAGTCGGTAGACATATCGGCTAGGATAGTCTATGTGAGATTCGGAAAAGGAAAAAATGAAGTCTGATTCACATATAGGAATAGCTCAGTCCTCATGGCGTCTATTCCCTTGTGTGGTGTGATCCACTATAAATACCATGTAGTATAAACTAAGAGTATAAACTAAGTCTTTCCTATGTCGATGAAAAGAGAAAAATGCATTGATTTGATTTTTATGGCCATAACTGAAACCAGGTCACTTTGAGATTATTTCACTGTATGTATTATATGTATACTCATGTTATTCTGAATTGTCTACCTAGGATGATTTACTATGTGTTGGAACATTTTGATATATGTGTATTAGATGATTGAATAATAAAAGAGACCCACTTCAGGAGGATGGTTTTTGAACTTTAAAATGAAGCTTTGATAAATGTTGCATGACCACATTTTCTTGATAAACCGAAGTGGTTGGGATGATGACGATGACATTATTATTGTGTATTTGGGGAAAAGCCTGAGAATTTTATAATTCTCACCTCTATGTGTTTGTGTTCTCATGTCATCTCCAAGTTGATCAAGCGAACAAGGGAGGCCTGCATGAAAGAAATGGATTTGCAGTAGTTTAGCTCAGCTTGTATCGATTATATTTAGTCATATGTTTATGTTGGTATAATGCGGGCAGGATGTGTATTGAAGCTCATAGAAGAGCTTTTGTTTGTACTCAACCTTATAATCAATAAATGTTTGTTTTATTTTTTATATATTTTAATAGAATCACGAATTAGTTACTTCACGATTCGAAAATTGATCTTACTATAGATAATTAAGAAAGGTTCACTAATTTATAAGTAACAACTTTTAGGTATAATGTCATGACTTAAAGATGGTGTTGTACATGGGAGGATGTTACATTAGTGCACTCATACTGATATCAAGCTCGTCAATTCTCGAACACCCTATTACCCAAAAACTCTCTTGGCTCATCACCTAAGACCTCAAATCTCACCACCTTGCTTTAACAATCTACCATGGCATGGCATGGCTAACCAATCCATCCCAGAATGATGTCAAAGTTAGACATGTCCAATACTATTAAAGAATTCTAATGCCTCCATGTTGCCAACTTTGACTACATGATTTATACACTGTCTAAACAAGGAGGGGTTCTACCAAAGGTACCCTAACTAAAAATGGCTCATTAAGATCCTAAAATTCTCAGAAACTCAAGAGGAAAACGATGACTCATAAGAGTAGGTGGACCCGGGTCAAATAACATCATGGCATCAAAGGAACATATTGTCATCATACCTGTTATCACTTCATTTGAAGCCTAGCATCCTGAGGGTCATAGCGAACAAATGAGGTTGTCCACTGCTACCCTAGCCTCTCCGCCTGCACCCTTAGCACCTGCACCTTTGCCACCAAGACCTCTACCCAGGCTCCACAACTTGTCGAAGTGATTAGCCACCCTGGGTTATCAATTGGAGGTCCTGAACTAACATGGAAGGGTTAGTTGATCCCTGACTAGAAGCTCCTTAAAACATTGGGCACTCTCTACACTTGTGGGCTGGCTAGCCACACCCATAGCATCCTGAGGAACCAAACAAACATTGACCCTGATGTCTCTTTCGCAAGTCGAATATCCTTGGATGTGAATGCCATGAAACCTATCTACTATGGTCTTGTCCCTCTACTTAGAGTTTATGATGTAGTTGAGCATGGATAGGCTTGAAGGGCAGCCCACCTAACTTACCAACTATTGGCCCTCCTGATGGTGACCCTTGCTTGAACCTCTCTACTTGAGAAGAGCCATGAACCCTGGCCTTCTTGTTGGTCTCTGACATCACCCTATGCTTCACTAAACCACTATCAAGAGCAATTGTTATGTCTACGACCTAAGCATAGTCTATGGTCCTGACGTGGGCTACAAACTAAGGAACAAATCTCCAGGTAGACCTTGAACAAAATGTCTCAACCTAGCTATTTCTAGGTATCATGGAGGCTACCTGTACTAGATAAGTGAAATGCTCATCATACTCTATAACTTCATGTTTAGTTAAACGGAGCTTCAAAAGCTCCTTAATCATCGTGCATGCCGGCTCTCTGATATGAATCTCCGTATGAAGGCTTCCTTGAATGTTCCTAAGAGGAAGAGCTAGCAGTCTAAAAACATTTATAATAGAGAAATGAATGCATTGATTCATACAAATATATTTCACAAACAATCATTCAAAACTCTTATCAATAACATAAGCTTGAGGCATTCTAACCATGGACAAGGTTAGAAACCAACTATGCTTGAATAAATAAAGAAGAAACCCCTACTTTTTATGTAGGGTCTAAAAGTCATTCTCTTCTTCCTTGAGCTTGAGCAAGAGTCATTGGAGTGGATGACCCTCCTTGTATCTTGGCTCTAGAACTTGAGTGCTTAAGAAAATATTTTTCACTAGAGTTAAAGATTGTAAATCTTGTGAAGGCTAGTGAAAGTTTGGGCTTAGAATTTAAGTGTTTGGATGAAGTTTAGAGAGTGAAGATAAGTCTTTGAAGAAAAGACAGAAGAAGAAATGGTAGAGAAAGAATAAGAGAGAAAGAACATTTAGGGAGTTTCTAAGGCTTGAATACTAGCAAGATTATATGTATTTTACAAGAGTTGGAGGATTTAGCTCTTGCAAAGCATGGTGAGGTCTCTTTGTGGCTTGGAAATGGAATGAATGAAGAGAGTTTGAAGAGTATTTATAGTGGAAGGAAGAAGAATGAACCACTTGGAGAACAAATGCTTGGAGCGTGATTTATGCAAGCATGTTGGCCAAATTTTGGGATAAAAAAATGCTCCATGTTTTATGCAAATATGTAGGGCTAATTTTGGGTGAGAAAATGGTCCATTTTTATGCAAACATGTTGGCCTATTTTTGTAATTATTAAAGTAGTGGCATTGTAGTAATTATTGAGGTAGTGACATTGTAGTAATTATTAAAGTAGTGGCATTGTAGTAATTTCTTTAACCAAGACAAGGGTATTTTTGTAATTAGATAATGACAGTGGTATTCTTATAATTCCATTTATAGAATAAGGGTGTCTTTGTCATTTATTGATAAGGCAAGGGTACTTTAGTAATTTTCTTTACATAGCAAAGGTATTTTCATAATTTCACTAAGTAATTGCATTTTTTGTAATTCTTTGCATATTTTCTAGACACACTTGATTTCCCTAACACTATTTGTTATTTTTCATGACATTTGTCTAATTTCAATTAGTTTTACTCATTTTGTATCATTAATTAAGATTAATCTTTCAAATCAATTTCTTACTATCTATTTGATTAATGTAATTTACTAATATTGATTAGGGAATTTAACCTCGTAAATAAATTGTCTTTCTCCAATATGCTTAATTTAGGGTTTATGTCTTAATAGTACTTATCATTACTTATTCTTGTGTGTCTTCTAACTATGCTAATGTCATTAATCAACAATAAATCACCAATGTTGACCCTTCCCACTATGGGGCCAAGATCAACTGCCTAAGTCAGTAAATCAATTGCTCAGTTCTTGAGTCAATTAGTCTCAGACGAAATTTGGGATGTTAGCGAGTAGCAATGGAGGAGGAGCTTAGAGATATGGACAGTTGAAGCTCCATGGAGCAGTAGTAGTAGGAGAAGGCCAAGAAGAAAAAAGTAAATGGATGGATAAGAAAGATCACAAGGCTCATGTGATGAGCTTCTAGAAACATATAGGCCTTAAGATACTGGACTCTAGCAAGAAGAAGCTACCCGATGCCACTCCCTCCATTTTAAGGCTCTTCACGTTCGATGGTCCAGATAACTGTTTCCAGCAATGCCAATGTTAATGAAGAGGACTTTAGCTAGCCTTTTATCTAGCTTCTTTTATTTCATTTTGGATATTTTTTACGTTTTCCACACTTTGTGTTTATTTTATTATGATACTTTGTTTATTTACTCCATCACATTGTTTATTTTATTGTTATTTCATTATTTTCTTAATTAATATTACTTTAATTGAAAATTAAATTGTTATATAAATAAAAAATAAATAAATACAAAAAATTGGATAGTTTATATAAATGAGTTACATATGACACTGCAATTGGTTGTTTTAAAAAATATATATAAAAAAATTACCAACAAGCTAATGCATCGGAAATAAATGATTGTTTTTAATTAAATATTTTTACAAAAATATGCAAGCTATCAGTAACCTTGTCGATAAAAATTAATATTTTCATTTTTAAAACCTTGGTAAAAAATAGCAAATTTTGTCAGTAATATTGTCTCTATGGCTATCTGTGACGCATTTAACACATTTGTCCGACTAGTTTTCATTTTAAACCCATCGGTAGTTACCAATGGGTAAATACACTATCAGTAATATTCTCAATGGCCAAAAAACTTATGGGTCATACCCATCAATAAACCCATCAGTATTAATCTTACTCGTAATAAACCAAATGGTAATACCATCGTATACTACGCTTTTCTTGTAGTGTTTGAAAGTAGTGTTAAAGATTAAATAGGAAGTCAAAAGATTAATCAAACCTAAATTCATTAGGACTGCTAGGTATGTTGATTGGATTTCTAACATAGTTAGAGTAATTAAGGAAAATTAGAAGCTTAGAATATGCATTGATTTTAAAAATTTAAACACTTCCACGCCAAAGGATGAATACCATATCCCTATAGCAAATATGTTAGTATATGCAACTTTTGGGTTTGAAATATTAACTTTTATGGATGGCAACTCAGGTTATAATCAAATTTTCATCCGAAGAAATGTGTAGAAAATAGTATCTAGGCACCCAGGTTTTATTGGAACTTATGAAAGGGTAGTCATTAATGCGAGTGTCGCGCCCACAAACAAATTAAAATTTATAAAGTGCTAAGTTGCACCAAAAATGTAGTAAAGGGCACAACCTAGGTCATCTTCAAGGAGGCTTCAATACTTAGTTGGGAAGAATTGGGGGTTTTAAGAATTAAAGCAATTAATTTAAATTGAAGGATAATAGCAACAATAGAGAAGGCACTAGTGCAAGGTATTCCTAGGATTGGAAATTAATTATCATTGACCAAATATTAAACCCATTGGTGGCTATTGGTAATAAATTACTAGCAATTCTGCTAGTGATTAATGAACCTCTAGAATTTGATCAATGCAAATAACTAATAAACGACGATCGCAAATTTATTTAGAAATCACATCAATTTAATGAGCCAATTGCTATAGCCTAACCGCCAATCGGAAAGTTAATTCTAATGTTCTCCCTCAAACATAAACCAATAGATCTATCAATTTATGCCCAAAGGGTTTCCCTAAACGATAATCGCCAATTTAGTTAGTCCAATAAAGATTATAGTAATCACCACAATAATTAAAGGAATGGAACTCAGAACATTAAAAAAACCAATGCATTCAATATAAACAACGGGTCTCAAACATCATTCCAATCCATCCGGAAACCATTACACTAGTAAAGAAATCTATTCCTCCATCTCTAGGAGATTACAACAATGAAGATAAGAGACCCGAAAATAATAGTAATAATCATTGCCACAATCACCAAGACAAAACACCTTCACCAATGGAACCCTTAGAGAGGGAGAAGAGAAAATAAGAGAGAGATGTAGAGAGAATAATAGCAACTATAGTGGCAACCAAAAAGTGAGTCTGAGCTTAAGGTAAAAGTTTATAAAAATCTTTTAAATCCTGCTCTAAAATTAGGCCAAAGTGGGTCCAAAAACTAATTTAATGGGCTTCCTGCGGCATGGGGCAGGCCCAGAACAGAATTAATATCTTCAAATATTTGGTCATTTTGGCCTATTAAACATCCGAATCTGTCCTCGGCACTAGAAATAGCGATTGTAGCTTTTGAATAAGCTTCCAACGCCACCAAAATCATATAAATCAGACATTTGTAGCTCCAGGTATTGCAAAAATACTAACTAGAGGTCAAGTTGGACAACATCAAAATCAGCAACCTTGTTCTTGATATTTTGCATTGATCCAAAGCTCCTGCACAAAACCATACTCAAAGAGGCAAGTCAAATGCAACAGGCTATAATTACAATTTATTCCAAAATCAATGCAAAAGTCAATAATTCTACTTAAATCACACAATGAGGAGTAAATCAAAATCCTTATCAATTGCATCAATAACACAATAAAACTCATGCAAAAAGCTAAGGTTTAGTAGCAAGATAAGTGACATAAATGTCTCTTATTAGTCATGCCCTTTTGGGTTGAAAAATGCTAAAGCCACTTGTCAAAGGGCTATGAATACCATTTTCCATGACTTAATCAGAAAAATAATGGAGGTCTCTATTGATGACATGGTAGTCAAATCGACATCATTTGAAAGTCATCTTGAGAACTAGAAAATCTTTTGAAAGAATGAGAAAACATGGTTTGAAAATAAACCCATTGAAATGTGCCTTTGGTGTTTTAGGGTAATTTCTTAGGTTTTTTGGTGCATAAGTGAGGGGTGGAGGTTGACAAGAATAAGGCTAAAGCAATATGGGAAGCAACCTCACCTTCTAATCTGAAGCGCTTCAATCTTTGATGGATAAGATCAATTTCTTGAGATGATTTATCCCTAACTTGTCGGCAAATACTAATGTATTTGCACCATTACCAAAAACTCAAGAAAGAACAATGGGACAAGGAACACCAAAGAACCTTTGAGAAAATAAAGCAATGTTTGGCAAATCAGTCGTGATGGTGTCACTAGAAAAGGGATGGCCCTTAAAGCTTTATATATCTACTTCTAATTCAACCATGCTAGCTCAAGAAGATGAGGACAATGTAGAACGAGTGGTGTACTACCAAGTTGAGCTCTAAATGAAGTGGAAACTAGATATACCATTGTCAAACAATTCTCTTTATCTCTTTATCATGCTTTCACCAAACTTAAGTACTACTTAATGTAATTTCATGTTTTAGTTGCGTCCCAAACTAATGTCATTAAATATATGCTTTCTAAACCCATGATTCATGGTCAAATTTTGAGATGGATATTAGGTTTAATTGAGTTTTCTTTGCAATGTCCCTACAAAAGCAGTTAAGGGACAAGTGTTAGCTTATTTCATTCCTGAACATCCTAGCATCCAAATAAAGAGTAAGGAGACAAACTTATTTGGACTCAAACCATGTAAACTATTTTTTGATGGGTCTCAACATAAGAAAAGGACAATGTAGGAATATAATCGTGTCTCTGAGGGACCAATAAGTATGGTTTGTGTTTGAGCTAAAGTATGGTTGTTAAACAATGGGACTAAATATGTGGCTTTGATTTTGGGACTTGAAATCTTATTAGAGAAAAGGGCTAAAACTATTGAGATAGTTGGTGATTCCTTGCTTGTTATTAAACAAATAGCGAGGGAATATAAATGCATTAGCCTACCTTAATGAAGTATTTGTCAATGATAGCAAAATGTATAAATTTGATGAAGTAATAGTGTGCCACGTGCCCATGAACGAAATTGGGAGGCAAATGAGTTGGCACAAATACTCCAAATATAAAATTAAAGATTCATCACTTGCACCCTACGTCAAATAAATGTGGACCTAATTCCTATTGAGGAAAGGGAGATAACATTTATTGATACATTAGAGTCCAAAGATTAGAGAAAACCCATTGTGAAATTTCTAAGAAGTCCATGTGAGCAACATGAAAGGAAAACAAAGTATAGTGTAACACCCTAACTATTATGTATTACTCGAGTATTGACACAATAATTAGAAGTGTGCCACTTATACTATCTAACTTACACTAGTCGATAAATCACATATAAGACTAAGTTGTTTCCATTATAATCTAAAATGGTCCTCTATAGCTAGTTGCATGGCATAAAAAATTAAAGTAAAACAAATGTAGCATCAATGATCTAGAATGCCTATGCAGGCCATTAGTAGCCCATGATATGTACATCAATTAGAACATTAGTAGTAGAAACCCAACAAAGTCAATCGAGATAGACAATCATCCTAAATACCAAGTCAAATAACTAGTAAAACTACATAGGAACTAACCCCAAAATACAACAAAAGTCATGACATAACTTACTCTACCCTAAGATCCCAAAAAAAGGACCATAGATACATAAAAGGCCTCGCAGTAAAATAAAGCTTTGGGTAGGTATTCAGGTCACTAAGCTAGGTGAAGGCTATATACATATGATAAGGGTTCCTAAATATCTCCCAAGTCTTATAAAGGAAACGTTTGATATTGGGATTATAGCATTACCACCAACTGGAGCATCGAAGTTGGTAGAGGTGTAAGTTAGACGTGGATGATGAGCTAGGTCGTTCCTTAGGGGTGCCAAAAGTCAGGAGGGATACAATAAAGATTGGGTTTGCCAAGTACAAGGGCACACCATCGTATAGAAACTTAGGATTGAAAGGGTACAGGAAACAAACTAGGCAAACAAGCTACTGAAAAATATAAACATGTGGACATGGAAGTGGCCCTCGAAATAGCGAATCCAAAGGATCAAAATGCCACTCTCATTGTGGTTTGTCAACGAAGATCACTAAGGAAGGCATCTATAACATCTGAAGATAACACAAGGTACATACAAATATATGAATGAGAATATTATATAATTCTCAATATGGCACTCCCTCATACATAAACATATTATTAGTATCAATCCCAACCGCTTTGGTTTATTTCTAAAGACATTTCATGCAGCATACTCATTCATTTAGTCATAATGTAAACTTTGTAAACTCTATATCTGAAATGGATTCCTGTAATTGAAACACTTTCAGGAAGTCATGTTATATCAACCATAAAGTCTATGTAAATAAAATGCAATATCGATAATCTTCACATATTTCCATTCGTGACCTGAGAACTCAACTCTATGCTTTTCTTTTTCCCTTGATATATGGAAGACTTAATTTATAGCAATCTATATCAATGGATAACACCACAATTGGGCAATAGACTTCTTACTAAGACTGAGTTGATTTCTATACATGATCATCGAATTTTCTTTCTTTTTTCCACTTTCGAATCTCACACACATCCATTCCTAGCCAATAACGTCTACCAACTCAAATTAATTCAAAGGGAGTTATTCTTTTTGCCTACCCCTTAATTTATTTTGCATAAGTCTCTTCCTTTTTTACCTATATATCAAAACATGCAAATTTAAGTTCACATATTCTTTTTCTCACATGCGTGCACATATTCTCTTTTTTTTTTCCAAATGTATGCATTGGTCACATATAGGTGTTCATCCACAAATAATTATAGTCATGCCTCATAAACTAACCCTTAAATTCTCTAACATGTATTAATACTCATAAGTTCCATACTCATGCATTCACAATCAAGTATTCATATCACACTAGAGCCAAATTCCATTATAACAACAATTTAAAGGCATTTGTTTGCTTTCAGCACAATAGCCAAATATCACTTCTCAACAATATATTCAGTTCACATTTCAAACAATGGGAAATAAATGAAAAAAAAAATCACCTAGTCACCTCAATGTGTCCACAAGATCCTATAATAATTTTAGATCAAAACAAGGTTACTAGCCATGTTAACAAAATTATACAAATTTGGTGTTTAGTAACCCCTATACTCAGCCAACAACTAGAATTCCTAATTTTCTAACATAGCAAATAAACTTATCCTGGAAAAATTTAGGATAGCACCTCAAGATGACTACAACAATCTATAAAAATTTCAAAGCTAAGAATCATTTGTTATAGTAACAAAATTAGAAAATTTTGGAGCTTCAAAACTAACTATTCAAAAAGCAACCACAATAGCCTCTGTTTTTTATTTTAAAAAAATAGTAAAATATCTCAAATAAACTTAAGAAAAATCATGGAATCATTTTGATATGTTGGCTTCACTATAAAAAACAAAAAAATCCAACTTAAAAAGATGTCTACTATTGCTTGAGAAACTGAAACACATCCTGCTTGTAAAAAACTCAAGTTTCTAGCAGCACAATTTAAAACTTCTTTGATTAAAATTTATAATAACATCAACCTAATCCACCCATGGAAACACATCAAGATCTATGTATGAACATGCAATAAAATGAAAAATATTAGGCTCAACACTTTAGTATCTGCAAAAACAAAATTTGGAAAAGAAAAGGCCATAACAACCCTACTCTTAGGTTTAGGGCTTCTTGTTTTAGATTATCTTCCCTAAGTGGCTTCTTCTCTTAAAAATCTTCCAAACAGCCCCTAAATCTTCTTTGAATAGTGGTATATGATGGTTCAAGGTGGAGGATGGTGAGGAATCAAAATTCCAATTGGTTGGTTTTGAATATTATAAGAAATAGATGAAGTTTAGTGCAAGAGGCTTGTGATTTTGGAGGCTTAAAGCTAGGGTTAGGGTTTGAAGTTTGTTCTCATGGAGGGTTACTATTTTTCTTTTGTTTGGATGAATGATAATGATGATATAAGGTTAGTTTTGTGAAAATCTTATCCTAAATAATGAGGTAGTATTTATCTAGTTTTCAAACTTTTATTTAAAAGATGAAGTGGATGGTTAAGATTAGTCTTGTTGGTCAAGACTAAATCTTGGCCATTTACTTAGCTCAAGATAAGTACTTAAACTTAGAGAATAAGTTACTTTTTCGTGTTAAAAATCGTATATCAAAATAAAAAATCGCATACCAAAATATGGTACCCAAGAAATCAAAATTATTATTCGAAATTAATCCCAGGCCCAAAACCCTATGCTAACCTTTGTCCTATCTATAACACCTGAAAATTATTTAAAAATTAATTTAAACTTTATTAGTGTGAATTTCAAAAATCCGATAATTTTAGCAATGATGAGGACAGTCCAATAGACTTGTAAAAAAAATGAATAGCTAGAAATGATTAGGAAAAAAGACTTTATACCTAGAATTAATTTTTGAGCAATGTTTGATTATCTAGGTACGGTATTTTACCCGTTCGGTAAAATTTCAATGTGAATTTCTAATACGAAAGATAGTCTAATCTTTATAAAAGGATAATGTCTATCCATTTAAACCAAGTGGATAGCTAAGATTCAATCTTGATTAACAAGATCAAATCCTAGTCATCCATCTTATTTTCTTTTTAGAAATAAAGAAAAAGCATACTTTGACTACATTTATATCAAGATTTACATAAGCCACCAAACCTTATTACTCTAACTCCATCAATTTCGGCCAAGACCTCAAAATATTACAGCCTTTATCTTCTTTCTCTCATACTATCATTAACAAACTTGAAGCTTCCTAAACCATAACCAAAACTTGATAAAACCTCAAGATCTCTTCACAAAACTTGCTCTACTCATCGCTACCTACAAAACTAACCGACTGAAATTTTAATTCCTCACCATTTCTCACTATGATATTTCATTCTTCACTATTTAAGGGAGGGATTAGGTGTTGTTTGGAAGGTTTGAAGTGAGAAAAATCATTTTTGGAGCATCCTTTGGAGCCAAGATCTCTAAAGCTCCAAAAAGTAAGGCTTTCGAACCTCTTTTGCTTCAAATCCATTTTTCTATTTTAATCACTGATTTAATTTGATATTTTTAGTTGTATTGATTGATAATATATAAATATTGATGTGTGTAATTTGGTGAAGTGTTTGAATGATGTCAGAAAGCCCTTTTTGTCAAAAGAAGTTTTGAGCTAGTTGCAAAATTTTCGATTTTGTCCCAAGTTGTGACTAATCATGAATTTTCTAATATGTTTGTGGGTATTTTTATAAGCTAACATGTAACGCCCAGGGACGGGGAGTAATAAGGTGCAAGAAGGCACGAACAAGGAGCGACTCTTGCCTCCAAGCGAAGGGGTACATGAATAAATCGATTACATACCCGAATGAGAGGATCCTGAATCTATATAGGTATGGGAATATACAGTTAAGAAGGGCTTATATGAATTGATTGGTACAACCTATGCCACAAAGATGCATCTTTCTTTTCAGTAGCCCATCATAAAAGAACTCCATAGTTAAGCATGCTTGACTTGGGGTAATTTTGGGATGGGTGACCTCCTAGGAAGTTTTCCTAGAAAGCGTGTGAGTGAGGACAAAGCGTACTGAAAAACCCGTGTTGGTTTGTGGGGACAATCGTCAATCCATAAAGCAGCAGGAGATGTTACATAACATCCTAAGCTAGTTCCATAAATTTTCTTGAGCTTTGTTTTGGACTTTTACTTCTTTAAAAAAATCAAGAACCGAAACTATACCTATGCCTGAATTATTAGACTTGAAGCTAGGATTCTGCTAATTTTGTTACCACAGCAAATGGTTAATTTTTCCTTTGAAATTTTTACAAGGTGTTGGAAACATCTTAAGGTTCAACATAATTTTTATTCTGAATTGATTCAGTCATTTGCTAAGGTTAAAAATTATGGAATTCTGGCTTTGGGCTAAGATTAGGTGGCCTCTGACCACCAAATTTGTAGAATTTTGTTAACATAGTTAGAGAATGATCCTTGCTTGAAATTTTTACAGGACCTTGTGGACACATTGAGGTGTCATGGAGAATTTTTATAGCCTTTGAATTGGTTATTTGGTATGAAAAATAAATTTTGCTACGTGAGTGAAAAATCTGCCAATGTGCTGGAATTGTACCAATGCCTTGAATTGATAATATAATGGAATTTGGTACTATCATGACATGAGTACTTGAATATGGATAATTGAGCATGTGAACTTATTGATGATGTTATGCACATATAAATATGAATACTTCTTACAATTTCTTATATGCGAAAGTAATGCATAAGTTATGTTTCTTGGGCTTGAGAAAGTAAATTCCTGGGAAAGTGAACCTGACTACCAGAAAAGCATAAGATTTATAATTCTTGGACTGGAGAAATTAAATTGGTTCTGTAGAGAAAGTAAACTTGACTACCCCTTAAATAAGTTGGAGAAAGTAAACCTAGCTAGGAATAGGTCTGGATTGTAGGTTGGAAAGTGTATGAGAAGGAGGGTTGAATTGTGCTTTGCTTCATTTTTCTTCTTTTTGATCCTGAAACTTAAAGCAAAAATTCTATCAAGTGTTAAGCTTAAAGTGTAGCGGAAACAAGGTTAGATGTATCAATAAGTTACTTTCTAAACCATAACATCAGTATTAGAATAGCAAAAGGATTTTTTAGTGGCTATTGAATAACAACACATAGCAGTAAAAATAAAAAAAGATTAAGGAGAAGAAAATCTGGCACAGATATTTTTATATTGGTTCGACTAAACCTGGCTAAATCCAGTAGTCAACACTTATTGAGGTTTCACAAAACATCTTTCTCAACCTGAGAAAGAAAAACATGATAGTCTTTACATTAGCCTTCCCAAGCTCTTACTTGTGACCAGTGACAACCCCTACTATCACAACCTGAGTAGTTATTCACTATTCTCTCCAAGCTGAAACCTATGACCAATAAACCCTTACTGTAACAAACCAAGTAGTTATTCACCAACCTCTCCAAGCTAAAACCAAGTAGTTATTCACCAGCCTTTCCAAGCTGAAGCCGTGACAAGTAAACCAACTTTTACTATCCCGTTGAAAGTAGTCTTTGACTAGCATATCCAATCTAAACCATGACCAACAAGAACATTTTACTATCGCGTTGCAAGTAGCTTTACATTAGCCTCTTAAGGCTATCTCACACCGATCACTCCTGGATTGAGGATACAAAGGATTTATGTTTTGGTTGCCACTCAAACTAACCTATACTCAAGTTTCCTTAAAATATACATGAATAACTTGGGATAACTTGAATGATTTCTTACTAACATTTCTTCCTATGAAGAATGTATATCTAATTAAGAACATAGAAAGAAGATTTTTTTCAAGAAAGAAAACTGATTACATGATGAGATGAACTTTCAGGGATGTGAGGAGAGATTTTCAGAGTTTCCACTCTTATGTAGCATCAATAACTTTTCGTTTGAGCACATTATCTCTATTTATAATGGTCTTCCTTTATGACCGTTGCCCTGATCAGTTCTCCAAGTGACACGTGTCAATCATCCATTTGTGTCTTGGAAAAGCGTCTAGAAGAGTAGGTTGACAATTTGATCTATTGGAGAAGCCATTGGAGTTGAGGTTTCTATGTCCATTCAGAAACTACTTTTTCACTTTCTAATCATGGTTTTTGAACTCGTCTTCTAGAGGTTGAGTTAGTTGACTAAGTTAGTGGAAGATATGACTCACCAATTTGAAACTGGGTTTGACTTTAAATTTGAATTTCAAAAATTCAAATTTCCTCATTTTTCCAGCAACGTTCAATGCTCCACAGTGAAGTGAGCTTTCTAAAGTGCGAAATCAGTTCCTTGATAATTCTTCTATCTTCTAGTCTTTAATCCAAGCTTTATGATGGTGAAAGATTTTTTATCATGATGATTGAAGATATTATAACACTTTGGCTTCAATGTTTGAATAATATCTTCACTTTAGGTGTATTTCTAAACTCCAATGCTACTTTTGAAAGACCCGTCCCTTGGTTTCTTGTTCTTGATCTAATATCCTTCAATCCTTAGGTTCCATCTCATCATGTTTACACATGCAAAGTGAAATTATTCTCGCTTCAAGTCTGTGTTATGCAATCCTAAATTATATGTATGCTATGTCAAGAAACTCAAGGAAAACATTAGTCATTCTTCAAAGTATTTTCTTTAAATCAGCTTTGTTTTCATTCAAAACATATTTCATTAAAGCTTTTAGAAGGGTTTTGAAGCTAACATGTATGAGAATTAGAGAAAGTAAATCTAATGATCATGTATATGAATAAACTCTGTAACACCCTAAAAATTATTTAAAAATTAATTTGAGCTTTATTAGTCATAATTTCAAAGATTTGATAGTTTTAGCAATGATGAGGATGACCCAACAGATGTGTTAAAAAAATTGTCGGGCACCTAGGCCCCATGGGCCCATCACAACCAAACCCAATCCGGGCCAGAAATTCCAGGCTGAGAAGAAAGGGTTGAGTTTATAAATAGTTAGAAATGAGGATTTTATATCTAGGATTAAATTTCAAGCAATATTTCATTACTCGGGTGTTTTACTCATTCAATAGAGTTTTGATGTGCATTTTTTAACACCATACAAGTTACTTTGTGGCCAAGTAAACTTTACCAACCACTTTATGCCAAGTGGATGGCAAGGATTGAAACTTAAAAAGTAAGTTTCAATCATGGCCTTTCATTTATTATATTTTACTCGGAACCAATATCTTATTCGTTTGGTGGAATTTCGGTGTGCGATTTTGACAAAGAAAAAGCTACTTGCTCCCCAGTTAAAGTGAGTCACTTATCTTGAGCAAAGTGGATAGCCAAGATTCATTCTTTGACCAACAAATCAAATCCTAGCCATCTATTTTACTATTTTTAAGAATTCTCCTTTTATATTATAATCATCAAGCTTTCCTTACAAGCTTCCTTATAATATAATTATAAAGCCAAACTTCTCCACTAAGCCACCAAGAATTCGGCCAGCAAGAAGGAAGAAGAACCAGCCATCATCTTCATTCTCAAGAGCTTCATCTTGAAATCCAATCCCAAAAACACTAGCCTAGAGTTGTTAAAGCTGCAAATTTCCTTTACTAAACTTGTTCTACATCTCAATCCCTACAAATCTAACCGATTCAAATCTCAATTCCTCACCAATCCTTACCTTGCTATCTCACACCTCGCTAATTTAGGAAGGATTTAGGGTTGATTTGGAAGCTTTGAAGTGGAAGGAATCAATCTTGGAGCATCTTAGAGCCAAGGATACACTAGTTTCCAAGAGTAGGGTTTTCTTTGGCCTTTTCGTTCCAAATTTATTTTGAACATTTCTAATTGGTATTGGTCTGAAATTTTTTATTATATTGGTTGATAACATATGGATATTGATATATTAATTTTGGTGATGTGTTTGGATGATGTTAGAAATCATTTTTGTCAAAAGGAATTTTGGTCTATGCTCCTGGATTCTGGATTTATATTGGAGGTTATGAATCACAAATTTTCTGATATATTTGTAGATGTTTTTGTGGCTATAAAAATTATATGTTGAATCTAACAGCCTAAGCTAGTTCCACAAATTTTCTTGAGTTCTGATTTTGAGTTATATTGTTTTAAAAAAATCAAGAACCGAGATTATAACTATGCTGCCTAGATTATTGGAACTTAAGCTGCAAATTTGTCTAATTTTATTATCATAGCAAATGATTGAATTTTCCTTTGAAATTTTTACAGAGTGTTCAGAATATCTTGAAGTGTAATATGATTTTTCTTTTCAATTGATTCAATCATTTGCTAGGGTTAAAAATTATTGATTTCAAGGTTCTGAGCTAAGGTTGAATGGTTTCTTACCACCAAATTTGTCTAATTTTGTTAACATAGTTAGAGAATGATTTTTATTCTGAAATTTTTACAAGGCCTTGTGGACACATTGAGGTGTCTTGGAGAATTTTTATAGCTATTGCAACATGTAACGCCCCAATTTTTCCGAATGTGAAAATGACCAAAATGCTCTTGAGGTCACTTCTATCCAGAAGTCGAGGACAGCTAGTCTAGGCTATCCTCAAGGGTTAGTCTGATGTTTGAAGGAGATTAAATGTGTTATGGATGTGTTAGAGATAAAAATCTCAATTTCTTGGTTTTTCCCATACATCAAATTACCAAAGTACCCATGAGGTAATTTAACGTGAAATTAAGTGACGATTGAACTCGGCTATCACTTGGGAGTTCGAAATGTTAATTATAAGTGTTGCATGATATCTGGAAAGTCCGGATGATCCGAGGAGTTTTGTGTGAATTTACATTTTTGCCACTGATTGGTGCTAAATAAGCTTAATTAAGTGATTAAGAAAATATAGGCAATATTAGACTCTAATTAAAGATAAATTAATTTTATCTATTAATTTTGAGTCAAATTATTTTTATGAGGTTAATTAAGGCCTAAGTTTGATTAAGAAAATTCAAATTTCCATCTTAAATCAAAGACATTATGTCATGTCATAGCAAATAGCATTTTCTCTCTCCAATTCCCTAAATCAAGGAACATGTTGGAGTTTGAATTTCAAACTAATTGAATTTAATTCAAACTAAGCATACAAGACCACTCCTAATCATGTCTTGAAAAGCTTTAAACACTTGGTTACCAACCTAAACACCCAATTACCAATTCCTAACTCATTCCCTAATCAAATCTATATCTAAATCTATGTCCTAACACACATGAGACATGAAATTTCCCTCCAAAACCCCTTGGAGGCTGATGGCTTTCCCTCCCCATTTCCCTCTCATATTTCATTTTTAACACTTATGCACTCACAAAAACTCTCATTCTTACCACTCATTTTTTTTGCAAGAGCTTTGTGTCAAAAAAGTGCTCTAAAAATCCTCTTTTTTTCTCTCAACTCAAAGCTTTCTCTTCTTCCTCTTCCACCTCCATCCTCAACCTCCTCTCCACCTCAAACCACCACACCTCTACCATAGATCATCTCTAAGACACATAACCTTTCCATTCCAAGATCAAGCTTCCTCATTTTCAACCAAAGAAACAACCTTGGTAAGGATTTTGGTTTTGAGTTTTTCCTCTTATTTCTTTTCTTCATTTTCGGATTTGTGATGATGGATTGAATGGTTGAGTTGTTGTTCTTCTTTTCCCTTTTTCAATTTAAATCTTCCTTTTATTTCTCTCTTTTTCGGTTTTGGTTTTGGTTGGTGTTGGATGGTTAAGACCATGGCTTGATGATGAGAGATCTGGATGGCGGTTTTGATATCACCATGTACTTGACCTCTAAAGCCTAAGTTTTGTTTCATTTTCGATTTTGAAAGAATGAGGAATATAGAATACTTGCTATTTCCTTTGAAATATTATTTTTGCATTCTTTGATGTTTGAGACCATGGCTTGATAATAAAGGTTTCTAGATGATAGTTGTGGAATCATCACATTTGTAACCTTTAAAGTCTAAAACTTGATGTTGGTTTCAAAGAGACATGATAAATAAAATGTTGGTTGGTTTTCTTTTCCATTGTTCTTGAGCTTGATGGTGAGTCCAAGAGATGAGATTCTTGGAACCATGGTGTTAAAGGACTCTAAAGCTCATTTCCATTTTGTTAAGATTGATTGAGGTTGAGAGTTTGATTCTTTAAAGTCTTGCAATGAGCTCTAGCAAGATATAAAAATGGACTTGCATCATGTTTATGTTTCAAGCTCTTGCATCTCATGTTTATGTTTCAATGCATTGCATATCATGTTTATTTTCTAGTCATCATCTTAAATCTTGAAGACTAAAGAAATGGACTTGCATTTCCATGTTTAAATTTTAAGTCTTGCATTTCATGTTTATATTTTAAGTTATCACCTAAACTTTGAAGACTTAAAAATGAACTTGCATCCTCATATTTATATTTTGAGTCTTGCATATCATATTTAAATTTTAAGCCATCACCTAATAATGATAAAGATCAAAATGAGATTTGCATGGCATGTTTATTTTTTTTGTCATCACCTAAATCTCTAGAGCTCAAAGACTTGCCCTTGTATCTTAAAATGGAAATCTTGATCATGGCTATTGAATGTGTTTTGGCCATGATATAATGTTGGTTTTGTTTTCTTTTGAGACTTGAATCTTGCTTTTATGATGAACAAAGTTGTAGCGAAGAGCTTGTTTTGATTTGTAAAAATGTGAACTTGATTTCAAAAGGAATGTTAGAATGATGTTCTAAAATGGTCTTGAAGTGAAAAAGTAACTTGAGATGTGTTAAAACTTTGATTTCTCAAAGTTCGGGGATCTAGTAACCGATTACTAGCCTATGTAATCGATTACCAGCATGATTCTTTGAAAGATTTTGGCTCTGGCAATTGATTCCTGGCCTATGTAATCAATTACCAAGAGGTTCTTCATATGCGGAACAAGTTTTTGGCTTTGGTAATCAATTATCGGTTCATGTAATCGATTACCAGGATGCTCTTTGAGCCTAGAACAAGTTTTAATTCTGGTAATCGATTACCACACATGTAATCGATTACCAGAACCCCAAATGTGCAAATAAGTGTGTTCTCAATAAGATAATGTGGATTGATGACCATATATGCTTAAGTTATGAGTTATGTGAATAACGATTTTTAGTATGTTACATATATATATATATATATATATATATTAAGCATAGCATATACATTAGCTGAGTCCGATCCTTTCCAGCATCCTGGAGAGGAGCATGTTTATTGCTATATGATAACGATTGATATTATACTTACGAATTTATGTGAAGAGATGTAAAGCATGTTTATGTAATCAATGACATGATGATTTTGTGACATGATGAGATTATAAATGAATGATTAAGATGCATGATCTATGAGAATTATGAGCATGATATGTTAGATGATATGTTCATGTATTGCATCTCCTAATAACATGCTAAGATTAAAGTGACATAAAACACATAGAAATGACCCTCTAGACTCTAGGAATTAATGGTTATAAGAGGTAATCCAATAAGGGAATCCTTCAGACTCCAGGAATTAATGGTTATAGGAAGTGACCCAACGAGATAATCCAAGTAAGTTGCATACTTACGATAAGAAAGATAAGTTAAAGCAAGAAAGTGGCATGTTTCCCCCTCTATTACCCTATATTAAATCTAGCGACGACTAGTTTGGTTGAGCTCATCCTAGGCGATCGGTGAAGTGAAATTTTGGTGGTTATTGTAAATTACCAAAGGCGAGATGGTTGGTTTAGCGTGGTTATGTACGAGGGTGGTCATTAAGAAAAGAATTTGAGAGTTCAATTATGATAAAGTAAAGCACCATGGGTTTTCTTGCTCTCCCATGCATGTTAAATGTCATATGACTCATCATGCTTGTACTATTATGCATTCACTCACTTGCCATTAAATCATGAAATTCAAGTGTCAAGTCACCTAAGAAAGTAAAGTAAAGATGTATATACATACATTACATTATTGTTCTATTAGTGCGTTTAATCATGTGATATGTGTTAAATGAATGTAGTTCTTTAGCTTACCTCCTGCATATATACTTAGTCTTATGTTGTGTATTGGATTTGATTGCTACCAACTCATGTTGTGAGTATGCTTGCATGTGATACTTATGCTCTTGAGGTATTGCCATACATACATAAGATATCTGTTGCATTCATAACATTAAGCCTCATGCTAAAAGACATTCACTTCGGATAAAGGAATTTTTGAGAAATTTAAAATTAGACATTATGCATTTACATCTCCTTCATAATAAAAATTGAAGCGACTGGAGTCGATGACGATGACACTTGTGTTAGAGTTGGGAAGTCCTCTAAGAATCTTGAATAAGTTTCTCATCCCTTTTCTTTCTCTCCTGTTGTCTCCGGACGTAGATGGTGGTGTTGTTTGTTATCTTCCTTAAGGCGCGGGCATAGGAGTCGTGCTACCTATAGGATCAGAGGTCGCGAGAAGCATGGAGATAGTTTTCCTTTAGGCATTAGCTGAAGGGTTGTCATGCCCTTTATACCTATTCATAGCCTAGTCTTTTGACAAACATATACTAGACTAGTTTAGTTTTGTTATATATATGTTTGGCATTGGACTATTATATGTTCAACCTTTATTGTTAAATTTAGTATCTTAGGATGTCCTTCATGTTTATAGGACATCCCCATTATGATATGGTTATAACATGTTAATCTGGTTTATGTCATGCCATCCTATGGTTTACACATATATTATGATGAGGTTTATATGATTGTTATTATTTGTGTGTATTGATCGGTATCTATGTACATCCGTGGCTCGCATTTTAGTTTTAAAGTGAAAAAATTTAGTCATATTTTTATTACTTGTATTTTAAAGAAGAATAAGTTAAGTTCTAGAGAAGAAGGCATAACAATCAATAATTAACCGAAATGTGACTCGAGCATAGTAGGTTAAAAGTTAGAGTGTTACACAATGGATGTTCAATATGCAGAATACATCATACTCATTAGACATGAATTCTGCCAACATGCTGTATTTGTGCTTAAATGAACTCAAGTATTGATATGGTGATATAATGACTCTTAATTTAAGTATGATGAGTATGAATGCATGCTAGACAATTTAAAGATTGATTTATGAGACACAAATGAGAATTTCATTGTGAATGAATGCCTATATGTGGCTTATGCATGCATTTGAGAAAAGAAAGCACATGATGCAGTTATATGAGCAAAGAAAATGTATAAATTTTCACTTATACATGTTCTGAAATATGGAGAAAACAAAAACAAGACTTATGTTGAATGAGGGGAAAGCAAAAAGAGGAACTTCCCCTAGAGATATTATGAGTCAGTAAATGTATCGGCTAGGAATAGATCTATTTGTGATTCAGAAGAGGAAAAATGAAGTTCGATGATCACGTATAGGAATGAGCTCAGTCCTATAAGTAGTCTATTTCCCTTGTATGGTGTGATCCACTATAAATAACATTTAGTATAAACTATCTATTGTGGAGTTGTCCATGGCAAATACCCGTTAGGTATAAACTAAGTCTTTCCTATGTCGATAAAAAGAAAAATGCACCGAGTTGAGTTCTATGGTCGCAATTGAAACAGGTCCCTTTGAGATAAGTTCACTACATTTAGCATATGCATACTCATATCATATTTAATTACTTGATTAGAATTATTAACTATATGTTTGAGCTTTAAGATATATGTGTATTAAGTGATTAATTGTTAAAAGCTACCCACTTCAGATGGATGATTTTTGAACTTTAAAAATGATAATATGTATTGCATGATCACGTTTTCTTTGTAAACCGAAATAGCTGGAGGCGATGATGATGATATTATGATTATGTAATTAGGGAGCTACCCTCCTGAGAATTGTATAATTCTCACCCTATATGTTTTTGTGTTCCCGTGTCGCCTCTAGGTTGATCTAAAGAATGATGTGGTTGCTACATGAAAGAACTTAGAATTGCAGTAATTTAGTAGTTGATATTTTTACTTTACTATACTTAATTGGAGTTATATGTATGTAAATGTAATAGAGAACGTATATGTATTAAAGCTCTTAGAAGAGCTTCCTTTTGTACTTAGCTATGTATTTAATAAATGTTGTGTTTCTTTGTTATATATTTTAATAGAATTACGCTTAGTTATTACACGCATTAATCGAGCTTGCTATAGATATTTAAGAAAGATCCGCTAATTTACAAGTAACAACTCTCGAGTTTGATGTCATGACTTAAGGATAAGATTGTACTCGGAGAACGTTACAAGTTCAGTCCTAAAAAGCAATCTATTACCCTAAAGTAGTCAAAGCCACAAAAGTCGAAGGCTAAGATAAGTTGTTCAAAGTAGTCCTTTATCTTATATGGTAAGTGAAGAATTTTAGCATTGGTATTGAGGTCAATATGTTTAAGTTGTAATTTAACATTATATGCTTTATATGATGTGTATGAGATCATCTTCGATGTCCAAGGGCACCTAAGTTAAGAATGAATTCCTGTGATGTTGAGTAGTACTACATGTGTATATTAATTGACTGAGTAATAAAAGAAATCCACTTCGGAAGGATGATTTTAGAACTTTAAAATGAATCTTTAATGTGTGTTGAATGATCACATTTTCTTAATAAACCGAAGTGGCTAGGGCGATGACGATGATATAGATTTTAGAATATGTTTAGGGATGCCCTAGAGATTGTTGGAATTCTCACCCTTATGTGTTTGTGTTCTCATGTCGTCTCCAAGTTGATCCAAGAACAAGGAGGTTGTTGCATTAAAGGAATCGGATTTGTAGTAGTTTATTGGTGGAGATTTGTATCTGTTGTATTTAGTTATACATATATGTCTCTATATATAGAGATAACAGATGTGTATTAGAGCTCATAGAAGAGCTTCTTTTCGTACTTGACTTTGTATTCAATAGAATCACAAATTAGTTACTTCATGATTCTAGTGATCTTACTATAGATAATTAAGAAAAGGTCCTCTAATTTATAAGTAATAACTCCTAAGTATAATGTCATGACTTAAGGATGATTTTGTACTTGGGAGGATGTTACACTATCTTCCTCGACCTTGGGTATCTCCTGGTGCCTGGTTCCAAGACTACCTAGGGCCAAAAGTTCCTGTATATGCTCGACTTAGAAATTTTTTTTCTATTCATCCATTAGATCATCCTCATTATCACAAAGTCTGTTAAAATACTGAAATTCCCATTAATAAAATTCAAATTAATTTTTTGAATAATTTTGGGGTGTTACATATAAAGCTCTTGGCTGTGTGCTTTTGGAGATACTTTATTCAAGAAATCAAGTGATGGTGGTTTGGTAACCTGTTTAGGGGAAAACGATGCATACCTAGCCTTAACAGAAATCTATAAAGGTATTTGTAGGGCACATTTAGCTGGAGATAGAAAGAAATGGGCTTTGAATAGATAAAGGGTGTATTAGCCTTCTATGATAGAATATTGTATGGATTTTGCCAAGGCATGTAAGGATTGTCAACAAAATGCCCCAGTACAACATATACCTACATCTTATTTGCATTTAATAGTAAAATTGTGGCTTTTGAAAGGATAGGCAATAGACATCATTAGTATGATACATCCAACCTCATCAAAAGGACACATCCATTTTAGTGATTGTAGATTACTTTTCTAAATGGGTGGAGGCTAAGGCCTTAAAAGAGGTAACCCAAAACAAAATCATTGGTTTTTTAGAAGAACTGATTTTGCAAAGGTTTGGGATACTTGAATTCATAACCACTAATCAAGGGACAATGTTTACAGGAAGGAAGTTTATGGAATTTGAAACTTCAATAAAGATAAAAGTAATTACTTTGACACCATATTATGCCTAAGCAAATGGACATGTTAAGGCTATTAACAAGATTATTATTGGAATGATTAAAAAGCATATTGAAAAATAGCCTAGAAATTGGCATAATATACTAGGTCAAGTATTATGGGCTTATAAGAACTCACCAAGGGAGTCAACTAATATTACTCCCTACAATCTAGTATATGGATGATGCTGACTAACTAGTTGAAGTTAATTTGCAAACTATTAGGCTATCAAAGAAAAATTTGCTTCCTGTAGAAGATTATTGGAACTCAATGTTTGATGAGTTAAATCAATTAGAATGTGAGAGAATTAGAGCCTTAGAAAATATTATAAGAAAAAAAGAAGCGATGGCATGATCCTACAACAAATGAGTGAAGATTAAAAACTTTAGCTTTGGGGATTTAGCCTTGAAGTTGATCCTTCCAATGGAAATGAACTCGAAAACATAAGGAAAATGATCCCTAAATTAGGAAGGGCCTTTCCATGTGAAACAAATTTTTCAATAAATGTTTATGCTTTGGTCGAAATCAAGACATGATTTAAAGTACCATCAATAAATGGAAAATATTTAAAGAAATGTTATGAGCAAAAAGATCATCAATAGATAAATTAAGATGTCCAAAACATATCAATATTATAATTAAAAATGGAGGAAATATGAAAATAAAATATTGATTAAGACTCGGTAGCTTGATGGATTGCTTCAAGTCTTCTAGTAGCTAGCCTAGGGACTCTTGGGAACTTTGGGCTTTCTTTGTAGCCTCCTTAGCAATTGACATTGTCTAAGTGAGATCAATTGCCATGTTTGTGTTTTCTTCCATGCTTATTTTAAACTCTCCTACCTCTAACTTATGCCTCTCCTTGACATTTAGAAGATCTTTTTCTTCTTTGTTAAGAGCCAAAAAGGCTTTTTGCAGTTCCATCTTACTCTTGGCAATGTTAGAAAGTTTGGCATTGGTTTCTACCATGGATTGGAAGAGGTCAAGTTTTGTCTTTTGGAGTAGGTTAAATATGCCGAAATCTTGAGTCTTCAAACTAAGGAGTCGGTTGAAATTGAGAATTGTTTGAACACTACTATGATAGTGTCACTAGACTTCTTTAGAAAATACCTCAAGTTTTGACAAAGCTTGTTCAAGGGTTCAGAGACTTATGATTTTTGGAGAACAAGGCATGAAATATGATCTCGCAACTAATCCATGAGTCCTTGGTTAGAGGTAATGGAGGCTAGCTCTTTCCCTTCAGTAAGATCATAACACTAACAGAAAGTTAAGTGGTGATAATGGTGGAAGACTAGCCAATCATGGAACCTGCTAAAGGAGCTTTCCCTAGGGAAGGACCACTTAGTGCTTTCTCCAAGTTAGTTAGGGTATTGTCCTCCGCTAGCTCCCTCAAGCTCTGAACCAATTTATCCTTAGAGGAATCTGGAGACTAGGAAAGAAAAAAGTATGAAAAGCTTAGAGTAACTAACATCCTTTCATAAGGTTTTCCAGAATCACTTTATGATATCGACAAAAGATGAATGGCTAGAGTCACCAAGAGTGGTGGTCTATGTTGAAAAAAGTAATAATGTAAGCAAAGGATATAAAAAACTAGATAAAATCAAAGGAAAAAGAGAAGCTTACATTAGTAGGATCCATTTCTGCAATTTGAGTTATCCCCTCATGAATGGTGTCCTTTATGGTTCTATTATTGGAATGGAAGTAGAAGCCCTTAAGTCTCTTGAGTGGTTTCCTTAAGGATTTACTCATGAGCCGTATGCATAGCAGCCTTAATTGACTATAAGGAAGCAAGAAACATTATAAGGTCAAATGGAAGCTAGAAGGAGCGTAATAAAAGAAAAGTGAAGGTAGTTACCTCGAGAAGGTTAGTTTGCAAGATGGGTTAGAGAATCGTTCAAGAATAGTTTCTTCACAGAAGTCTCATGTTAAGAAACATCTAGAGTAAGAGCAAAGGTCTAGGGAAAGAAAGAGATTTTGAGTAAGATATTTGCTAAAAGTAAGTAAAGATGAATAAGGTGTTACCTTAAAAGAAGGCTGCCTAGGAGCTCTAGAAAAGGTTCTTCGACCTTTGTTGGCCTTGGGAGGCGTCTGATGCCTTCCTTTTAGTTCTTTTCCTTATTTCAATTTCCCTAACTATTTCTTCCAGAGTAGGTTCCTAAGGCTGGATGCTGGATTTCTCTCTAGAAGCTCTTTTTCATGTTAAGGGATCTCACCTTCTTCAACACTGACCTCCTTTTTAACAACGTGGTTTTCTTGCCTATCAAGAAAATAAGAAAAGATTAATAAATACAATGAGAAATCATAAAAAGTAATGTAAAAAATAAAGTGTACCCATACCCTTAGCTTTGCCTTCTCCCTACCTCTGCACATGAACAACCTTATTAATCATCCTTGTTTTGATGACATCCCATGACACATGAATATTGTTGTAATAATTAGACCACCATTTGGCAAAAGTAGAGTTGCATGGGTAGAAGGTGTGCAATTAAAGGTTCATAAAGGTTGCACATCTTAATGCTGTGAGAGCAAGCCAAATTAGCAAAAAATTCATTAACAATGGCGGCTTCTCTATCACAATGCCTAGGCTTATCTACGGCAGGAGTAGGAAGGCCTTGAACAAATCCCATTTGCTGAGAGAGTATTGGGAGAATGAGTGGTGATCTTCTGAGCCATTTTAATGTTAATAAGAAAATTTTAAGGGGATTAAAGGTGACCCAAGATGAATCTTGGTGAACTTGCCCTCTACATCGAAGCCGAAAAAAGATTGAAGATTCCCTTTTGACGGGAAGAAAAAAGAAAGAGGTTGACCTGTGTTGTGTAGAGGGAAAGGTTGTAGAAAAACTCAAGAAAGTAAAGAAAGTTTTCTTGTAGGGTAGAGGTAGAAGGAAAGTGTTTACAAGCAAGACGGATACCTTCATGGTTTTGGTGAAATTGTTCATGGGCAAGACAAGTTTGTATTTGGAGTTTAGGCTCTAACACTGCATTGACCAAAAGTTAAAGAAGCCCAAAAGACCCTTCAAGGTTAGGAATGTGCTCACCACGCTAGAGTGCTAAACCCCCCTCCCCCCCCCAAAACATATATAGAATTATAAAAATTGGGTAGAATGAGTTTGGTTAGGCTAAAGTCATAAACCTTACAAATATAGATAGCCAATGGAAGTAATTCCTTTTTGACTTGAAGAGATTTAGTCCAGAAAACGAAGGTATTTAGCTAAAAAAGGATGAAAGCACAATGCTCCTTGATCGAGACATCTAGACTATTCTTGTGATTGTTAGTAATAAATTTCCTAGGAGAGTATGTTGGGAGAAAGTGCACGAGAAGGAGGGTTGAATCATGATTTTCTTTCTATTCTTTCCTTTGATTTCTGAAAGCTTCAACAAAATTACTATCAAGCGTTAAGTTTGAAGAACACAGGAAATAGTATTAGTTGCTTCAGAAACCTACTTTCTCACTCCTGCAAATATGATAAATATGCGTATAAAAAGGTTAAATGGTAAACACATTAAGAAAGCACAAAGCAAAGAATATAAAGTAGTTAAGGAGTAGAAAATCCTCAGGATATTATCCTGGTTTGGCCAACACCTTACATCCAGTTCTCAAAACTGATGAGTTCCACTAAAAAAACCTTTCTCAAACCAAGAAAGTTGGATAGTCTTTGCAGCAGCCTTCGCAAGCTCTTACCTGTGACTAGTAGTAACCTCTACTGTCACAAACCAAGTAGTTATTCACCAGCCTCTCCAAGCTGAAACCCGAGTAGTCTTATACTAGTCTTTCCAAGCTAACCTAAGTGGTCTTTGACTAGTTTCTCCAAACTAACCTGAGTAGTCTTTCACTAGCCTCTCCAAGCTAAACCATGACCAGCAAGAACACCTTAGTGTCGCGTTGCAAGTAGTTTTGCCTTAGCCTCTCCAAGTTATCTCACATTGATCGCTCTTGGATCGAGGTTACAAGAGATTTGTCTTTGGGTTTGCAACTCAAACTAACCTACACTTAAGTTTCCATAAAATATACAATAACAACCTAGGAAAAACTTGAATGACTTCTCTCTAGTGATTCTTCCTTGGAAGAACATGTTATCTATTAAGAATATAGAAAGAAGATTTTTACAAATAAGAAAACTGATTACAAGAAGTAATGAACTTCACAAAAAAAAAAATGAGGAGAAAATTTTGCAGCAATTCAGCTCTTGTGTAATGTCAAGATCTATCTTTTGAAAGCTCAACATCTCTATTTATAAATGGTCTTCCTTTGTGACCATTGCCTTTGATCTGTTGTTCAAGTGACACGTGTTGATTATCTGTTTGTATCTTAGAAAAGCAAACTAGAGGAGTAGCCCGTCTTGTGTCAAAGTTGTTGTAGAAGCCACTGTGAAATAGTGGTTTCTAAGACTACCTTCAGAAACTATTTTTTACTTTCTGAATGAGGTTTCTGAACATTTCCTTCTAGAAGCTAAATGACTGACCAAGTTGACAAAAGAGATGACATGCCAGTTCTGTAACTGGTTTTGACTTCAAATTTGAGTTTCAAATTTTCCTTCCTCTTCGGTAAAGTGCAGTGTTTTATTGTGAAGTGCACTTTCTAAGGTGCGTTATTAGTTCCTTGATATGTCTTCGGTCTTCTAGTCTTCAATGAGTACTTGTTAATGATAAAAAGATTACGATCATGATGATTGAAGGTTGTAGAACATATTGTCTTCAGGGATGAAGAGATATATTCACTTAAGTGTACTTTCTGAAGTCCAGTGCTACTTTCTGAAGACTTGTGCCTGGGTTTCTTATACTTGTTGATTTTCTTCAACCCGTTAGGCATTTGTATGCTTATTTCATGCTATAATTATCACTTCCATTTAGTTTTCATCTCTTTAAATGAGATAAATCATGTTTACACATGTAAAGTGAAATTATCTTCGCTATAGGAGCCTCATTATGCTAACGATATAACATGTTTGCTACTTCAAGAAACTCAAGGTAGACATTAGCCGTTCTTTAAAATATTTTCCTTAAAATTGGTTCTATTGTCATTCAAAACATACTATTAATGCTATCTGAAGGATTCTAGAGCTTACAATCTCCCCCTTTTTTATGATGACAAACCAATTTGAAGAAAATCTTTTGAAGAGATGTTGAAAGAAATATAACAGAATATATATCGTGATAAACACTATTCTTTCAAAACATCATCATATGTGATTTTCAAAAGGTCCTTTTCTGAAGGCATGATATGGATAAAGTCAAAAACATTTTATAGCCTTAAGTGACTTAAATCAGAGTTGTTTTGATTTTTCATGAGATTTCTGAAGTTACTCAGAGTAATTTCTAGAGGTATCAAACCATTATCAAAGGGGATGAGATCGTTTAGACTTTTTGATAGACAGTAACTTGATTTTTGTCATTAGGAAACTCTTTTGAGAATACATGAGCATGAATAAGAACAAGTAATACTTGTGATATTTTCTCTTTATTAGATTTCTTATTCAACACATTTTATCCAAGCATATTTTCAAAACGCGATGCAATTTTTGTGCATGAAAACACATGTAACATATAAGCTTTGCACACACTAGAGGTTTCTGAGGCTCACAAACTGGTACTAGTTGCATAAGAACATGTAGGAATAAGTTTATGAAGATCAACAAAAACCAATCACAACTCATTTAGATCAAGTTATACAGAGCTCATGAAAACATCTATGTGTGTCAAAGTATATATGTTTCTTGAAAAGCATTTTAGGCATGAAATCAAGACATATATACATATCGAAGCACAAAAAGATATACGTATCAGAGCAAAGAGGGTGCTTGTGCTTAAATGATACTTGCGCTAATCAAAGACACACAGCTGAGTTAAATATCATAAAGTGCTAAAGAAAAGCATATTAGAGCTAACGCTAAGAGATAAAAAGCATACATCTCAAGCATGATCGGGATTAGCTAAGCATGATTGTCAGGGCATCGATATGTATCATAACATCAAAAAAAAAAAACTTGAACAACTTATACATACCATGCATAATAAAAAAAAAATAGATCATTGTTCAAGAAAGAAAAACTATATATGTCAGAGCATGAAATGAAAAAAATAGATTGTTCAAAGTAGAAAAAAAAAAAGCACACTGAAAAGATGAATCTTTGAGCTCCCTCAGTTCCTCAGGACAGATAGATTTTCTTCCTTTTCTTCTCCCCTTTTGATATCAGCAAAATGGTGGTGTGCTAAAAACCAGGAACACCATCATCAGCCCCGGGGAACGGCGGAGCGGGTTGTTCCTCATTGTTCGGGAGCGGCATTTTTTTGCTTCAAATCTGTGTTGTTATGGAGTTTAGGAGGAGGAGGGTTCTTTTGTTTCAGATCTGTGTTTGTTGTGGAGTTCAGGAGAGAGTTCCTTTTGTTACATAGAGAACAACTCCACGCAATATTCTTAAAAAGTTTCCCCCTTTAAATTAGCAGCGATTACATTTTATTTAAGCTGTTGGGATATAGTAACCGCCACTGATCCAATAGCGAACCACCGTGATTCACTTCAATTTTTCGCAAAAAGAAAAAACCATCGGCAAAACAAAAATATAGCGTGGTTAAGCAAATTGCCGCTAAGCGTTTTCTTGTAATGGATGTACATGAGTGGTTATCGTGGGGTTACAACTATAGTATTTAAAATTGTGGATTCACCTGACCTTTGGATATGGCATGCATTTTTTGGAGTTGCCAGTTCGAACAACAATATTAATGTGTTAGACCATTCATCGATGGTTGATGAAGTTCTAGAAAGTTAACACCTGAGGTAAATTATATTGTGAATGGTAACAATTATACCATGGGATACTATTCAACAGATGGTATCTATCCTGAATGGGCAACATTTGTGAAAACAATATCCCAACCTCAAGGAGACAAGCGAAAGTTGTTTGCAAAATATCAAGAAGGGCAACGAAAGGATGAGGAGCATGCATTCGGAGTGCTACAAGATTGGTATATAATTACACCGGCCTACCGATTCGGGAGAAAGGGAAACTTGCAAAAATAATGAGAGCATGCATTATATTGCATAATATTATCACTGAGGATGAGAGATACATATATGCTGGAAATTTTGCTCAACTCCCTTCTTACGACAATGTTGATAATGGCTTATCACATCCAGAGCTTAGTGAAGAAAGTTTTGCTTCGTATGAGAGGTATATCCAAAACAATATCTAACTTCGTGATAGACAAAGCCTTGGCAACTACAAACACATTTGGTGGAGCATATCTGGCAATTCCATAATGCTCATCAAGTATAGTTTTTAGTTATATAATATTTCAATTATGCAATGTTGTTGGTTATATTTAAATTATACATTGTTGTTGCTAATCGTGTTATATTTTAAAAATATATCGAAGACTCATATTAGTTTAAAAAATATTTGTTAGATTTTTTATATATTTTAACTTTAAAAAATTTACAAAATATTCCTTTGCAATTTAATTTATTAAAGAAATAATTTTATATTTTTCTCCAAATTGAAAATAAATTATATAATACAAAATATTAGAATAAAGTATTTCATAAATATGGTAATTTATTTTTAATTTAAAAATCATACGGGGGCATAGTAGGGACCAAAGTTGGTCCTTACATTGGAGGAGAGGGACACTCCTGGGACACTTTGACTTTTTATGACAACTTGATTATATGGTGATGATGTGGCAATAAATGGGGCCACAAGTGGGATCAAGATAGAGATTGGAATGGATTCCCTAAAGATAACAATGGTTTCTATGTTTTCCTTAACTTCAAGATCAGCATAATTGAGGTGAAGGTAGTTTGGGAAAATAGACTCAAATTATTTAGACCTATTCAGAGCAACTAGAGGCCAAGCGCCATAATCTGATTGTGAAATTGAAAGGCGATTAATGCCTTGTTGATGACACCAATGTTGAGAGTGGAATCTGGTTTGATGGTAAGAGGAAACGCAAGTGGAACACTAGAAAAAGATGAACCGAATCGAGAGTTTTTTGCCATTCTAGAGCAAGAATTTGTAGGGAAGGTGAAAAGAAAGGGTATTTCAGTAAGTCGAAAAAAATGGAGTTGAAGAGAAGAATGAAGTGCAAAGGTTGGAAGTTGCAGAAAGAAGAAAGAAGAAGAAGAGGAAAAGAGAATTTATAGGTTTGATGAGAAGGAAGAATCAAGGAAGCCTTAATCATTTAAATTTGAGTATGTGAAATCATATGGTCAAGAAGGTTTTAGAGGAAAAGTGGAACGCCTATTTAAGTTTTGAAAATTGTAATCAATGATGATGGAAATTGAATAGATGTGAGTAGCATTAAATTCTTAAGTTACGCAACTAGAGAGTACGCGCATGCTAAGAGATGTGTCGAAAATTAAAGGAAAACTCTTGTTTATGTCAAATGAAAATCTCAACAAAAGCAAGAGTTTATGAGGCATCTGTTGGGTGTCAAAATGAAATTGAGTACACATGTCCTTTAGTAATAAAGAAATAGGACACATAAGAAAAGTACAACGTCAAAAGATGAGTAGGGAATAGAAGGGAAAAAAGGACCCACACATGCAATAGGCAGTCATCAAAATCAAAAGTAGAATTGGAGCGTTGCTAAATGTGAGGAGGTAAGGAAAATATCCCGGGATAATAGGAAGTGCAGTTAATAAGATTGTAGGTTTGTGAATCCTTGGAAAGCAAGCAAATAAGAAAGAGAATCAACCATGTTGGACCAATCAAAGTGAATAATCCGTAGGTTGTTAAAAAGATTTTAGGATATAATTTGTCTATAAATAAGAGCCTTGGGCTTGGTTATAAAGTATGCAATTCAACACTCATGCACCAAATTTCAGTCTAAGTTACTTAGCACAAATGAATCAACAAACTATGGTCTACAAGTGAGGACTGTTTCATTTTATTTCAATTAATGCATTATTTCTTTCTTGTCAAAATTTACATTAAGTTGTCCATTTTCTTTTATGTGCTTGTCTTTACTTTTTTATCTTATTTGAAATTTTAATTGCATTTTTCTACTCCTTGTCTTCTAAACACTTCACACAAACTCAATATTAATTCTTAAAAAAGGAGTGATTTCTTTTTCTGAATTGAAATTTGAAATCAAAATTGCTGCACATGTCACATTATGATAGAAATTACTAAAATCGAAACAAACAATGTGTTTTTTGTTTTGGTATTTTTGGATAGATAGATTGAAAGGAGGGGAGTAGTTACTAATAGAGCGACATCATTATCATTTTCCCACAAAAACAAAAAATAAAATAAAATTACATCTAAGACCCCGTTAACTGACAAGTACAGCGAAAGTGCTAATGGCTGCACAGTCCCCCTTCCTCATTCAAGTTTCTTGTCCTCTCTGTCGCCCTCAAAGGTCCAAACCCTAAGACTACGAAACGCCACACCGCCCACGCTTCGCCTCTCACCTCTCCGCCAAGGCCGCCACGAACTGCTTCTCCACCGCCACCTCTTCTTAAGCAGCAGGTATTGATGTTGCAATTCTCTTCTTGTTATATCGAGTCAACGATCCTAAATTCTTATTAAGAGAAATTATACTGCTGCTTATTATTGAAGCAGTTTCTTGTGATTGTTGTGGATTTTTGTTGATTTAGGGGGAACAAAAACCTAGTAGTGGCTACTGTTTTTATTCTACTTTTGTTTTGATTATATTGAATTTGGGCTTAGTTTAATAATCTTCCTTAACGGCAATATTTGCACTTTTTTTTTATTATTTATTCGGAGATATCTGTGGGGACCTGTGGAGAATCGGGCAATGGACTGAAAAGAAAGCCATCCCTCGACTCCTGAACTACCCTTGGCCGAACAAAACCAAGTCTGGAATGTTTTGTTTGGCTTGGTAAAATTGTGTATCGCAACTTGAAAATTACCTGACTGATTCCTCGTGTTTGTGTTTTGTGTTTCTCAAATTCCTGAAACCTTGCAGACATAACATCCGAAAGATCTTCATAAAAGAATCTCATCCCCGTAACACCCAGGTCCTCTTTGTCTTTTCCTTGAAGGGCTTTGTACGAAGCACAGACACATCGTCTGGGTGTCACATTTACATGTCACACACGTGTCCATATGGATTTTGCATGGCATACTGATGGCACACGTTTGTATACATTAAATTTAGAATTTACTTTTTTGTAACTCCAACACAGAAAGATACTATATAGACAAGGTCATTTAAAATTTTAAAATCGAAATAAAACGTAAAATGTTGAGTTTATTTTGAATGTTAAAATAATTTCTATTATATTGAATAAAGAAAATAAGACATAAATGATATTACGAATAATGAATCTTTAAATTTTTAATTTTATATATATATATAACATGTCTATGTCCTATAATTTTTAAACTTTGGTTTGTTCATCGTGTCTGTATTGTGTCCCATGTTATGTCATTGTTATAATATTTGCAATTGGGTCCAAGGTTTGTTAACTCTTGAATGTGGTTATTTTGGAGGAATTAGGGTTTGTGCTGTTTGGCAATTTCAGTGAACATTACAAGGCTGAGAAGATGCAGCAGACATCCCAAATGATTCCGATGATGCCTTCATTCCCTCCCACAAACATAACCACCGAGCAGATTCAAAAGGTATGCTTTTCACCACTTTGATCCCGCTGTTCCCTTCTGAAGGTTGTTGACTTGAAGGCCTTCATGCTTTCTTCTTGGCAGTCGTATTTGTTTATTTTTCATGAGTACTGAGGTCTTTGCCATTGTTGTTCCTTTTCAACTGAAAAGAATATGAACAGGGTATGAAACTGAAAGCAAATTTTCAAAAAAATTTGGATCTGTTCGACTTTTGTATTTATTTAACATGAACACTAATGTTACTAATGTGCATGGAATGTAGTATACTGGATTCATTAAGAAATGTATGTCATGGAATTTTTCATTTATTTATCCTTTATGTTTTGGATCACTATTGAAAAGTGTCCTAAGTATTGTTTCTATGATTCTATATCTTCTTTTTATTTGCTTCTTGTGATGAGTTGTACCCGAATAGCCAGTAAGAGTTCTTTTGTTTAATTTGAATGCCCTCTTATGAAACATTATGCAGTATCTTGATGAGAACAAGAAGCTGATTCTGGCAATATTGGACAATCAAAACCTTGGCAAACTTGCTGAATGTGCCCAGTAAGTGGCCTCTCAACTGTGTCTGCATGTTTTTATTACTACTGATGTTTTTCCCTTGAATTTAATTAGTGCTTAGTGGTAGGCATATTATGTCATTCTCCTATGAGCCCTGACTCTTTGCATATCTGTATCAGTGTAATTAAAAATCGGCCATGGCGGCGCCATGGCGTGGCTCATGCCACGCAATGGAAAGGTGGATGGCGTTGCGGTATGGCGTGGCGGTCATGGCGGCCGAAATGGCGGTGGCGGCTATGGCGGATTCGTGGCGGCCATTCAAAAGCTTTTTTTTTTGTTTTTTTGAGGGTATTCCACCCTTCCTCATGAGACCAGAATACCTGATCATTTCCGCCTTTAGCCTTTCAGTTTCTCTCTGCTTCGTGCTTCTGCTTCTCTGCTTCGTTTGCTGCTTCACTGCTTCAAGCGCACCACACCAGCGGCGGCAGCGCACCACACCAGCAGCAGCAGCTCACCAGCAGCGGCTGCCAGGGTGCTACTTCTCTGCTTCCTTTTCTCTCGGTCTCTCAATCTCCACTGTTCGCGTCTGCCTGCAGTTTGCTCTTTGCTGTCTCTGCTTTTTGGTTTTTAAATTTTTGGGTCAGATATAGATCTCAGATCTAGTTTTATTTCTCTTTGGTTTTGCATGGCTTGGTGAGTGGGTGGATTTTGGACATGTGTGGGTTTTATTTTTGAGTGAGGAGTGTGGGTTTTTCAGTCAAGGTCATGGGCATGGGTTAGGATGTGTGGGTTTTCTTGGGCTTTCATTTTTGTATTTGGGTGTGGGCCATGTGTCTTGTGTTAGTGTTCTTTTTTGTTTTGGGGTGGAATCCTGTTTCTGTTTTATTAAGAATAAAACTTTTTCTGACCTAAAAAAAAAGAACTACCACATATTTTTGCTTATTTTTTATCAGGTGTTATTTGAAGACAAAAAATATGTCAAGGGAGGAGCTAATGAATGAATTAGTATGTTAATTGTGTATTTGTGGCTTTGATTATGCATTATGTCTTTGTATTTTATTTTTTTTATATATATTTTTATATATTCTTTAGTCCGCCATGGCTTCCGCCATGGCTTCCGCCATAACCCGCAACGCCATCCGCCATATTTTTATGGCGGTTTTTGGCTCATAAACCGCCATCCGCAATTGACAACCTTGATCTGTATAAGTCCTAGATACTACGAACATATTCTGATGTGAGTTGTGTAGTGTCCTAGAAATGTTTCATATATAGTTTGTCATTTGTGAAAAAAAAATGCTTTACACTTGGTGAGTTCAAGAGATGGTTGGTTATCCTGCTTTTGATGATACATCATACCTGAATTTGTCAAATTTGTTGTATCCAAAATCATTCACTTGAGTTCTTGGAAACTGACATTTTAATCCTGACAAAGACAATAAATCAGCTGCAGTGTTGAAGATAGGAATTCTGTTCATAAATAGCATTTGTGTTCACTTTGTTTCATTTGTAATGCTTGTAATTGCAATGTGCTTGCTTTTGTGTCTTATATAATAATGGCATAGGTTTTATGTGATGGTTGTGTGATGCTTCGACGTCTTAGGTATCAAGCTCAGCTTCAAAAGAATTTAATGTATTTAGCTGCAATTGCTGATGCTCAGCCACAAACACCGGCCATGCCACCTCAGGTAAAATTCAAGCATAGCTTGTTTACGGGAGTTTATTAGTTGCCGCTAACCTTGGCCTGATTGCATTGTATTGAACATTTGCAGATGACCCCACACCCTGTGATGCAACCAGGATACTATATGCAGCATCCTCAGGCTGCAGCAATGGCTCAGCAACAAGGATTTTTCCCCCAAAAGATGCCAATGCAATTTGGTAATCCACATCAAATGCAGGATCCACAGCAGCAGCTACACCAGCAGGCCATCCAAGGGCAAATGGGACTGAGACCTGGAGGAATTAATAATGGCATGCATCCAATGCATAGTGAGGCTGCTCTTGGAGGTGGCAGCAGCGGTGGCCCACCTTCAACTGCAGGTCCGAATGATGTACGTGGTGGAAGCAAACAAGATGCTTCCGAGGCAGGGACAGCAGGTGGCGATGGCCAGGGCAACTCGGCTGCTGCACATAACAGTGGAGGAGATGTTGAAGAGGCTAAGTGACATGTTTTCATTTAGCTTTCATAAGATGTGTGACTGTTGATAGTAGGTTTCTTTAAATGGTAGGAACTAGTGTGATCCGGTCAAGCAAAAAACAAAGATCTTCTCTTTCTTAGGTTGATCTGTAAATTAAATTGTGTTGCTAGGGTGCTGGCATGCAGCGAGTTTGTATCAACTGAAACTGCTGGTGCCACATTACTGAAAAGAATGTTTGCATTTGGGGCAAGTGTCTGATAATGGGCATCAAAATCAAGCGCAAATGTCACTGGATGAATTGAAGATTGCGAAACTTGCAGTTCATGAATAATCTGAACCCAAAATGTTATTTTGATTTGGTGCTTCAGCATATAGAGTACAGGCCTTAGGGTGTTATTTGGTGCTCCTTGCTTCGTCCTTTCTTTCTTTTCTTTTTTCTTTTTGGAAGTACAGGATGTGATTTGTTGTCATCATGTAGGAATGGATATACTCATGAGATGAATGTTATAACGTGTTTGACTCAATAGAACATATTTGTTTATATATATATATATATATATATAAAAGTTGGAAATTCTTACTAGGGGAGTGAGGAAGATGGGGATAGGTCTAAGACTGCAACAACCACTAAGTTGGGGCTCAGCCACCAATAAAATATAATTAAACTTTCTGACTTTCCGCATGTGATTGTGGGATTTGGATTAGATTAATGATGGGAGTATTAAAATTTGATTAGATGTAAGTTCTATAATGAAGAGGGATGAGTTTGGATTCACCTAGTCACTTAATATCAATCATTCAAATTTAAATTAAAATATATATTTGTATTTTATATTCATAAAAAATTAAAATATCAATGATTTATCCAATTTGTCTTTTTCTCTCACCCTTTTCACGAACAATCGCACCACCATTATGCCACCTTCCCCATGGCCGTCGGCATGGAGGTAGCAAGAAGGAAATGCATCATAATTGCCATGCCAGCCTCCATTGCAGCCCGCACAACCCTACCGCCTTCTCCTCCACTGCGCCCCCACCTCTTTCCATAAGCCTCCATTCGCAGCCATCACAGCCACCGTGGCTGGTTGCACCGCAATCACGAGTGCCCAACCCTGAGGCCACACCTGGCCACAGCCTTCCTTCTCCACGTTGCATAGCCATGGATGTGAGTTTAGTAACTCCCACGGCCACCGCAAACCGCCAACGACTTACCACCACGGCATCACCGTCGCCTCCCTTCTAGTCGCAACCCACTAGATCCACCACTGTCCTCACCTTTTCCTTGTCGCTCAACAACCACAATCCCGCGAGCGCTGACGATTCCTTCTCCTTCACACAAACCAACAGCTGCATCACAACTTCGAGGTCGCCTACTGAGCCAAGCCCCACCACTACCGCCATTGACAAGATTGAAGAATGTAGAGGAAGTGATGGCAGGAAAAGAAAAAGAACAGCATCATCATCACTTGACTAAGGAGGATGCATCATTGCTGGGGTAGGAGCAGTGCATTGAAGAAGAAGATTTGGGAATTGGGAGAAATAAAATCAATGGTAAAAATGTAATTTCATTCAACTTTTCTCAATATTATATTACATAAACTAGGTGTTCCAAAACTCATTTTTTCCATTGTGGAACGTGCCATAGATCAGATATATATAGAAAGTAGAAACTGCTAGGAGGGAAGCAAAAGTTGGCCCGTGATGCAATAGGGGGCAGAGAAAACTGTCATGCTGGGAACTCCATATTTTTGTTCCTTAATAATTGTTAATGTAATTTCAAGTCCAACAACATGTGGATAGATAGTCTTTTCAAAATAGTTTCAAGATTTAAATTTTTATTATTACTGGTAATATCCATTTGGAATTACGCCCTACTATTTTTTTTATAACTAATCTTTTTTTGGATACCAAAATTCCAAACATCAGCGAAAAAGCGGTGGATTTTTACTTCAGTTTTATTAGGTGAGATATTAATTACGTTGTCACAGTAATAGCAACAATTAAGTGTTTAATTCATTAAACCATAATATTATATGGCTCAACAATTTTTGTTCAAATTGATGTGCGAATATAATTTTAGTTAGCGGATGCATCTTAGGTTATCCAAAAATTCTTCTCCCCTCTTGTATGCATACCCAAGGTGATTTTGTATTGTCACTCTTCATTAAATAGGACCGACTACATGTATTAAATAGCATCTTTATGTCTAATAAAAAAGAGTTGTGTTATTTGTCATAGGATAACAAGCTATGACTAATATCTTATTATTAGATAAGATATAACCATTCAAATAGGTCACATCTATTCAATAGTGAATGATGTGTGAGTCAATATGGTGTTCAATTCTATGAATCCAAATAACATGTTGTCTATAAAAAAATAGGGAGTCCATTTTGTCTATTATCACTCCCTTTTAAAGCTTTTAATTCAATGTTCCTAAAATTCCCTTAATTAAATATTATGGTTAATTCTTTCCTATTGCTATTTTCATATTTCAAATTATATTTAGTAATTACACTAATTAATATCAAATGTATAACTTGATTAATTTTAATTTTAAATTATAATATAAAACAATAATTAAATCCATTATTTTAATAGTTCAATAAATGCTTAAGTTATTATGTTTTTAATTTTAATAACGTGACTATTTAAATATTCAATCATCACGTTATTTTAACAATATATTTATAAAATTATGTAATTTCAATATTATAATCATAACATCATAAAAATAATTATAATCATAACCATAATCACATTAATGTAAAATAATCACATTATTTTAACATTTGGGCAGGAGAAAAAATCAATGTTCCTTTCACCCTTTAACACATGCAAATTAAGGTAATTCTGTGATTTTTTAAAAGTTTAGAATTGAGAAATTTGATCACAAAAGTTAATAGTAAACGAAGTTTCAACAAAGAGTGAAAATATTTAAATTTCTCAACTATGAACGAATTAAATTGAATGTATTTGTATTTAAAATAAAAAATGATAAAACATATTAGAGAATTTCTAAGAATAAAAATTCAAAATTTGGACAAAGCATTTTGATTTTTATTTAATAAAAATAATAATTTATAATTTATCCCCCTATTGTATTAAACTATAATTTTACACACTAATTAACAATCATCAATATATAATATATATATATATATATATATATATATATATATATATATATATATATACATAAGTTTAAATACTATATCTATTGCATATAGAAAATTCAAAAGCCAGTCAAAATTTTTTTTTTTAACTAAACATAAATCACCTAAAATAGCACATTAACGAGAAAAAGTAGGGTTATTAGATGGCTTATTAGTTTTAAAACTGAAATGCAATAAATTGATTTCATAATGACCAATTTTAAAGGACAATTAGGAAAGAATTATTATCCCTCAAGAAAAAATATACAAAGGAGCTTTTGAAGAAATTTAATATGGATCAAGTTAAACAAATGAGCACCCATATGCATCCATCTCAAATCATTCATGATTAAGAATAGTGAAAAAGTTCAAGAAGTAATTATCATAGAATGATTGGTTCACTACTGTATCTTAAGTCAGTAACGGACATTCAATTAAGTGTGATTTGTCCTAGATTTCAATCTCACCCAAAACAATCACACTTAAATGCTATTAAGAGATTCTTCGATATTTATCAGGTACTCTAATCTGGCTTGTAGTATAAGAAAGATACTTTTTGTGAGATTGTAGGTTATTGTGATCCTGACTTTAAACAGCAGAGAGAGAAAAGCGTCAATGGTTGCCTTTTCTTTGGAAAAAGTCTGATCACATGGTCATGCAAAAAGTAAAATACAATTATCTCCTCCTAAGGCTAATATGTAGCTACTACAAATTATTGCACCCAAATACTGTGAATAAGGAACTAGCCAAAAGATTATCACTTAAGGTATTCCAATATCCATATCTCCTGTGATAATACTAGTGATATTAATCTTGCTAAAAATCCTCTCCAACACTCTATATCCAAGCACATTGATGTTAAACATCATTTTATGATCACATTCAAAAAATGTTTAGTTAATGTTTATGAATCCTGAAGACCAAGTGTTAGATATATTCACAAAGCCATTAGCTGAAGATTATTTTTATGTCTTGAAAAAGCTTTTAAACTTAAGTGTTTTTAAATCGCATAAGTATTCATACACAAATCATCTCTGGATACTCTTTCTCTTTCCATAACTCCAAGTTGAACCCCAATAAAAAATATCATTTCCAAGACCAAGTATCAAATTGAAGAATTTTCCATTTGCGATCAGAAAGAAGATGGGTTGTTAAGAAAGAAAGATCAAATAATGGAAGTATATGTATGGGATCATACTTTAGTATATGAAAATGAGTTATGATAAGTAAGTGGTGAGTCTCCATAGGTTAGGAAATAACCGTGAAGATAGAAAGAAAATCCTTAAGAAATACTCTCAAGAGTAAGAAACCACTCTTTGAAGAAGGATGAAACAGTGGATAATTCCCACTCCTTTGAGCTTTCTCTGAATGTCCATTTCCTGCAAAATGACCAAAATGCCCTGATATCATTTTTAGAATTGAGGAATCCAAGCCAAGGCCATTCTCAATGGGGTATTTTCATATTGGAACGAGACTATAGGTGTTTTAGATAGTAATCTGTATGAAAATCACAATCCCTAATTTCCCTTGTTTGCAAATAACCAAATGCCCTTGAGGTCATTTTTGCATAAGGTAAGAGGAGGTTTATTCCTATCCTCGGGGTTAGTTTGATGTTTGAAGGAGACTAAATATGTTTTGGATAACAATGAATGTGAAAATCTCAATTCATTTTTCAGATGCCCAAAATTACATAAATACCCCTGGTAATTTAACGCAGGATTAAGTGGGATTTGAAAATCATCACAGGAGAGTTGGATATGATAATTAGAAGGGATATATGATGTCTGGATGAGTTCCAAGGAGTTTCTGTGAAATTACATTTTACCCCTAGTTAGTGCTAATTAAGTTTAATTAAAGTAATTAAGGAAATATAGGCAATATTAGGCTCTAATTAAAGATTAATTAATTTTGAGTCAAAATAATTATTTGGAATTAATTAAGGCCTAAGATTTATTAGAGAAAGTTTAATCTCATTCTTAATCAAAGATTAGTGAGAAAAAGACAAAAGTGCTTTATGAGACACAAAAGCAAAAGTAGGAGACAAGTGGTACACTTTCTCCTTCTTTCCTTAAGATTAGGGATATGTTGGTATTTCAATTTTGAATTAATTGGGTTTAACCTCAACCCTCTAATCTTGTCTTGAAAGCTTAAACCTTAATTATCAATCCCTTGCACTTCCCTAATTAAATCTACCCTTAATTCTAATCCTAACATACACAAAACACAAAAATATCTTACCTAACCACCCATACAACCTACCCTCCCCTCCACTCTCTCATTTTGATTTTTTCAACACATAAGCACTCAAACACCCACTCATACTCTCACTACCTAATTCCAAAAGTTAACAAGGTGAACAAATGTTCCAATGTGCAGGAAATTTTCAGATCTGATATATGTTCGCTAGAAAGCTAGATTGGAGAGTTAGTGATGGCTCTAATGTGAAGTTCTGGTCTAACCATTGGATTCCTAGAATCCATTGCTCGACTCACTTTGCTAGGAGTCAAGTGGATGAGGTCACTCTCATATGGGTCGTTTTAACATGGGAAGCACATGTTCTCGACCATTTTATGGTCCCCCATTTTCCATCGTTGGATCTTGCCCTTTGACAATCCTATGGTGTATAATATGCTTGTAGTTGTAAAATTTAATCACTGATCCAACAATCTAATTTTTTGCAAGATGAGTCAACTTTGAAGAAATTTATTCTTCACCCCATTTTAATTGGAAAGAGAAGCCACCAACCACGTCCGATTAGGTCCTGTCACCACTCCAATTGTTGCTCACTCCATCCGTTCATCTATGCCCCTTTTCATCTATTTATCACCTTATTTCAGTTTGATTTTTTCTTTACTCATAGTTTGGGGATCGTTAAGGGTGCCATTCATTTGACCCAATTTGAACTACTTCTTCACGCTTGGGAAGGAATTGTTTACTCATACATAGCACCATGGGAAAAAATGACGTAGCCAGGGGTATTCGAGCAAGCTGGTAATGGACACGTCTGGAGATGTCTTGGGCCTGTGGTTCAGGATCTTGTGAAGAAGGGTGTTCGGCACTGCACAAGTCCTGGGATGTCAATAAGCTTGGCTTGTTCTCTTCCAACGAGAGGTGTGTGGCAGCCGATTATTTTAAATTCCACAATTTTAGAATGGGAATGTAACATTAGACTAAAAAATTATTCCAGGTAAATCTGGTTCCAGAAATAGAATACATCTCATTTTTTTATCTCATCTCTCATGTGGGAATGTTTTATTCTAAAAAAAACTATCATCTACCAAAGTAAAATCCCAAAGTTAGCCTTCTCATAATATCACCCATCAACCGTTTTCAGAGTTCTTCTGCCTGCTTTGCAATTGCGCTCGCACCCTTCCACGGCAGGGGCTCACCCTGCCGCGCAAGCTCGCACCACCACGTCGCCCGCGAAGACCCTACCACCAGCGAGATGGATCGAAGGTATGCTACATCTCTCTCTATCTCTCTTTCCTCACTTCCCAGAAAATTCCGATACCACAACCCCCTTTCTCTTCTCTTATCCTCCGTCATTCCTAGGACTCACCCAGGGTTTTGATTTATCCGCGAGAGAGTTTTTTAGGGTTTTTAGATCATCGCGATTTTGGCAAATACATGAGAGAGACATATCGTTAGGGTTTTTTCCCCTTCTTCTTGTGTGCTTGTTCTTTTGTTCTCGGGATTTGATGGGAGCGTCAATCCGGGAAGGTGATCGGGTGTTCAGGCGAATTTCACGCGGACGTGTGGCGAAGCTGGGAGAGTGAGCGAGAAGCTCAGGAGTTCATGGGGATTACACCGATGACACCCTTGTGGTACGGCCCTGAAACGGCACCGTTTATGAATGAGTGGTGAATAATGTGCTGTGCGCTTTTTCTCATAGATTGTAGAATTTTTTGTCCTTTTGGGATCTAAGTCTTAGGCTGGTTTTCAGAAATTGTGGTTGTGTGTTAATTGATGTGTTGGTTGTCAGATTTTCGTGACTTTCTCTTTGGTTAGTCAATTGTTGCAATTGAATTCAGTTGAATAATGGGAGAAGACCTCTTTGGATTTGAATTCTCATTTGTTTTGGATTTTTCCTTGAATTTGTTTGTGTGTGGTTTGAGGTAGGTTTGTTATTGTTGTTGCCTCTGTAAAAATATGATGTTGATTCAAACGCCCATTTAGAACTTATTTTCTACCTACCTTTACGCTACGCATTGCATGACAGGACGCATTTTTTCAAAGTTTGGATTTGTGGAATCAATTTTATGTGCTGATTTCTGTTTGATTAGTGCATATTGAAGTAATTTAGGGAAACAAAAGTAATTTTATAAGATACAATTGAATGGCATGCATGTGAATCAAAGCCTAGGTATTAACATGGATGAAATAGAAGCAGAACAAGAGACTAATTTTGAGGTAAACATGATTTCTTCTCTATCCAAATTCTACATATTGCATCAAGAGTTCCCTAGTATTTAACTTACAATTGAAGTCAACTACATGCGTTATTATTCCTGGAATTTGTAGCTAGTTGATTAGCCTTTAAATGTTCATAAAATTGCAAGACTAATTATATTTAGGAAGAAAGTGAAGGCAGCAAGAATATGTGCTGCATTTGTTTAGCAATTAGGAGTGGATTGTTGATTTCATGATCTGCTAAGTTTCTTGATCTTCCAATTACTATATTGTCTTGATCTTCAATGGAGAAGAGTCCTTATCAGCAATAATATTGTTCATCTATAGAAACTATGACCTACTACACATTGATATTGTTCTTGCACTGAAACACGTATCAATTCTTGCACTTGTATCTAAAAAGAGTTGTTGTCTTATTGGTACCTTATCTCCTTGTTGGTTATAATAAAGTCAAAGGATTAGTTGTAAGTTGTAACAAATTATAATGTATTATCTATCTATCATTCTCTCACCATGTAAGAATTGAGCCAGGCCATATTAGCCAACATTAACACCCTAATATTTAACCCGATACGCCTAGGACGTACTTAGATTAATTATTAGTCATTACTTCCTTTAAAACCTCTTTTAGAAATTAACTTAGGAAAATACAGGTAAATTTTTTTTTGAAATGATTTATATAAAACAAAGTGCGAGCCTTGCGCGTGACATATAAACGACGTGAAGCGGAAGAATACATAAAACATACAGGACATAAACATTAAAGAACACATCCATCATAAACATCATTCCTCATCACATTAGATAATATAGTTTAGTACATCATAACAGGAATATAACAGAAGCATAAAGTCTTACCCATACTAGTGGGCAGAGCTTGCAATACAATGATATCAAAAGATGACAAATACATGAAACAACCCCCAAAAGATAAGCACTAACTATCGCTACCCTCTCTCTCAAGCCTCCTGGCGATGCCGATCTTTGGTTGGGGAGATGTAGCCCGCTGACGAAGCTCCTCGGATGTAGCCCAACGAAGAGGGGATCTAGGCATAGCAATCGAGGGAGCAGTGTGCCTCGCGTCGTGGTCGCCTCGGCTGTCGACGCACCTCGCATGCCTCGGCTCGTGACCGTGTCCTCGCTACCTCCTCCGAGACCCATGGGAAACGAAGGGAAAGAGCCTCCAACGAGGAAAGATGGGCACGACGGCCTCTCGTCTCGGGTCGTGTCCTCTCAAAGATCAAGTCGTCGCCAAAGGGTGAAGTCGGAATGAAACGATAGCTGGAGACGGGGAAAGCAAAAGGGCATCCCACGTATGCAAAACGTGCACCTCGCAATGACCCTTGAAGTGGTAGGACTGATGCCCAGGGTCATAGTGCACCTCCCATGTAGGCGGGTCAATGAAAATCACGAACGACGCCATCGATATTGAAGACGTAACGGAAAGAAAAGAGAGAGGGGGAGACTCTTACTAAAGAATCTCAGGGGAAATCCTCTATCCTAGTGTCATCGTTTACGTCCCCAAGAACCTTGGGTTTATTATGAAAAGGTTAAGCATGCATAAGTTCATTATGAGGTTTTCACAAAGGTATTTATCCAAGGTCCATGTCTTTTATAATGATTCTTAATACATGTATGCAACATAATAGTTCATGGATGCATGGCAGCACTTTAGGTAAATCAAACAATTATCAATCAACATATAAGTGGCATGTAACTTTTCTCTTGAACATCTTTCCTTTTCTCATACTTGTGACACCAATAATATAGTAACCGCACCCTTAAACTAGGCTATGAGCTCATATCTTAACTAGTCGTCACTAGTTCTTACTTATCCTCTTGATAAGCGAATCATAAATATAATCATCATAATCCCGACTCCCGAGTACGGGTAGGGGCCTAAGGATCACCCATCATGGGACTTTTTCCTTCTTCGAAACGCATCGACTTGGTTAAGAGCAGACTTTGTCCGCTTTGGGCTGATGTCTATGCCCTCACGATTTACCTTCCGGAAAGGAGAAATACGTCTCGGTGTGTCACCTTAAACATCATATACTTTCATTCTTCGAAACGCATCGACATAAGACCAGCGACTTTGTCCGCTCGGTATGGCTTCGACGTCCATTCCCCCACGTGTTTACTTTCTCCTCATTAGAAGTAGAGAAATGCGTCTCGGCATATAACTTTAAACTTCATATTTCTCAAAAACTTTCTTTTTGTCCCTCAAATTAACGGAAATTCTGGACGTGACGTTAACGAATTTCCTCAAATTTGAGTCTTGCCACATAACTTACATAATGCATGTTATCTCACAAAATCCTCCATCAAGAAAACTTTTCAATCATGACAACATACTTTCTCTAATTCATTTCTATCACATAGTCTCATGCATTATGCTCATAATATCCAAACATCACAACACATATCACAAATCCATATATTCTCATACTCATGATATTAACACATTCATTCATATCACAAGCATACTCACTTGGTCTAATCTCACATCACACTTCCTATCTCATATTGTCTTATGATTTGGCCCTTACGGTCTTAAACTTAAGTTCCAATCATTCTAATGCTCATAGTACATCTTTATTCTACTTAAGAGATCATTACTTATAATTCTTACTAAGATTTAGGCTTACTAAAATTTCCAAACAGCATTATGCATCTTGGGCAGAAAATCATCATATGATTACGGGGTTCTAAATCTTCTTTTTAAACCCTTTTTCAGATCCGTCTTCGTAAGGCTTCATAATCAATCCCTAAACCAATTATGAGGGATTCCTAGGCATGTTTACTAAGTTATAATTCACTTTTCCTCAATTTAGCTTTGCTGGACAAATCACATTTTGCCATGTCTAAGTGTGCTAGAATTCCTATTTTAAGTCCTTATCATTACCTTAAGCTTAGTAATTAATACCTAATCATTTATGAAAGGTTTTTATGCATATCCTACTGATTATGAACCATTTACACTTGAATTAATTAAGCTGGAACAGAATTGCATTTTTCCAATTCTAAGTGTTCTAGAATTCTCATTTTAAGTCCTTTCTAGTTACTTATTTTTTTCCTAACTTCTCTAAAACGTTCCTTACTTCACTCAAGCATAAATGCACACATTTTATCACCTTAAAACAGTTTGTACAGTAGCCAATCAGGAAGGTAAGAACGAAATGAAACAATCATAAAATCACATAAAATCATGACTTAAAAGCACATAAGTTACTAGTTTTCTCTTGGAATGGTTTTTAAGAACTCAAATCTCTTTTAAAACTCAATTTATCTCATTAAAATCATGTAATTATACATGAGGGCAGTAGCTAAATTAATTTGCTCATAAAATAGATTTAAAACATATAATCTCATTCATAATGTTCCTTAGGTACTCCTAAGCTTAGAAAAATTCCAAAACATGGCTATGGGCACTTGTGATTAGATGAACTCACACCAAGCCCATCATCATCACCACAAGGCTGAAATGGCTTCATTGAAAAACCAACGTTTTCTTAAAACTTTACATTGGATACTTGGGCAAGTCTTTGAGCTCTAGACCATTTAGGTGGTGACATAAATTTAAACATGCTATGCAACTCATTTTACTCTTCTTTTAGAAAATAAAGTGAGAGCATAAAATAAATATGAGGTGCACTCATTTATTATCTTTAGAGTTTAAGTGATGGCGTAAAATATAAACATGATAGACAAGAAAGTAAACATGAAATGCAAGGTTCAATTCTTTATTTTAGTGCTCTAGGCCTCTTGGGTGTTTACCCCAAATCAACAATCAACTTTAAGGTTGAAATAGGTAGGCTTTGAGATTTATTAAGTGATGATGCACATTCTTGTTTTAATCTTTAAGTTGCTTAGTGATAGCTTGAAAATAAACATGCTATGCAAAGCATAAAAGTAAACATGAATGCAACTCCTTTTTAATCTTAACTAGAGCTCTTACAAGACTTTAAAGGAACATAAAAACCTCAACCCATTATGTATCATAAAGTGAGCTTTAGAGTTCTTAGCATCAAGACACCAAGGAAGTCTTATGTTCTTGAACACCATCATCAAGCTCAAGGAAACGATTTTTCAAGAGACAACCTTTCAAACAAACATAAAATGGCTACCTTAACATTTTTAGCAAACTTTGTTCAAGAGAGGAAAGGAAAAACCGAAACCATTGAAGAAAAAGAAATAAAAACCAAAGCTTGAACAAGGCAAAAAGGAAAAACCAAAACCTTAGAGGAATGAAGGCCAAAACTTTGAACTAGGAAAAACCAAGGAGGAACCAAATCATAAAGGAAAGGAAATGAAAAACCAAAACTTTGAACTTGCAAAGAAAAGGAAAAACCAAGTTTGTATATGGTCCTAGACCAAGATCCAAGCTTTAGAGGTTTCTCTCATGGCAAACACCAAACTATCTCCATGAGACCTCATCATCAAGCTAAAGATTGGTTTGTAAAATGGCCTCATGGCCGAAAATACAAAGGGAAGAAAAAGAGTTTGAAACCAAGAGAAAACTAGAAACTTTTCTCAAAGAAAGTAAAGAAAACTTGAAAGAAAACCCCTACCAAGTGAAATCTTGAAAGCTTTGAAAGAAAGCTTGATTTTGCAAGGAAATGAGAAGACAAAATCTTCTCTTGGTGAGCAACAAGGATTCGGCCTCCAAAGGTTCTCAAGGAAGATGATTTTTCCTTGAGGATGCAAGCTTGGAAATGGTGAGGTTTGGTGTTTAGGAGGTGTTTTAAGGTATGAGAGTGGTGGTTTGAGGTGGTTTGTGGTGGCTCAAGGTGGTGGTGGTGGTGGTGGTTCTTTGAGGAAGGAAGAAAAAGAACTTAGAGGAAGGGAAAATGAGAGAAAGTGCAAGAAAACTCAACTTAGCAAATGATCAAAAAGGTGTCCAAGCTTTCCAAGGTGTGGTATTTATAAAGAATGAAATGTTGTGGCTGATTTAGGGGGAAAGAGCTAGCTGAAATTTTGGCCTTGGGAGGAAGGAAAATATCTTCTAAAGCTTGTCTTGGAAGCTTGGTTTAAGTCCTAGCTTAGGTGTAGTCAACTCCTAGCTTTGGCATAGCCTTTTTGGATGAAATTTGAAATCAATATTTGATGGATTTTGGGGGAAGATTCCGCCAAATCTGGACAGCCAAGAGGGAGGGAAAAATCATCCATGTAATTGTGGTTTAATGATGCATTTAGGTGTTTCATTAATTAAGGTTTGGGTTAGGAGTTTGTGAGAAAGTGTTTAGGTGTGAAAAAGGTTAATTAGGGTCATCAAGGCTTGGTTTAGGGGTGTTCTAATCTAGATTAGCAATTTTAAAATCATTCTTTTGGTCAAAAAGGTTGTAGACAAGTTTCCTTAATTTAAGGAAGTTGGAGAAATAAAACACTATTCATTACTTTTTGATTAGTAGTCTTGGATTAAAGAATGAAATTAGAATTTGACTAAGCAATTTTAGTTTCTAATCAACCTTAATAAATCATTTTGACTCTAGATTAATTATCGAAATAAATTAATCTTCGATTAGAGCCTAATATTGCTTAGGTTCTTTACTTTATTAGCGCACTGTACACTGTTAGGGGTAAAACGGTAATTGTACTAAACTGCACTGGACCTTCTTGGCTAAACATCAAATATTACTCTAAAACATCATTCTAAACTTCCTGGAAAAATTCGGGCTCAAACGGCACTTTTTACCGTGAAGCACGGAGGGTATTTTGGTCATTTTGAGCGAAAGTTTAGAAACGAGATTTCACATCGGATATCAAACATAACAGGTACAATCCCCTTCAAACATTGAGTTGACCCATTCGATGCCAGAGCAACTGTCCTCAATTTCGGGAAAAAATGACCTTAGGGCATTTGGTCATTTGTACTTATCTAGAAATTTGGTTACAAACACAACATATTATACACTCAAAGTCAAGGGATAGAGTTGCACTTCATTGATCGACCCTTTGTTATCATTGTTTCCTTTCCATCACAGATTTAACCAATCGTATCCTTTTTCAAAGGCCCTTAGCTTTAGATGTTAAAAAGTTAGGCTCAAAAGGAACCTTGTTTTCATCAGGTTCTTTTGGGTTCCAACACATCTTGCTTCACAATTTCCATTATCTCCTCCACCTGATCAAGTGAAAGAGGGAACTCTTCTTCCTTCATCTTTATTTCTTTCACGTAAATACCTGCATTATTGCAAGTTTGAATATTTTGTTCTTCGATTTTGTATATATGCATATCATATCATTTGCTTCAGCTTTCATTCATAATCAATTACCCACATTTGAGACATGACCAAGTGCAAAACAAATGCAAAATACCAACAAGAGTTTCCAAGTTTCCAAAATCATTTGTTATGTCATTGTTCTCACAACTGGCTTTGGTTTTTTTAGTTATTTCAGAATCTTGATGTTCTGTGTTGTTGATTTGATGTAGGAACAAAGTTTATGTTAGTTGAATCTAGTGACTCCCCACCCCTCTTACTCCCCTTGCATAATATGAATGCCTATCTCTTAGTTGTATATGATATGATATGATATGATATGATCATAATTGTCCTTTATTGCAATTAGCATTGAACAAAAACATATCATAATTACAAGCCATACAAAAATGATGTTTGTTGGTGAATTTGTTGGTGACTAAGTTGAGTTTGAAATTTTAGGCTCTTGAAAGTGAATCCATAGCTCCAGGTCAAATTAACAGAGGATTAGAGCTGCTTGTCAAATCAACAGAGGATTAGAGCTGGCAAAATCATTACGAAGGACAAATATCTTACTACTTTTACACAATGACACTGGAAGATAGGCTAGACTTGGTTTTGGATGTACTTAGTGAGTCATAGTTTTTTTATTTTAGAATAGCTATGGGATTTGAGTTAAAATTTTTTGTATAAATTGGTAGCTTTATAGTGGGTTTGACTTTAGTAGTAGATTTGACATATATATGAATTATATGTTTGAATTGGTGTTCATACATTTAGCATTGTTAATTTTTTGAGTTAAAATTGTTATGTTTTAATTTGAATAGTTAATTTTATGGTTAAAATTGTTAATTTCAAGTTAAAATAGTTTATTTTTAGTTAAAATTGCTAATTCTTTAGTTCAAATTGTTAATTTCTAGTTACAATAGTTAACTTTTGAGTTAACATAGTTAATTTGTAGGTATAATAGTTAATTTTTGAGTTAAAATAGTTAATTTTTAGTTAAAATTGTTAATTTGTGTTAAAAAATGGTTAAAGTTTAGTTTAAATAGCTAATTGTGAGTTAAAGTTGTTAATTTTTAGTTAAAATTGTTAATTTTTAGTTAAACTTGTTAATTTTTCAATAGTATAGTTAATTTTTGAGTTCAAATAATTAGTTTCTAGTTAAAATAGTTAATTTTTGAGTTGAAGTTATTATTTTTGACATTAAAATTATGAGGGGCATTTTGGGAAAATTGTTCAATATTCCTGGAATAGTAATGACAACCAAACACAGAAATATTAATTCCTAGGTATATTTTATAACATTCCTAAAACTTAATCCTTTTATCAAACGTCTAAAAATATTATACCTGGGAATAATATTCCAAGAATAGTATTCAGGAATAAATTTCAACCTACCACACGCCCCTTAAAGACAATATCTCCACCACCAATCTTAAGTACATTGTGATTGCTTCTTGGTACTACTGTCCACCTCACCACTTGTTACTTTATTTAATTACTACTACTTTAATATTTAAGATTAAATTCCCCTCTTACTTGTTTTCACTGCTATTGCATATTCCTACAAAATTATTGTTGTTATTTTAATCATTGAATTGATTTTCTATAATTAAAGCAGTGTAAAAATATTAAAGCGAAGTAGCTTTCATTATGTTATTTTTACTTGTGGAGACATCTACAGGACAAGATGGAAGAGAATGGAGATGAAATTGCAATTAGCATGATCAAATCTAAAGGAAGAGAACTAAGAAGTGCGAGCCTGGAGCATGATCATATTAAAACGGTTTCTGGAACACCCTCCCAAATATAATATCATCCTTAAGTCATGACATTAAACTTAGAGTTGTTACTTATAAATTAGTGAACCTTTCTTAAATATCTATAGCAAAGTTGATCAAATCGTGCAATAATTAATTCGTAATTCTATTAAAATATATAACAAAGAAATAAGTATTTATAATATAAGTCAAATACAAGAGGAATCTCTTCTATGAGTCTTACTAAATGTCTTTTCATATATTTACAAACATATATACATAACAAAATAAGACTTGATCAGGGACTTTAAGTATTGAGCTTTTATAGTAGTTGCCCTATTGTTCTTTTGAGTAATCTAGAGACGACATGGGAACACAAACAACATAGGGATGAGAATTGTGAAATTCTCACTAAGGCATTCCCAAATACATAGTAAAATCCATGTTATCGTTATCATCATTGTTCCAGCCACTTCGATTTGTTTAGAAAAATATGATCATGCAACATATATAAAAAATTCCTTTAAAGTTCAAAATCATCATTTCGAAGTGAGTTTCTTTTATCATTCAATCATTTACTATATATAATACATCATCATCATTAATCATAATCACTTTGTTCATATATCATCATATAAAGCATATATTGTCAAGTTTTAACTTAAACATATTGGTCTCAACATAGATGCTAAAATCATTCACTTAGCACATAATATAAAGGACTACTTAGGACAATTGCTACTTCGACTTGTCTTGGCCCTTGACCTATGGTGAGTTATTCCACTCCTGGGTAATAGACTACTTTTTAACTAAGCTATTCCTATATATGATCATTGGATTACCTTCTCCAACTTTCATGTAGACCTATTCTTAGTTAGGTTTGCTTTCCCTGACTCGTTTCAAGGATATTCAAGTTTACTTTCCCAACTTATTGGATTCACTTCTCCCAAGAAAACAACATCTCATTCTTATAAGCAATTGTAATAAGTATTCTCATTTATGTGTCTAACATCATCAATAGATTCACATAGCATAAATGAGATCAAATCATAATCGTTCTATCATATTTTCAACTAGTTTAGTGTGATGTCTGATTTTCAACTCAAAGAAAATTATGGATCAGCTACTAAGCCTCATCAAAACGAGCAACATAAATTTTCAAAGTTAATTCATTATGTTTATGAGACCCTGTAAAATTTCAAAGCAAAATAAGGTCTCTAGCTATATTAACAAAATTCAACAAATTCGGAAGTTAGAAACTGTTTATTTTCAGCCAACCGCCAAAGTTCCCAATTTTCTTACCTACCAAATGAACACATAAAATTCGACAAAAATTCAGGGTTGGACTTCAAGATGTCTTCAACACCCTTTAAAATTTTCAAGTTAAAATTCGATCATTTGATATAGTAATAAAATTTGACAAATTTAGTGCTCCAAAATTAACTGTAAGCAGAAACCTAACCAACTCAGTTCTTAAATTTTTAAAAATAGAAAATGCTCAAAATGACTCACTAAAAATATTGGAGACAACTTAACATGTTGACTTTATCATATACAATTTGCAGCTCTAGATAAGGTCTCTAACTAATTTGAAAAAGTTAAGTATTTTCACCTGCTTGCTTAAAACCAAAAATTCCAGCAACCTAGTTCATAACATATTTTTACAAAAAGGATTTTCTAACATTATCCAATCATTCCACCCAATTATACACATCAATATCTATGTATAATCAACCAATATAACTAAAAATTTCAAGTCAAATCAATCAGTAAATTTCAGAGCAAATTTTAAAAGAAAAGAGGCCAAAGAAAGCCCTACTTAGCCTTTTCTTTTTTCTATTATTATTTGTCTTTGATGGATTTTGAGAGGGAATGATAAAGAGTGCAAAATTAAAGTTAAATGACTATTATTTTGAAAAAATTTTAGAGAATTAAGTGACATTACTAGGAGACAATATGTCTTTTTCCCTTACCACTCAAAATTAAGTTTTTTTTATCCTTTAAATTAGGAATAGAGAAGAAAATAAAAATAATTTTTAAATAAGAGAATGACATACTCTTCTATTATATTTCTCATTTCTTTTTTTATTCTATTATTAGTCACTCCCTTCTATTATCTACCGAACTCCTAATCATAGAGTTTTGAGGGCGTTATGGAGGTTGTGAGGAACCTTCTTATGAAGTTCATCCACTTGGCTAAAGATTGTTGGAGTGCTTTGAACCTGCTTTGGCATGCAAGAGCTAATTCTGAGGCTTATAACATCTCTCTTGTGCGCTAGAACCCTCCTCCTCCGCCCTGGGTTAAGCTTAATACAGACGGATTGGTTTCGCATGGTGACTCTAAGGCAGCGTGTGGTGGTATTGTGAGGAATAGCGATGGTGTTTTGGTTTTGGCCTTCTCTGCAAATTTGGGAAATTGCTCTATTACTCCAACAGAACTCTGGGGCATTTATATTGGTTTATCTCCTCTCTCTAGTCGGGGATATAGTCACGTATTGGTCAAATATGATTCTAGGCGTGCTACCCAGATTCTGTCGAACACTCATAGTAGCCTCCATCGGTACTCTACGCTGGGTCGGGCTATTAAGGTTCTTATGCAGCAGAACTAGGATTGCAAAATTCATCATAAGCAAAGTAGCAAACAGCTGCGCAGACTTGCAATCATGGTCACTGCTGCGCCATGGGGGTTTCTGCTTTCCCTTCCTTTCCAAGTTTTATTTCCAATGATTTCAGGGCTGATTGTATGGGGACCATCTTCCACAGACCTGTAGCTGGTTAGTTTTTCTTGTCTTTGAGCCTTGGTCCCGTAGTTAATGGGGCAAAAAAAAAATCATTAATGAGTGACTCCTTGGTTGGGAAAAAAAATCATTAATGAGCGACACAATTGCAAAGTTTCATGTACGGACTTCAACGATGGATATTTTCCTCTTTAACTCGCCACCAATTCTGTGACCCATTCCCGTTTTCAGTTTTCTTTTTCCATTCCTACATCATGGAAATCTCTTTATAATAAATTAACATTAATTACTGTGAACAATTATTTTACTCCTTCAAGAGGGAAAACACAACCAGAAGTCTATAAATTAAATAAAAATAATACACACAATATTCTGGATTAACTCAGATTATGATATTGACAAGTTAAAAACACCTGGTAACTTTTAACTGATGTCGATGTATAGATTTCAGCAAACTGTGTACTATTTTTGCAATGGCAATAGAGCAACATAGGCAGATTCATCTAGCCTTTACAATCACCTACCACAGATAACACTTTTTCCTTTAGCTTCTCTATTATCTGTAGAAAAAAATAAAAATAAAATGATCATTTTAACAAGTTGCTTCATGAGCACAAGTTTTGATAGGTGGTGTTCCATGATGCATACCAGGCTAGAGTTGTTTGCCCATCTTCTGATGGAGCTGGCAGCATTTCTGAGGTGAGAACAGGGCTGGGAATCAAAACTCAAATAATAGGTCGAACTTTCAGCTGCATCAGCAACCCAGACATGGTTTATATCATCCTTTGCCTTTTTTATAAGATTACAGAAACCAACCTGCATCATGTAACGAAGATATTGGACAAATTCAACTTTAACACAACCTTGGACATGTTTCACTAAGTATACAACCTAAACAGTTAACGCTTTAGTAAATGTATAGCAATAATTGTTCCGTTGAAACCTTTCCATCAGTTTGTGCTAGCCAGGAAACCTATGCCCAAAATCATGACAGATCACATTTTCATTTTGTATGGAAATTGTGAAGGATCAAGCCATAAATACTGCTGTGAAAGACATATGACGATAGTAACAAGTTCACAGTAAATTGGTGGAAAAGAATCATAATCCGTAATGGATTTAAAAGTTCAAAATAAACAAAAAAGATTATACGTAGCAATTACCGTAGATCCAGCAAGGTTATAATTGATTGGTGGAAATGAATCAAAATCAATTGGAGAGCAAAAGCAGATGGCAAGCACAGAGTCCATTAACTTGTCTGATTGTAAACCATTGGTGAATGATCCGTCAGTCACAAAAACCCATTGTTTTTTTAGCTGACTTGATGTATGAACCTCTCCCACATGCACAACATATGCAGCAATATCGAATTCACTGTATAAGAATAATGCCAAGGCAATGTCAAATATTTTCTTGCTATTCTTTTTCAATTAAAAGCAGAAGCCAGAAAGGTACATATAAAGCGACTAGTGCACAAAGATACCTGGAAAAAGGGATGTCACTCAAACTTGACAATGAGATTGATTTTCGATGACTGAAAAATGGCCTGCAAAGGCAACAATCAGCTGGATTTAGAATCTGACAACCAGAATAGAGCCACTGGGAATTCACTTTTTCCCATCCTATTTTTGAATGTAATATACTTACTTAAACTGTTCTCTTGTGGTAGATGACAAAGGCAGCCACTTGGTAGAAGATCCTCTAGTCTGCAAGTGAAGGATATCTGAATCAGAACCTGATGGTGTGAGTCCTGCAATTGCATATGCTTCTCCCTCAACTAAGTCCAGACACTGTCACATTGGTAACAAAATAAAGAAAACATGAGATATCGCCTTGATATCCATAAAAAAACATCGACCGTAAACTAATGGAGAAAAAGGAAATGAAGGATGTGGTGATATGCTAGGCATGCATGAGAAACTAGTTCCATATGAAGCCAAAATGACATACATATTGAAAATTATGACCAAAAGGATATGGGAATAATCTTTGCTATTGGCTCAACAGCCTCACCTGCTTCTCCGTAGGATTCCAGATTGTTACTATGCCTTCTTTAGGCTTGTCTTGGCAAGTTTTATAAGTTAATCCAACTACCCGCAACCTCATAAATCGTGTGACTTCTCTACGTCTCAAGCCAGCATCTTTCAAGGCTTTATCTATTAATTTTTCCATTTCTGACTGTCTGATTGCCTGAAGATGTACATGAAATCATAAATATCTTTCTGCAATGAGACTTTGATCAAGGTAGGAACATAACCTCACTTTTAATTTGGCCTTATAAGCAGAAAAAGAACTAAGCTGCTCCGGACTCATATCTGCCATTAGGAATTCAGGTTCTTCAGCAGTCTCCAGCATGTTATAAATTTTGGCCCCTTCAGTATCACTGTCATCATATGTATGTGGAACTCTTCTTTCCTTCTGATATTCTGAAATGATGCTTTCCACAACAGCAGAACGTCTGCAACCAAATCAGTCAGTCAAAGCACACAAAAAAATAAATCACATTAATTGGCTGTACAAAAAACTCTGACCCACACATAGTAAGTACCTGATCAGTCATAGTGACTTCCCTATATGCAGCTAAGTTACAGAATTATAAAGTATAAATTTCCTTTGTTTCATATTATGTACCAAATTTAACAGCAAAAGAAATTTAATTTACAGTGACAACAGAAATGATCTTAGAACAGTTAAGATATTTAAGTTGGGTCCTAATTATCTCACTTAATACTATCTATAGCCATCAAATTATAATTCAGATTTAGCATTTATCAATCAGTGTAAATTTAACAGTTCAATACTAGAATTATGACCTTTTTGTCCTATTCTCAATTGAGTTTAGATCAACAATATTTGAAAAGAAATCCATTAAAGTGCTGTGTTCATCAACTAACTGATTGTTACTTAACTATAACTTTCAAGCAACCACATGTGCAATCATCTGTATTGTATGCAGTGTAACAAAATGCTTTCTATCTAAATGCAATGAATTTCTAAAGCAACAACATACAGTCCCCAAAGACGAACAACTTGATATTTTTTTCCTTTTGTTTTTTGACGTATAACAACTTGATGCTTACAATAGATAGCAATCATACAATAAATAGAAATAGATTGCAGAAATAATCAATAGGATTCAGAAGAACACTTAATTGATGTCTTTATTCCTTCACTAGAAAAGAAAAATGAAAAAGTGAAAAACTGTTAAGCTGTCTTGAAATTTAATCTATTTAGGAACTGTTACTCCTGTTTTCCTCCTTACTTCACAATATGTAGAGAGAATTACAATGTTCTACATATGCTCCTCCTTTTGCCTTAGTGCACAGTTTTTGCAGTTTAACTGGCTATATTTCAGTATTTTATGCATTGTCTTGTGTTATTCTCACTAGTCAGTCTCACCTTCCTAGGCATGTCACTAATTCATCTCAAGAGCTAGATTGTTCTTACAATTATCCTCATGACATAATCAATATGTCTATTGACTAAATATCTAACAAAGAAGGTGAAACAAAAGGGAACAATAAATTAAAATTTAGCCCGGACAATTTGCAATCTAGTGTGGTAAAAGAAAAAAAAAATGCATGCAAGCAAAACTAAAATGCCAATCTCGTGATTAAAAGGAAATATTCAAATCAGAAAAAGAAAAGGAGATAGAGGAGGTTATATTAAGATAGGAGGCCAAAAATATTTCTGCTTGTGAATAACAAAAGAGATAGATGAATAGTTCAAGAATTCACCTTTGATTGTACAACTCCATCATTTTATTATCCATCCTCTCTGACAAGATAACAGACCGTCCATTGTTCAACCTAGCAAGGAAAAAGTTATTATTGACTTTCTGATTGCATAATTAGAAATTACTTCTGAAAAGTGATTTACTGTACATAATTCAAGTAAAGCAGCATGCTCAGTTAAAAGTCACCTTTCCTTGTAAAGAACAGGATATATGCGGGTAATTCCAGCTAAAGTTTGAGGGATTAGACCGCCATTAATTTTTATACATCTGAAAGCCAAAGGTGGACCAGCTACCTTACCTATGAATTAGCTCAAGAGAATAAGCTCAGATAACAAGAGGCTATGTTTCTGTAAAATTGAAAAGAATGATATCCACGAACTAAAAGATGCTCACAAAATCCTAATTGATCCGCCCAATGAGCTCTAAATGTTCCATTTATGTGCAGCAGTAAACTAACTGTTGATGACACCTGAAATTAGAGCAGAATCTGAGAAAACCATCCGACATAGAAGAGGGGTGTATATATATATATATATATATATATATGATCAATCACAATCGTAAACCATAGAAAACCTCGAGGGGTGAAACTGGCCCATTCCAGCCACGTAATCCTGCTCCCCAGATCTGCATAAGACATATATAAACAGTTCAATATTATTTGTGTTATATTCAAACGAGGTAAATAAACAACATAGACCAACACATTACCCGAAGCTTCTGTCCTACAAACAATCTTCCAGCAGCTTGTTGCCTTGACAATGGAACATCTAAAATGGCATTCATGGAATACCTGCAAGGTAAATTTGTTCTACAGGCCAGTGAACCTCATATTTTGCAATCAGAAAGCTAGTAAGTCAAAATTCTTACCATCCATCAGTTAGCTCAACTTTTACTGCATCACCGATCTGGTCCCCAGTTTGTGTCTCAGAAAAGGTCTCGCTTTCCACTTGATCAGAGTGAATACTAGAAATGCACAAAGTCATCATTGGAGAAGGAGAAGCATCCCCTTCAAGAATTTTCTTGATTGTAGATCGGTGGCCATGATTCACTTCTCTTTCATATCTATGCAAAAACGTTGTTATTAGTTTTATAGACCCCAAATATGTTGTCGTACAGCAGTTACATACATACCTGTACTTCAGTTCCTCAAGCACATTTGATACTGTCAAAAATTTTCCAGCAGACCTCGTTGGATAGCATCTCTCATAGCATGCCAGTTTCCAAACAATCCACTTGTAATGATTCTTGACCCACCTGTAGAGATGAGCGATGGAAGTGTAAAACTATGGCAAATAAGACAAGGTAAAAGAATATTGTTTAAAGAAAATTTAACGGGTTATACATATGAGAAACAGCAAAGAGCACAGTAAGTAACAAACTCCTATAAAATATTAAACTCAATCACAGACGAGCCGTAAAGTCAACAAATTGTATGTCAGATAACAATTGAATTTATCAAGTGACTATTACTTTCCAACATGCCACAACAAGCTAATTGGTTTAACCTTGAATAGACTTTAAAAAACACACTGCAAACTTACTCCCTAACGGTTTCCATATACACTGGAAGCAAAAGTTCAAGAACAAAGCAACTTACTCTTCAGAAGCAAAATGCGTGGAAGCTCCTTGCTGAGCCAATAGATGGACAAAAGCTTCTACCCCCATACCACTTTCACCAGACCCATCATGGAACATGTACTTTTCTGCATTAGCTGATGTCACCTGCCTGACCTGGATTTGAAAAAACTACCAAAAAAAAAAAAAAAATCATTTTGTTGCTTGAAGTGCTGTCAGTAGCAGGATAATGAGCTCCTAGGAGAAGTAATAATCAGCATTGATTATATGGAGAGTACATTCTTCACTTTCTGCTCTACTGGAGGCACTCCAAAGAACTCCTTGATGTGCATCCTTGGATACCGAAATGGATATCGGGTAGAAACCTTTGTTTTGCATCCAGAAGCTTCAGAAGATAATTGGGACAAACCTGAAGAACACAAACCTTAAAATTAGTATAAGAGATACTGGAACTAGCAACAAGAAAGGAACCTACTGAGAACTGTAAGCTATGCTAACCATTAGGAAAGACTCTGACATCCTGGTCAAAAGGAACAGAAATTTTGGAAATGCGAGGCCTTTTGAAAGGAGAAACAGTTACTCGTGATCCTAGTCTCCTTTTCTCACTAGCAGGTTGTTTGTTGTTTGTATGCACTGCATTAATGGTATTGGAAATATCAACCAATGGTCTCCTTGATGACATTCCAAGTGGATCCCCTTTTGAAGATGAATCATTCAATGAAGAATGATGTAGGGTTGACTCTGATTCTTGGTTCCTCTCATATAAGGGTTTCTGTGCATAAGCATTGCTACTTTTCGGGCTATAATCACTTCCATTCACAGCAGCATCAAATTTCTTGATTAAGTTATTCCCAGTACCTTCACAGGAAAACTTGGTGGGATATTCATTTTGTCTAGAAGAAAATAAGGGGTATGGAAAACTTTTTGTCATATAATTGCTTGCTGAGGTTATTTGATGCACCAAAGGAGTATTACATTCACTTCTATCACAAGATGAAGTGTTGGACTGTCTATCATCTGGAAATGATAAAATTGAGCCACCAGCATCAGCTCCATCAAAGAAATCTCCCAGGTCTGGGTCACCAAGAAGGCTCCTGGCGCGTTGTATTGCATCATTAGATATGGATATTGATCTTCCACCAGCAGTGTGGAATTTAATTGGAGCTTGTTTCACAGCGGGACTATAGCTATCTGGTTGAACAACTTTTATTTTAAATTCATTCTTTAACGTGTGACGGCTACCAACTGAAGGACTCTGGCATGATACACCATTTACCATCCTAGAACTGTTCACAACTTCATGTATCTGTAATCGAGGTGCGTGCTGCCTCTCAGGTGTTTCACCAATAACATGCAATTTTGATGTATGCTGAGGGCTTTGGATATTACTACCAACAATGTCTCCTTCCAATCCCAGTAATTTCTTTGCCCTAACCAGTGCATTAGGAGATATAGAAACTCCTTTTCCAGATCCTGTCATATAAAGAGAATTTGAGAAGCTGCAACTATTATCTATCGCATTCTCTTCCCCTGCAGTTTATAAGTCCGGATCACAAATATTAGTTTAGTCAAGATACAAAGGCAATATTGAATGAGGAAAATCATACTTCAGTATATCCGGGAAGCTGAACATGGAAAAATTGGGAGACAGATTTAGAAAAAATCATTTCCTTTGTAGGGAGGTCTTTTGGCTACATAGGGAGGTGCAAGTGCAATCAATTATGTGGCGGTGGATGCTGATTGAGTTTTGTGTGGTTTTGATTGAATTTCGCATTGCATTTATCCGAGCTACTTTGTTGAAGCTGATTTTATATCTCGGTTTCTCTTGCGAGATAGCTTCTGCAGCTCATGTCGTTGTTGTGTTGAAAACTTGTTTTAGGCTATGTTGTAAAGTCTCGTTTTCAATTCTGGTTGTATTGTTGAACACTGGTTGTTCTCTTCAGCTTATCTCTTTGACAATTAAGTGATTATTAATTATCGGGAAAAAAGAAAAAGAGAAAAGAAATAGGTGAGCCAGTGAAGATTGAACCTCCAATACCAACATCACCATCCAAGTCTTATGCCAATTGAGCTAAAAGCTCTTTATAAATGAAATTATCATTGAACCTCAGGAAACAGGAAAACAACAAAACAATAACTTCATCGTTTGCAGAACAAAATTCATTTTATCTTGCCAAATTAAAATTTTGTAAAAGAAAAAAACTTAAAAAATAGTATATGAAGCGTACAGTACTTTTATCATATTACATTCCGATAAAGCTAAATGATAAATCCTGATAAATACCTAACAAATACAGTATCTCATACTCAATCCCCACAATGAGGCTTCGGAACAATTAATTTTACTATCTTATAGATAATTGAAATATTTTAAGCAGTAAAGTGGAGAGTACAAGATACCTTGTGGAACGTCAGCATCTGCATCCTCGCCGAGGACAGATAAAGCTTTGGCAACGGAAGATTGACCCACTCGAACGGGTTTTCCCAGCGCAGTTCGGAACATGACAGTCTCTTCACTGCGATTTGAGCAGCCTGCGAAACACACATTGATTTTCACACATTAGTGACAATTGCGTTTGCCTGCGGTGACCATTTCTATTAGTAATAATTGAAATATTCACTTCTTATTTGTGATTTCTTTTTTTTTTTTTTTTTTGCTTGTTAGGGCAATGAGTGAGGTATTTTTAAGTTTAATTGGGGAAAAAGAAATGAGAACTTTTGAACCTTGGAGAAGAAGATCGGTCATTGACGGGAGAAGAGATGAGGAATAGAGGGCGAAGGTGTAACATTTGAAGGGTCGTTTTCGGCGTCGGAGAATAGCTGCGTCGTCGACATTTGATGGGGCTTCGCTTCTTGATCCTTTCTTTCTGACATTCGTTCGTTCGATGCTAAAATGAAATCGGGGATGGCGGGAAAGGTTCTAAGCTGGACGAGGGAAGTGGAAATGAATAGCAATGCTTCGTCATGTATCGCCAAGATAAAAATATTTTGCACATTGACTTTTTTTTTTTTAAATAAACATTTTGCACATTGATTTGAATTGGTTTGATTAGTCAGATTTATATTAGAAGTTTGTAAAATGTCAGTTCATTATAATCTTATATTTGTTTATAAAATATTTTATACATATCCTGTTGTATCATTAAATTTATTTATTTTGATTATTATTTTTAAAAGTTTACAAAATAAAAATTACATGGATATGAAAATTTAAGAAAGATATATATACATATATATATATATATATATATATATATATGAGAAATATAAAAGGTCAAAATATAAAAGTTAATATTAATAAAGATTAAAATAATTTAAAAATTAAATATTATAAAATTATAATGATTCTAATAAAATATTAAATAAATTTATATATCATAAGTTAAAGAATTGATGAATAATATATTTTAAAAGGGTATAAAAATACAAAATAAAGAGAAAAAGCCATATAATAATAGTAGTGGAAGAAAGAATGTTAATATTATATTATATATGAATGGATGGATAATAAATTGCCAAAAACATAATATTATCACTTTCAAATTGAATAAATTAGAATGCTTTTCCTATAATAATATTAATAATAGTACTAATATATCTATGAAAAATAGGTATACACACAAACATATATATATTCTTTCAATTAAATTTAATATTCTATCATTTTTAATACTTTAATTTTGACGCACTAATAATGTAAAATTTACACTATCATTTTTATCAAATTCTTTTATTTATATGACCTTTTAAATATTGGGCTTAGAATCAATTATATTATTCATATGACAATATATAAATGAACGAAAGAGTAAAAATTTTGTAATTAGAAAATTATAAATAAAAGATTAATCTAAATTTACTAATATTATATTTGACCAATAGAATTTCAGGAAAATGGCAAATCATAATGGATGGGTATTGTGATAGATAATTACGATAATTTAGCAAAGCATATTATTGATTTTCATATAAATAAATCTTAAAAGTAAATGTTATATATGAAATTATATATAAATATTCTTATATATACTTTTAATAAAATAATTATACTTGTAAGCTATTATAAGATTTTTCATATGTGTGTGTGTGTGTGTGTATATATATATATATATATATATATATATATATATATAATTGAAATAATTAAATAAAAAAGAAAAAATTAGCAGTTTAAATAGTGGGAGTTGAAAGTTTGAACCCATGCCCGAGGCTAGCGTCAAGACATAGCAAAATGTGCTATTACTAGTTGGTAACCCATGCTACGCATGGCTCATATAAAGCGAAATTACTTAATGGTTAATACTTATATATCAACTTATTTGAAGAACTACATGAATACTTTTGTGTAACTGTTATTTGGATTTTACAAAAAGTGAATAAAAAAATTTAGAAAATAACTTATGTAGATATCTTACAAATTTTAGATTTTTTAGGCAAATTACGCTTATACACTCTTTAGTAAATGCAAACAATGACAACCATAGTAAAATGGTCAGATAAATATATTGTTTCCTTTATATATGTTTTATATTCCTATACTCTTAATTTCAAATATATTCTAGTAGATATTTGCTAATGGAAAGACAATATTATCATTTCCTTTGTGATAATGATCCTCATCAAGGACTTCACACCTCTCCCCATACACAACATGTCAACTACATGGCCTTCTTCAAACTTTTTTTTTTTTCAAAATTCAAATTTAATTTTAGACCATTCCTATACAAAACACCAACCTAACACATACTTATCATAATGTACTAACAACCTATGACAGCCTTTATCATCGAAACTTTCCAAAATCAATAATGCAGGGTCTTCTAAAAGAAAATGCAATTTTTGCATATTCCAAACACTCAAACTATCAAAATAAAATAAGAGTGGAAATAACTATTTTGTAAGATTGCATCATCAATCCTATTTATTTGTGATAATTATGAATTTGATATCAATATTACATTAAACAACAATACAAAGTACCTTTAGTTTTTTTTGTTGTTGATATATCAACAATATTAGATGTATTAAGATATACTTAATCATTGGAGGTTTGAATAATATCGCTATAATAAGTTCATAAAAGACAATAGAGCAATATATCTTTCACCGGTAAATATGGAGTGAAAAATGAATTATGATTAGTAATTGACAAAAAATAAATGCAAATTCAGATAATCATGAACTTTGTACATTTATTTATGAAGTTGATAGTAATTTTTAACTATTCACATTAAAATTTTACAAATTTCAGCACAATATATAGAAAAGATCCACCTTATACATTGTTAAATATTTCTGGATATATGACATTCTTGGTAGATAGCATAGGTCAACCAAGCTTATTACAAATTAAAATTTTAAGGCCTTCTCGACATCTCACCCTTGATAAAGCAACATACAATTGACCGTGTGAAAAAACTTGATGTGGCAAGAATAATCCAACATGTGATAAAGTCTGGCCTTGACTTTTATTGATGGTCATCGCAAAACAAAGACAAAGCAGAACTGTCATCGTTGGAACCTCAAAGGAATACTTGAGTCTGAAGGTATTAGATTCATTCTCGGTATATATACCTTGTCACCTGCATTTTTTCCTATGGTTATCTGACAACCAATGACATTTACACCCAAATCTGTAACAATAAGCCAAGTACCGTTATACAACCCAATTGACTGGTCAATGTTCCTCAACAACATAACTGGCACCGCTTGCTTGAGTTTTAATCTATGGTTAGGAAGTTCGGAGTACTTTATTTCATTTAGAAATTCAACAGTTATCCAATCATGCTCAATCCCAATGTCACCGTCTATCTACATAAGGAATCTGAACTCAAGTACTCTTTCTCTTCACATGGTATCATCTGAATAATACGATCATTCACTCGTTCGACCACCTTGACAGTTGGTGCCAATATAGCTCGAAATTCAAAAAACTTATAATTTCTAATATTTTTCAATAATTGCGGTAGATGCACGAAATAATAGCCTATACTAGATCATCCCAATCTAGAATTAACAAATCATCAGGAATATCAACCTCGAAATCACAATCAACTTCATTCCCAATTTTACCCTCACTAATATTTAATATCCACTTCCCAAAAGTTTTCAAACTCTCAGCATCAGCATCACTTGAACTCGACCTTAAGCGCATGTTTTTAGTTAATGTAAGAACCTCACAACCACACCATAAAAAGGATAAATTAACACTAGACATCACAATCTCAGCTGACTTGCCTTTGGAATCATGGGTAATATTTGTCGAAAATCACCTCCTAAAACAATAACCTTACCACCAAAAGTCTATTGAAATTCCTATTATCCACAATCCTCATTAAGTCCTTGAGTGTTCTATCTAAAGCTTCAAAGGCCCACTTATTTGTCATTGGAGCTTCATCCCATATGATAACACTACAATGTCTTAGCAAATTAGCTTTAGGACTATTCAGCTTAATGTTACAAATTGAGTCTTCACTCAACTGCAATGGAATTGCAAATGTGGAGTGATCCGTCCTACCACCAGGTAGCAAAAGTGAAGCTATCCCGCTAAATGCAACATTGAGAACAACCTTCCCTTCATGACGAAGTTTAGCAGATAAAGCTTTCCAAACAAATGTTTTACCAGTTCCACCATACCTATGAACAAAATAAAACCCACTTTTCAGAGTTAACAAAATCGATAACACGATAATAAATAATCATTTGCTCATCAGTCAATTGTGGGAAGTACTTTTCATGCTCAAATAACATCTCATGCCTTGAATAATTAAGTTCATTCAACAATAACACATTATCCATGTTAGAGATGGTGTGTAAATCTGAGAAGGCATACCGTAATATTGACTTAAAGTCCTCCCATTTTCTTTAGCATCTTTTAAATCTCAAACAAACAAAGGTTTTGTAAATCACCATCCTCAATCATTAAATCTACACAAATTTATAATCATTAACATGTATTAGATGGCGGCTATTATATATATTGAAATGAAAATAGAAATAAGTCCAAACCTCACGTTCGATCTCACATATCTTTTCATATAGAATACCATCTGCTAACAAATTCCATGTATGCTCCCAGACATATGAAGGCTTACTCATTGAGTTGGAAGAGGAGAGTAACAAATAGACGACATAAAGAAGGGCCAGAAGATAGTTCCGCCTCTATAATTGCATCTATAAACTCCTTATCATCAGTAAGTAGCCCCAAAGCATAGCAAGCTTCACGAAATGAATGGTATGTAACACCACCAATTGTTTTCAAATCATCAAAACTGGTACATCCTTTCTGGATGTTAAGTAGCAAGCGCAAGTAAAACAGATCTTTATTTCCAGGAGGTACAAAATTGAGTCGACCAATACAAATTCCCCTCTTCCTAGGATGCCATTCTCGTCTACCAACATTGACACAAAATGCGTGGGAAATTCACCATAAGTCAAATTCTTACCTTCCAAATACTTTTCATTTACTTTCATCCATGCAGTGAACATTGTGTCCTTATTCCTATTTCCTCAGGACATTATCAATGGAGTCACCTTCTTCAAATAAAATGCTTTGCTCATTGGGTAGGTGGAATATTAACGCTGCACTGGAGGCCATCTGTGATGAATATCAAAGGCAAAAAGCCTCCAAAAGACTCACATAGAGACAAATACCTACAATCATAATACTACTTTATCTCATCCACATTCTCTTCAGGACCATCAACCATCTCACCATCGCGTCGTGTTACAACACGTAACACGATCTGGTCCTTTATTTGTATACTTAAATAGATATTTAATCGAATTGGACTTATTGCAGAATTCTAGGTTCATGTGGGCATGATATTTCATAAGCAATTTAGGATTGTAAGGCACAACAAACCTATTATCAATCTGCAAATCTTTTACCATAACAGTAACACCAGTATCTCACCTACGATAAATTGGAAAGCCATCCTTTTCAAAATATGTATCCTTCACAAATTTCTTGGGAAAGAACTTTGTGCATTTGCCATCTTTCATGCAAGGAAAGTTCAACCTTGCAAGTCCACATAGACCATGTATCATGAATTTTGATACAATATTGTACAATAATGGATATTGTACTGGATTAGGTAGTTCAACACATATAAAACTATCAATTAGTCCAGTGGGTTGATTGGCAAGACTTCCTCAAGCCAAAGCAATATATGAGCATGTGGAAGCCCATGCTTTTGGAACTCAATAGTGTACATACCTAATCAATAATGATCTAAGTTAGCAAGTTATAATATTAAATTATACAAAAATACAAAGAAATGGAATGATTATTGAAAATAAAACATACCAACAACAACTTTCCCAAAAAGATTGCCCTTTTTCAAGTCATCCATCAGCTCAAGCAACTTCATATGAAAAACTCAACAAGCAATGTCTGGCCTATCATCCACTGACAATCCTCTTTCACGACCAAATCTCAAATTTCAGGCCAATTAGGATTGCAAGTTACGTTAAAAAAAGATTTTGAACCCTTTACATATAGCCATAACATCTTGACAATTGTTAAACATGTATCTTCTACCACCAGTGAATGAAGAAGGTAAAACAACGTGAGTGCCAATAGATCCTGCGTAGTGTTGCCTCTCAAAGGCTTCCTCCAACCCTCTTAAAAATTCAGATATAATGTTTTTATGATTGTTTCTAATAAATGACAAATGTTATGCCTCAACCATTGAATAATAATCAATGAAAAAATATTGAAATAATCTTCTACTCCTCAAAAGTATGCCTCCCTCACAAAGATGCTCTTGAATTCTGAAGGCAATAAATTCACAAAGGGACACCCTTACCCTCTTTGGGCAATTCCTATTTCCCAATTTGAAGGGTATATCCTCTTGAAATCCATCCTCTCCATAGGGAAAAAGCAAAGGATATTGAAGAGGTATATAAGCTATATATGTCTCATGCAATTGTTTTAACTGACCAAATGACACTCCACTACAATATCACGACCGTGCTCTGTACTATCAAAGTCACCAACAATTAGTGCAGCAACTTCATCAACAGTTGGTGTGTTATAAGTACATGCATCAAATGTTCTATTCCTAAACAAATGCAAACAAAACTGATCTATAGCATTTAATTGGTAGTGATCATGAACCTTTCTAAATGATTTGGCCAATACATTGTGCTCATCAATCATCCTAATTAATTCACAAATCAATGTTTCATCTAGCTCACCATGTGAATCTGAACTATAAATCACAAAAACAAAAATAATTATTGACCTTAACAAAAATCATATAAAAGATATTCGTCAATTAGGAAATGGAAGATAATATCTTGTACCTTAAATGTAATTTCCTATTGCCAATCTCGTTCTGTGTATCATATATGTACAATTGAGCAAACTTGGGCTTCTCGCAGGTATTAGGAGAAGAGTGCCAATTCGATGGAAATTTTGTCCACTGATTATAAATTGTGGGGACCAACACCATCATTAACTGATCTATCGATCTTGCCACCAATTGATGTGAAAGCAAACATACTATTGTATGCACAAATATTATTGAGAAAATGCTTTGACCTTGGATGATGACAATAAATGAGATCATACAACAGTTCAGGAGGCCTAGATAGCAAAGGAAAGTGAATTATTCCCTTACAACAACAAATAGAAAAATCAGATGGTCCGAGTCATTAGATTTAATTGCTCGCTCACCATACCACAACATTGCACCACAAAAGGAGCATTCACACGTACAACCTCCGAATCGACATAACTCATATCATAAAAACACACTTATTATCTACTCTAATAAGAAACAAACTATTTATATCGAAATAGTTTATTGATAAATAGGCGACGCATCAACATGCTCACTCTCATTAAATAGGTCATGAATAGGTTTTCCCATCGTCTTCTATATTCGTATGATTGGATTTCGTTAGTAAATCCATATCTGAATAACAAATAACCAATTACAATGTGATATTATCATTTTTAGTATAATAATATCATAATTTTAATTTTGGAAATAACGTACTACAAACCTATAATTGGTTGTACACATAACCATCTGGAAATTGATTGTTGTGTCACAGACGAAGATATGGTTTCATTATTAATCTCATCAATAGCTGACCATGCCCATATATAAATAGAAAATAAATTAGTCACACCAATAATTTATAAAACATGAATTAATCAATAGTCTTAAATTCCACATGACTTTTAAATAAACTAAAAAAATATTATTTACAGCTTATCTCATCGCCATTTTCTCGCAATCCTGGATTTTTTTTCATTCTCCTTACACTAAGTCTATTAGCTCTAGCGCTTTTGACATGGCTCTATAGTACAACTTAACTTTAGACTCATCATCTTGTGAGAAAAAGATTAATATGAATTTAAATATCCACTATTAAATCAAAATTAAATTAAATTTAATAATAATTTTAAAAATAATTATCATAATTACAAACGAAATACAACATAAGATTTATGATCAATCTTTAAATTAAAACATGATAAATGCTATTAATAGTGAAAATATTACCATCTTTTTATGGGTGAGACCAAAGTTCTTACCAATCTTAGCTGGATGAGGCTCCTACATAGGAAATAAGAAATAAATATTTTAGTGTGTACATAATTATATCAACAATATCAAATAGATATTAATAATTGAAAATAATAATCCCATTTAAATAGCAATAAGCAATTAATTAATGATCACCATTCTTATGAAGCTTTAGTATCGTTTAACTCGCAACCTATTGATTCTATACATCCAAGCATTCTTTGCTTCCAATTTATCTATATTTGACAAATATTTGAATAGAAAGATAGGTATGAAGAATGACAAATATTATAAAAATAAAACAACACAAAATTAATAATTGGACATATTTCATATTAAATACGACAATACTATGCCCACGTAAAAGTTTCCATGCTATGGTCATCCACCATAGCATTCATATTAGTGAATTGATCACTCCTTGGAGCTGCCACACATACATAGAAAATTATCTTCGTCAGCTAAAAAAAAATATTTTTAAACGCCTATGGGAAAAAAATTATTCAAACAAATAAATACAAATTTTGAAAAATAATAAAGATATGTTAAAAAAAGAATTAGCACCATGTGCATGTCTTTCTTAATACTTCCTCTTTCGTAATTTCATGAGCCTATTAGCCCTTGCAATTTATTGATGTTGCAATTTGTGTTGTAAAAACTGCAATTAGGCTATCAAGATAACATATATTTAGAGAGTTAGAAAAACTCAGAATCACTACAAGAATAGGCGAGTTACCAACAAATTTTACCGATGGATTTTTTCCATTGGTATTTCCAACAGATTTATTGATGGAAGATAAGAAATTCGAGAAATTTGGGATTCAATCATTACCGATGGATTTTTCCGTCTATAAATCCATCAGTAATGTTCGCACCTCAATTAAAAATATGGCGCACACATTACCAACGGAAAAATCCTTCAGGAACTATTATAATCTATTTTATTATACAGAAACTAATATTACCGATGGATTTTTCATCGGACATGGTTTATTTTGAAAAAAGTTACCAGATGGATTTTTCGTCGGTAAAATAAAATCGAAATTTCCAAAAATTTTTTAGAATGGCGAATTATTTATAGTTACCGACGGATTTTTTTTGTCGTAATAGGGCCACGAAAAATAAAAAAAATTAAAGTGTTTATGATTAACGACGGATTTTTTCCTGGAAATTCAAAAATCCGTCGATAATAGTTGGTTATTATTGACTGCATCTAACATGATAAGATAACACCCTCTCTCTCTCTCAAGTTTCTTTCTCTCTCTTTGCAATCCCCCTGCCCCCAGACGGCTCCTTCCCTCACCGCGCCTACTCCCCGTGACACCGTATCGCACATCGCGCCACCGCCTCCGTTTTCACATCCCACACCCGCCCCTTCCTCCGAGCCGCATCCGCACGTGCGACCCTGACCCTGTCCTCCCTCTCGAAACCACCGACCGCACCTCTCCTCCTTGCCACCCCCTTTTGCGGAAGCAAGCCTCGTGCCACCACCGCGCAGCGCCTCGAGCGCAACCAGGATCGCGACAAATCTGAGCGATGGCGTGAGGAACCGTCGCACACATTAGATCGGTTGGAGAAGGCAACCTCTGCCTTCCTCCGCGCGCCGGAGAAGGTAACCTCCGCCTTCACCACCACTATTTTTTTTAGTGTAATTGGGTTCTATTACTTATTTTTAGTTTGGTTTTTTCTTGTTAATTTTGATAGCAAGCAATCTGGATTGTTTATTTGTTGATATTTGGTTTGGTTTGATTTTTTCTTTTTAATTTGGGTTGCAAAAAGTTTGGATCTTTTCAATTGTAGCATGTGGTTGAACCACCTTATAAAATGCTTGCCCCCATTTAATCTTTTCAACCTCATTAACAGGAGGGGAGGTATATATTCTCATAATTCTTTTCCATATTTAGGATTTGATTTTGTGACAAAACATCGAATCTAGTTGGATTATTCTTTGGCGGAGCATATTATTCTTTTGTCTCTTTAAGGTAAGTAATTGTTTCTTCTCCTTATTTAATTACATTTTTGCTCGGATAGAGACTTATGATTTCTAAGATAGAGTTGTAGGAAATTGGGATTGCATGACTTGGGGAAGAGCATAGAGGTCATTCCCGACTTGTTTACATTGTTTGCTATGGAGATTGATTGTGTATGCGGAGATTGAAGGATATACATGTTATGATGTTATAAGGGGTGTACTCTAGAACGGTTTTAGGATCTTTAAATGTTTGTTTGATTGTATTGTTTAGTTCATTTGACTGGATTGATATATGTATATATTGAAATTAATTTGTTGGGATGTCTTAGTTTTAGAGGAGGTTCTGTCAAATTTATTTTTAATTTAAAGAGTAGAATCATAATTTAAGGGGTGCTACCAAACTTTTGTTAAGTTAAAGAGTACAAATTATTTATTGAAAAGACTTTTACTTTCAGAAGATGATTTGTTGAGAGATATTTATAATTAAATAAGATCTTAATTTTTAAAACTTTAAATGAATTTGTTAGGTTAAATTACATATTCAAGAACCATGATTCCCGCAAATAGACTATGGATGTATGATAGGGTACACCCAAGTTGAGGGGGAATCAAACCTGAATTTTACGGGAGTTGAATAGTTTGTAAGGGTGGCTTGTCAGTACAATTTATGAATAAGCAAACGTTAGGTGTCCTTGTGCTACGTGCAAATGTAGGAAATATTTTGATATGGACACCATTAGGTATCATCTGTATAAGGATGGTTTTATGGTGGATTATTGGGTTTGGACTATGCATGGGGAAGTTGCCACACAATTTTGAAGATGCTAGTGTTGAAAATACATATGTTAGAGGTAGTTTAAGAAGAGTTAATATTGATGAGCATGTCACGAGAAATATTAATTGGGAGGATAACTTTAGACAATATGAGGAAATGATTTATGACGTTGGGGCCTAAATTCATGCAGATTATGAACCTTCTATCAAGACTCCTAATGCCGAGGCTGAGAAATTTTTCTTTATATTGGAGGCTGTAAAGGCCTCTCTATGGGAAGGGTGTGTGCACTCGGAGTTGTCTCTAGCAGTTAGGATGTTAGCTATAAAGTCAGAAGCTAATCAAAGTCAAAATTCATTTGACCAATGGGCAACATTGATCAGTGAGATTAGTCCACAACGTAGTTCTAGTTCATTATTTTAAATATTTTTTAAATTCCTTTTGTTAAATTTTTATTTTCACTTACTAATGTTTTACGTTTTTCACTCAAATTGCATACTACTGAGTTGAAGAGGCCACCTACACATAGTGAGTTGTTGAGAAAGACTCACACGCATAAGAAAGACAAGACATGGGTTGATCCTCGCTCAGAAATGCTTGGTATATATGTTCTGAGCACTTATTGTTTGTATATATATATATATATATATATATATATATATATATCAAATATTTGATAGAGGTTTAATTAATTTTATTTTGTTATAGTATACCTATGAGCAGTGCTATCAGGATACTATGACCTAGCGGGAGGATTGTAGCTGGTGAGAGTGCCCACCCACTGATAAGGACCAGTTGTGGCAAGAGGTAATTGGTGGTCCTTACAAGAACCGCATCTATGGTATAGGGTCATTTTATGCGAGTAGTTTGTCCACTACCTCTATCACTTGGCATCTATAGGCACTGGGTCCATTGCTGAAGATGATGAGGTCCGCAAGCGAGTTAACCTTCTCAACGCATAACTTCATCATATGTAAGAAGGATGCGGAGAACAGTTTCAAGAGATGCAAAAAAAGGAGGAGGCCAAGGAAAAGGCCATAGACACGAAGATGAAGAAGCGGATGGTATCTTTGTGGAAGAAGATAAAAGTAGGCTCATCCGCAAGCCAAACGCGATGATGAAGGTGATGAGGGTGGCGGTGATAATGATGCTGACGATGATGATGCTGACTTCTCCTGATTTTAGTTATTGTTTTTTCTTTCTTTGTTTGTTATATGTTGAATTTTTATATTTGTGTATGTACATTTTCTGACACGTAAAATACTTTTTATCTATTTTGCATTTCAAAGTAAAATTTCTTGTGTTTATTATTTATTGAAAATTTTTATGATTTTTCATTATTAAATATATTTATAATTAGTTTTGAATGATGAGGTAACACACAAATTATCTAAAAAATCAAAATAAATTTTAATTACCGAGAATTTTTTCCGATAACATAAATAAAATTTAAAAATTCTACAATTACCAATGGAAAATTCTGCGATAATTTAAATTTTTTTCTAAAATTGTAATTACCGACGGATTTTTCCATTGTTAATATAAATAAATAAAAAATAAGAAAATTAAAATTATCGACAAAAAAATCCGTCAGTAAACTCAAAATAAAAAAGTTAAAATTCATGTAATTTAGTGATTATTGACGGAAAAATCCATCGGTAATTCATACAAATCCATTGATAATTCAAAAGTTGATGAGTTTCCTGCGAATTTTTAGCTGAGTTACCAAGATTTTTGATAATAAAATCCATAAAAAATTTCATTGATAAAATTTTTTGATGAATTGTTTCTATCGATAATTATTTCCGACTACGTTATTACCAATAGTAAAAATCCATCGAAAAATCTATCGAAATCACATTTTCCATCGTAGTCAAATAAAATCGGTTGGTAAGTTTCTTGTAGTGAATTTACACCTAATGAATATATATAATCAAAATAACTTATTCAATGTCTTGACACAATTGTTACTTCACCATTGAAAAAACTTAGTTATCTTTACAATAGGATTTTACTTTATCTCGTTAACACCAAATTACAAAATGAAACCAAAATCATGATAAGATTATCCCACTAAAAAGTTATATAAAATCATACTTCATTGTCACCCAGGAACTTATATTGGTCAATGATATATACTATATATATATATATATATTATATATGTTCAATGATACCTCAATCACATATAGTTAAATCAATAAAAAAAGTAATATTAAAATTTTGTCCATTTGTCTCGTTAACATTATATAATTAAATTTAACTTAGTCAAAATTTCAAAATAGCACAATACAACTAAGGGCCTGGAATAACTTTCTGTAAAACAATTGAACTCAAGTAATATAATTGGGCCAATTGATAGATTCATTCAATAAATATTATCTATGCTTTACAAAAAAAATAAGGTTAACATCAAAGGGATGCCCAATAAATAATGCAGGCCCAATATAAGGATAACATATACAAAATTGACCGAATTATAAATGTTCCCAAGAGTAGCTTCTTAAAACAAAATCAACCCAATTTCAGTACTTTACTATTTCAATACACAGCTACTCCAAAATCATTTCAAACTTTCAAACATAGTAGGTAATTTAAATCTACCAACAGCCTAAAGAAAGGGGCTAATAGTTAAATCACGACTACTTTTCTCCCCTTAGATTTCTCATCCACAGAAGGCGAAACAACTTGATTAAACCAGCATCAACCCCATTCCCATCAGAACTTGATTTTCAACAGGTAAACAAATAGCAGACATATGGGACACATTTTCTGGACCATTTTTCAAAACAAACAATAAGGACATAAACAGGCCATAACATAAAGAACTAAAAAAAAAAATCTACCAACACTTGCCTTGTCATGAAGGGGCTAGACATTCATAACACCAATGTCACTGTCATCACATCATCTTTCCCACCAACTAAATTATCAGTGTCATCACCTAAGCTAACAACATTACTCCCTCCCACACTGAGAGATTCCAGATCTCCTAAGCTCATTAGAGGAGAAATGCAGGAACAAATATTGCCTAATATTATAAACAAAAAGTCATATTCAAATTATGTATGTCAAAACAGAGACAACAATAACACAACTTCAATTATATTCACCTTGGTTGGAGTCAGATCAGCACCACTCAGAGAAAACATGGACAATATGGAGCTATCATCACATATCCTTGTCACACGAAAAGTACCATGGTATCTATGGGGAGACACCACTTTCGTCTCAATCTTAAACAATATTTTCCTACCATTCAGCTCATAGAAAATAGAGGGATATATATTGGCCCTAATAGACTAAAACCTAAACAATATCAATTAGGACTTATATGCAAACTAAATGCTTTAAAATAAGTAAAACAATTACAAAAATTTTAAATCAACTTAGAAATATACCTTAGGGCTTTTCATGTGTTCAGGAAAAACTCACATGTCTTTTGGAAGATAGATGAACACTCACGTTCAAAGAGAATAAACACTCTAACTCCAGTGCTATCTTCCACCTCAAGTTTTAATTTAAATATGGAATAAAGAGTAACCGAAAATTATTAAACATTATAGAAGATGGTGTAAAGGCACCTTATCCTTATTCAAATCTTATTCTTTCATTAATTTTTTAGATTACATAATGAGCTTCATTCATTCAATAACTAAACTCTAAATTTCAGTTTAGTTCACAAACATTTTCAGACCATGGTAGGATTTACAGGAATGGTAGTCAACAAAAAAAATGGTAAAAAAAATACATTCCAGGTACCACAATGTTAATGACTTCATTTTTTTCATAATACATTATAACTATTTTTATTCATAACACATTATAGGCATACCTGAGATACAAGAACATGTGGGTGTCACACATCACAAAAATGCATTCCCACTTCAGGCATGATAGAACACCCACAATGACAAGCACAATACCGCCATGGGCCATCCTCAATAATAGAATTTATGGTCCCCATAATGATGAAAGAACCACTCTATTGACAAATAAAGACGGTGAGAAAGAATTTTATGGGATAGTTTAATATGGCCATAACTGATAATTAGCATACAAAATTACCTCTTTGTTGGCAGTCAACTTCTCAATAGTAGAACGAGGGGTGCTCTTCATGAAGTCATCTTCCACACTCATGGGGAGGGGCTCCTATAAATATTGAAGCTGGGATCAAGAGGCTCCCTTGAATCGAGATACTTAAATAAAAACACATAAATTTAGTATAAAAAAATATTAGTAATATGAAACAAATGTAGCATATATGAAATTTGAAATATCAGGATCGAATAGTATTTTGGAATCAAACATCACATTTTACAGACCAATTTTTCCTTATAGGCAGCCAACAAAATAAATATGTTAACACCACTGTAATTTTCTTAAATGCCCAAACACCTATGAGAACAAGGAAATCAAAATATTAAAAATATAACCAAGCTTTAATACCTCTAAAACTTTTAACCTTAACAATTGAAGCACAACTACAGGGAGCTCAACCTTTGTCGCATGAACATATGATTGAATCTGGTCAACGTACTCTCCAAAGAGAGCACATTTGACCTTCAAGTTGCACAAATAAATAAATAACTAATATAAGATCAAATGTAAAAAGACAATACATGGAAAAGGAAGTATAACTGAAATTACTCAAAGGACACAGAGGTAGTACTTCTCAAAGTTAGTTCCAAAATAGACATGTTTGAAACCTTCCTTTCTCGTTCATACTCCTTAGTTTGAGAAAGTCTAGTCATCAAACCAATCACATCTAACAAACAACATATAGAAAGTTATAATTACACCCATTGAAGTATTTAATAATATATTAGAACACCAACCAAGGAAATACACATTACCTATTAAATAATTAGGGTCAAGAGTATCATTCAGAATATCACTGAAAGGTGTAGGAGATATAACATACAGGTCCACCTCAGGCAACTCCATGGGACTAATAGTGGTCTTAAAATGGAAAACTAGTTTGGAGTCATGCCTGGTGCTTTTGTATGAACCCAAATTGGGAACTAAAGCCAGACAACAAATCTTGTAGCATTGTCCCTCCACTAATACACTTAGAAACCTGGAAACCAAATACTTTCTAATAGTACAGTGTATTTTATCATCCTGAAATCATAACAACATCAACACACACATTAGTATATTTGAGAAGCAGTAACTCAACATGAAAAAGCAAAAAACATACAGCCTTAACTAATTGAAAAGGGATGAATGCATCAACTCACATTTTTATCCATCAATATCATCTCAATGCTTCTAGCAATGTTTGCATTATTGAACCTAGGGATTGTCCATAGCCTAACAACCCTAACCATCACATTCAAATCCCCACAATTACTAGGAATATCAGAAATAGAAACAAATGAAGGAGCCGTGAGAATCAGATCAAGATATAAAGGAAATCAGTAAACTCAAGTAACTAAGGGTAGCACTACGACTTAAGAATAGTGAGAAAAAGGGGAATGAAGGAAACTATGAAGGTGGGATCAGTGGCAAATAACCTATCATATGTGAAAAAATATATAGGCATTGAACCATGGTTCAAATTTCAAACTTTCAACCACTGGGGAAATTATGCATATCAGAAAGGGGTTTCATGCTAAATTAAACAACAATTTGTCAAATAATTTATGTAGAGAATCGAAAATTGTCCTCACAATTACAATTGACCACAATTTTGTCAATACTATTATGCAGCTATATCCAAACATACTACGCATCCAATCAACTAATTTACATGCAGCATTAGATAAATGAAATCACCCTTTGCATGGTTATCAGAATTTGCACATAAATAGCACAAATCTTTCTAAATCATACATCAAAGCAACACAAAATGAGATAAAAGCATACAAACGGTGCTTCTATTTAGAAGGATGGGGACCCTAAACCCTAAACAAATAGAAAAGGAAAAGAGAAAACTACAACACATCCTATAACAAAAGTAATAATAACAGGCCTTGAGGATATAACACGTCTAAACCAAAAAATAAAAACGGAATATTCGTGAAAACAATAACAACATTTTTTTTTCAAATGAAAGAAATTAATCCAACACAAATAATAAAAAAATAGAAGGCCAAAACATAATAAAGATTTAGACAACAAAAAAGTAATTCTCAGGTTCCAACTCACTTCCTTATATATGAAAAAACAAATAGAAATTAAAAAAATGAAAAAAAAAATCCTAAGATCCTAAGTGACTCTTGATGATCGAAGAAACAAACACAAAAATAAATAAGGGAAAATCGTTCAAAAATGGTTAATCTCTTAAAAAGGATATTTCAAAAAAAAAAAAGTAGTTCAAGCATTCTGATTAAAACAAAAAATCAGAAATGATGGGTAGAAGAAAATAAAGAAAAAGAAATATTTGGGATCTTTCAAAAGAAATAAAAAAAAAGAGACCACATGATCTGAACTAAAAAATATATATTCTGAAATTATGTAAGTCAAACCTAAGACGGGAAAAAAAAAAAAACCTAGGGGAAATCGTTCAAATATAGTTAATCTCTCAAAAAGGATCTTTTAAAAAAATGAAAAAAAAGATCAGACCATCTAAACTAAAAAAGAAAAAAAATCAGAAACAATGGGTAGAAAAAAAGAGAAAGAAATATTTAGGATCTTTTTAAAAAAATAAAATAAAAAAGAGAACATACGATCTAAACTGAAAAAAAAAATTGAAACGATGTGGAGAAGAAATCAAAGAAAAGGAAATATTTGGGATCTTTTAAAAAAAAAAGAAAAAAAAAAGATCAGAACAACTGAACTAAAAAATGATGTGCAAAAGAAAACAAAGAAAAGAAATATTTGGAATCAAGAGATCCCAATGGAATGCAACTATTATATACATATCTCTATATTCCTAGCAGATCACCAAAGCAGTGAGTCGGTGGATGAAGACAAATTGCATAATACGTGTGCTCACAGTCTTTCGGTGATAGCAAACTATGGATAGGTTTTGGTCTCTATTTTGGAAAAAATGGTTTTTCAATGGGTAGCCTCTCACTCTCTCCACTTGCTAACACAAGCATACATGAGAAAAGAAATGAAGAGCCTACAATTTTGTTAGATGTGCGAGATAGAGGTTGATGGGGGCTTTGGTAATTCACTGAGGCGGTTAGACTACATCAAGCCACATTACTCACTGTGCTCAAAGGGCCTACAAACCAATCCAAAGAATGGGCTTCCACGTTTCACATTCCACAATGAAAGAAAGTTGCAACAGGTGAAATTCTTTTAGTTTGAACGTAGTGCCCTTTGGGGCCCACCGCATGTAATGAAATAAAAATAATTGAGAAACACAACAATTCACTGTGAACAATAGGAAAGCAGGAAGGGCACTCAACATGGAGCGTATCATAGTAGTGGAATTAGCCTAATTGTAGCCTTCGATGATATTATGAACAACACCACGCACTGTGAAGTTAAATGTTTTTGGAGAGAAAGTTAAGCGGGAAATTGGGTGGCTACAAGTAGGGGTCAGAGTAGGCCAAGCAGGCCAAGATTTTCCCTTAATAGGCTAGGGCCTGTATTATAACTCATTAGCCTAACCTGACCTATGACCTGTTATAGGCTATATTTTAAGTCCAAGCCTAGCTGGCTTGAAAGCCTATAATTTATAACATTTCAAAAACAAAACATGCCAAAAAAAGAGGATCAATAATATAAAATAACAGCCAATTTCAATATTCATTCTTAGCTAGACAACAAATTTATCAAACCTCAATTTCAATATATCATCATATGATCTTTTTGTAATCATTAGTATTTAAAAAAAACTGTAAATGTGCCAATGATAAGAGAAAAGAAAAATTTATGATCACCATATTCTTCCTACCCTAATAGTTTGAAGTCAAAAAAATCTAAAAACGTCACATAAACCCATAAAAACACTATTAGTACATTAGTTTCCCCAAATCTAAGAGCTCATTATAAGTTCCCCAATATCTTGATCAGTGACAAGAACGATGGTAGAGGGTAGCACCACGACGAGTCGGTTGTGATGTGGTAGTGCGCGGCGGCCTAGTGAGATAGCTCGAATGGAGGTCCCGAACCTGGCGAGGTGGTTGTGAAGCAATGGTTGTGGACTTGTGGTTGGTGGTTCATGAGGTGATCTGGCAACAGAAGGAATAAAGGCTTGATAGAGTAGAAAGGGTTGATGGAGTAAGGGTTTCCTAGAGAGAGAGATATGGTTGATGGGGGAGAAGGGGTTTTTGTTCTCTTAGGTTAGGAAAAGAAGGGGTTGATATGAGTTTATTGAAGGAGAAAAAAAGGGGGGGCGCACCAATAAGTAGGTGAGTGAGTAAGTGGTAGGGTTTAAAAGTGACTTTTAAATGAAATAAAATTATAAATGTTTAAAATAAAATATTATGCATTAAAATGATAGGAATGTTGTGTTGGATTAGTGGCTAGCTGAATGTTTAATGTGTTAGAGGTACATAGTTCAACTCTCACTTTTGATATTTTACAAGTATTAAATAATATAATTCTTATTAGGCTGGCCTAACAAGCTTAGTAGGCTATATAATGGGCTTGGGCCTGGCTTTCTAAGATAAACAGGCTATTAAATAAGACTAGGCCTAGTATTATTTTTATATGGCCCAAGCTAGGCCAGGGCAATTGCAAGCTAACCATAGGCCCCTGAAGCCGTTTGGCCTAATCCCACCCCTAGTTGCAAGTACACAGCTTTTATATAAAGAGATAAGGAATAAAATACAGCACCTCTTAATAACTAATCATGTTTTGACATTTCAACAAGTTAAACGAATTATTTACTCCATGGGTAAATGTTAACGATAGCCATTACATCATATAAAAGAATTAGAGTAAATAACTCATGTAATCTCTCACGAAAATTTTGCAAGGCTATTTAGTACCTTAAAAACTGAAATTAAACTCGCGATCCCTCAAGATTTTAATAATAGAATACATTAGTCCCTCTATATGTATTTGATTCTTTAAACACTAATAGAATTGCACATGGACCTGCTAACATGATGTTAAGTGATATATATGTCATTTGAAGTGGAATAGAATTTAAAATGACTTATTTTAGTGGTTAAAATTCACAAAATGAGTAATTTAAATCTCTATTATAAGTCATAAAGTGATTCATTTGTGCAATTTTAGACACCAAATGAGTGTAATATGTTCCAAAATAGCTTCATTTAGCTTGACTCTAACGTTTTAATGGCACGTCATCATTGTCCTGTGTCATATGTGTAAGTCCACAAACAAAAAGCTAACAGAGGGACTAATGTGTTCATCATCTTCAATCTTGAAGGACCACGAGATTAATTTCTTTTGTTAAAGGACGAAATAGTCAAATGTAAAAATCTTAAGGAACCAAATAGGGTATTCACTCAAAGAATTATTTACTCTTTATATAAAAGCAAATAATTTTTATTTCAGAATAAAACAAGCATGGGCTTGTTTGGAAGTGTTTTGTGTTTTCCAAAATAGTTTTTTAAAAGAGGTTTAAACTCAATTTTCAAAAATAAAAAACTATAGAATCTGTTTGACAATTTATATTTTTAAAACTATTTTTTAAATGTAAAAAACAAAAATCTATTTGAATAGTTCTAGGAGGAGAGTGTGTTAAAAGTTATGATTTTGTCTCATGTGAGATTCGAAGAGACTCTTAAAACAATAGGACAACTTATTTTAAAAAATACTACCGTGTGTTTTCCAAAACATGTTTAAGTTGTTTCCTATCTTTTATTTTTAAAATGCAAATTGTGTTTTTTGAGTTTTAAAACCAACATTGACAAAACAATTGGTCAAATGGATTTTTTTCTTTTTTCATTTTTAAAAACTAAAATTTGTTTTGCAAAACACTTACTAAACAACCCCCATGTTTTTTTGGTTTTTATGTTTTGGTCATCAAACTGGGTTCTAAATACCTAGACTAGCACAATTGCCTGGGCTCGAAATCAAGACGACATCATGTAATAAAAGAATTATATAGGTCCTAATCTGGATGTGTGAGAATTTAAAACTCCACCGTCCCTAAGCTTGGCTTTTGGAGCAAACAAAATAAAGATCGACTATAGTGGACGACGTGTAGGCAAAACAAATCAAAGACCTCATAGTATCCGCTAACCATGCATATAATCTTAGAAGCCCTGGCCCTAGGTTTGTAATTAGGCACCTTGTAGTATGATGTTTATTATTTTATGTCCTACAAGTGAATGGGTCATGATATGAGTTGGTGTTAAGGTTACCAAAAAATATATTGCTCCTAGCTTAGTGACATGACTTAGGTGTCAATTGTGCCGAACCTTTTAAGTGCTTTTTAGTGAAACATACATTGTCCAAGTAAAGAAGTGAGGTTGTGGACATAGTCAGGATTAAATCCTGACCTAAGACTTCTAATTCTAAATTAAGACAAAATATAGTATACAAGAGAAAAATATTGCCCTCATTCAAATGAAGGGCACATATTAAGGAATACATACAAAGGCCACTCATGACCACCCATTGCTCATCCCATGTAGCAATGCAATTGAAAAACTCTAGCTAACAAAATTTATCTATAACCATTACCATTCCCCACAAACCTTCAATCAATAATGGATTGGATGAATAGTGGTCTTCAATCAAAAACATAACTAACTGAAATTTTTTTCTTTATTCAAACACACATCATTTTGTGTCTACCAAACAACTATTTTGATTTTGCTTCTATATCAATTTAACGTCTATTGATAATAGTAAAAAATGTTATGTTAACTCAGTAAACCTAAAATTTGAAACCTTAGATAGGTAGGTTGTTCATATTATATAATAGATAAATCATTGGTATATGAGAGTATAGGGTTAGAACATGCTCACCACTGTATCCATTGCAATCCTTTTTGCTATTACTCTACCAGGGTCAGGAACGAGTCTAGTTGGTATACCTTCTGTTCCTCAATGGACACAACCATTAGATACTAGTGAAAGACTTAGTCAACGAAGGGGACATAGATATGCATTTTTAGGCACATGAGTGATAATGTGCATATCGATCGGGACATAATTTCTTTAAGGTAAAATAACAATTTATTTAATGTAAAATAAATGAGTCATATGTGCATAAATATTTCAAGCTTTAGATTGGCTTCATTCACATTCCACCATACTTAGTGAATGTGTCATCATCCAAGATCCCCCAAGAACATCCACCTATATTGCCACTATGAATGTTTAGACCTCTCTAACTTCTAGATATGCATGAAATCATAAACAAATGATGAGTAATTGCCCCAAATTGTGGAGGCATACACCAAGTACTTTTCAGAGCGGACATCAACATTATCTAGGAAATGATGTTGACCAGGTATTAGTCATGGGCATTTTGTATCTACTTTCAAACTGCATATTTGGAATTCTCTAGTCTACCATACCTTGCTATCTATGTCCTTCCCAGGGCATAGACATGAAGGTCTTTTCTAACAACGTTTGTGTCCCTCAACTTAAACAATAACTCACTATATGCAGGGCATCAGTTACTATCAATTCACATAAATCAATTAATGTGAATTCATATAAATTACACACAATTAATTTAGTTACAAGCAATTCCAACATTACTTGTCTCCTAAACCATACCCAAACACATACAAAAGCAGCTGACACTCCTTTTCGACAACTAAATGTCAAGAGTAAACTTGAATCTACACTGCACTTGAAATTTCATGTAAAGGAAGCAAATGCTGCTTCTTTGTGCAAATTTTAAGATTAAAGAACAAATCTTAGTGAGCATTTATGGACTAACCAATGGAATAACTTCCCTTGGCCATGGGTCAGAAGTCTCTGGCATCTCATGGGAGTAGATTTCCCCTTCTAGTAGATGAAGATTTCATGATTTTTGCATCATAACTAGAATCAAGTCTGGATTTGGCAAATTTGGGTGGCTTGGGAGACTAAGGCTGTGAATTAAAGAGTTTTTTTCCCAGGTTCTTAGTGGTAAAAGTAGGAGCCTTTTGTTTTCCCTTCAATTACACACATTTGGATGAAAACAATAATGCACATTTGTTTATAATGTTAAACATTACACACAAAAGGATAAATATCATCTAAACGAAAACCACCAACACTTGAAAACATTACCTTTGAACCTAAAGTTGACTTCGTGTAATGGAGCTTGCTAAACTACAAGACCATTTCATCATCCAAATCAATTATTTTGATGCTACGATGAATCTATTTAGTTGGGTATCCAGGGAATGTAGTAAGAGACTCTAGATATGTTGTTTGCTTTGCTTCGTCAGGATTAGTTCCACCAAGTATTATGCCAATGTCGTTATCAACATTAAAGAGTAATGCTTTAACAATGACCTTCCCATTTTTAATGGAAGTATGGTGGGTTTTAAATTGATGTGTGGGATCAGGAGCTACACTTGAGTGTTTTTCGATTGTGGTAAGGGTTCCAAAAGTTTTGATGCACCATGTTATGGCTTGTACATTGAGAAAGCCATATCTCCAACCTTTTGGTTTGTGTCTTTGCAGATCTCCTCAATGCAATCTATCTATGAGTAGTTGGGTGACATGGCCTTCAAAACACAACACGACATCTTCAATATGACTGACCGAATACAGCATAATATACAAACATTCAAACATGACACAAAAACAAAAACAAAAACAAAGATGCCATGTCAAACATAGTACACAATCTCGTGTTCTTTCCAAGGACACGAACTAACAGAATATAATAAATAAGGTAGGATTTTGGTGGATATGAATGTAAACAATGAGGCATTGTGGAATACCACCATAAAATAAGTTACCTGCTTTGACTGAAGCATCTTCTATAATGGGGCTGCCATTTGGAAGTTCTCTGGACAACCTGACTCCAAAGATGTTAAAGTTATGTCTTGGCAATTTGAGTCATGCAATGTCAACATTCCCTTTTGTCATAAATGAACAACAAGAAATCATTACCAAATGTGATTCATAGAATAAATGCTAGTATTGATAGGAAAAAACTAGGGTGTGTAATAGCCTTCTTACCATAATGTTATGCTTAAGCCATAGTCTTATAATGAGTAGTTGCTACTTGTTAATTCTACTTAATCTTAGAGCTATTGTCAGCACCCAATTTTTGATTAAATAACAATCAGTTTAACTTTATTTTAATTTCATTTCATCCTTGGATATCAGGTTCAACCTTTGTCCATGCATGTTTTGTGGTCCCTTATTTTCTGCTACATGGTAATAAAAAAAATAAATAAAAAGATGAAAAAGAAACAGTGACAAGGATGAGCATGTGCGTGATGGCCTCCACTACAGCCTTTCCACTCCTCGCATGCATGCTTGTTGCAGGGGGAATGGGACTCTGCCTGCTTGACCCAACAGTTCCAAGGCATGGGAACAAGCTCTCGTGAGCGCTCCTGCATTTCGAAGATAGCATGGAGGTTTTTGTTAATTAATTTGTGCAAGCTCACTATAAAAGGAATTAGCAACAATGAAATGAGGGGAGGAGAGTTCATTACCTATTAACATTTTTAGCCTTCATCTTCCTCCAAATCTGGAATTTTTCATCACCATTTCCTTCCACCATCATCTCCCTCCCTTCCACCATCAAGAATCACATCCTTTCACCGTAGCATAAACTCACAAACCAAAAACCAGCAAATTCACCAAATGGACAGAAGGTCAAGGAGATACACAGATAAACTAGCAACAAACCAGCCAACAGAGAAGGAGAAAGGAACACAACTTAGCAATAACAGAATAAAATCAAAGGCGCGGTAGCATACGTATTTTCCATTTTATCATAATAAAAAATAATAAAGGTGTAAAGAAAGAAAAGGGGGGAGGTTGCGAACCGCTCAGCCAAGCCGCCACCACCGGCCTCCCCTTGCCGGGCTCTTTGGCCGCTTCGTCCCACATTCACCATTGCCACACATACACTTTCCTCCAATCTCAGCCACCACGAGCTCCACCACTCCTCCTCGGCTCAACCCCATCTCCCCTAAAAATCTTCCCCCGACGACCTCAACTTCCCCTCTGAAGCTCCTGCGGCCACCCTTCCTCTCCACCACTGTGAGATCACGGCCGCTGCCTCTCTCGCGAATCCACCTCCACTTGCAAGACCACCGTCCGCTGCTTGTCCCACACCATCACGATCTGCCATTGTAGCCCAACCGCGAGCAAGCCGCGCCAGCGCCACCGCCGTCAAGCTTCCTTCTGGCGCAGCACCCGACCGGCCACTCTTTCCCTCTCCAAGCACGCGATGTCTCTCACCGCCCGATAGCCATCTCGCGAAGGCCAACTCCGCCTCCTCCATCACGACATCATGGAGGCGCCATGAAACCCATAGCCCGGTCACCGCCGCACAGGATCGCGTGTGCAAGCCGTCCTAGCACCGCCACCCTCATCCAGCCGCCACCAAATTCCCTATCAGTATATGTTTCTTTCCCTTTTGTATATGTGTTGCTGTTAGGTTTAAGATAGAATGGGTCTAAGTTTGTTGTTTTTGTCAAGTCTATAATTTTTATTTTGTTAGGTGTGGGCTTGGGTATTTTCGTTAGAAGTTGTTTTTTGTGGGGTGATTAAGTCTTGAGGTCTTTAGTTTTGGGATGTTTTCTTATTTTGGGCTTAATCTATTTTTTTTTATGTCTTAGGAAGTTTTCTTCTAAAACAAAAAAAGAAAAAAGGAAAAAAGAAAAAGTCTAAAAAAATAAATAAAAAATGAATAAATAACTAAAAATAATTTTATCGAGAGCAATTGATATTTATGATTGAGAAGCTGATGCTTCCTTCATAGGTGTTATATTGTAAGGGTTTATTGAGTAGCCTGGTGTTAACTTGAATCTTGTACAAAAGTAGAATTCTCTTTTAAATAATTTGTCGGTCAAGATTCTTTACAAAAATAAAATCAACCAACCAAGAATCATTTTCTATAAAGAACTACGTGGCTTTGAGTTCCTTATTGTACCAGAGGATACGTAGGAGGCATTCCCTATCAAGCTAAACTTTAAATTTTCATAATTTTGTCCCTAATTATTGTTATTTTATGTTATCTATTTGTAAATATTTGAATTTGATTTTTATTTGTAAATATTATATTTGTTTATCTTTTTGGGGTAAATTTTATATGCTTTAAGTTATTCTATTTGCACAATTAACTTTTGGGGTAACCGTTTTAGGACGGATGTATCAGAGATGCGTGAGGTTTAATCTCTACCCTTCTCTGTACATAAATAGACTCCGAATCTAGCTCTATTTTAGCAGAGTTAAAATAATTTTTACAAAAAGGTTTTCCCAATGGTTTTCCTTAATAAACTTTGGTGGTGACTCCATGAAAATATTTTTCAATAATTTTTTCGCGCCCGTCGCGATCCCTTGTGACAGCTATATATATGCTATTAAATATGAACTTGCTCTTGTGAAAAACTTAAACTACCTTTTCCTTAGTGTTGCAAAGTTTAAACATAAATAATATGTCATAATAAAATAGCAAAATCATATAATTGTATTATGTGTTGACAAATACATAATGTACATAACAATATCAAACCCTTACCTTGGTTCATGCAGGAACCATCTAGTCTATGTAGGACACTACTCAAAATTCATTAAAAGAAAATAAAAGGACTGACTAAGCTATCTATTATCGGCTCATTAAAAGGTCTGTACCATAGTGCCAAAACTAGCTAAGGATCTTCACAAAGATCACCATTATTGCAATCTATATAAAAAATATGACAACAATAGGAATGAGAATAAAAGATTCCTAGTAGGAAAAATACTAGTCTACTATCCAATGACATGACTTAGTGTTAAGTAATTAATAATGTATTTTCGATTTGTTTTTGCAATAATTAGTTTGTCTGTTCCTTTACTTATTTAACATAGTCTTATGAGTAAATTTATACTTGAGAATAGAACTCATAGGATTCCTGACATACTTCTTATATGATATATTACCAACGATATAACACCTCGTGTTACAACCTTATATAGATCACTAATATAGTTCAATGATGTATTACCTCATACTACAACCTTATATAGATCACTGACATAATTTAAATAATGTAGTACATCGTACTATAACCTTATATAGATCGCAATTCATATAGCATGCTATTCTCAATACATCACTTTCATCACAATTTTAATCCATGAGCATATAATCAAGAAATTATTATTACGTAAAACTTATTTATATATTATTTTCTTAAGTTTTCTTTCTTCATATGAGTCTTTAATATTTATTTCAAAAATCTTATGATTATCAAGTAGAGTTTCTTCTTAATAGTTTTAGTTCTCATACTTTTGTTACAAGATTTCCTTGAAATCTCCTAAGTTTTTATGAGATTTTCTCTTCAAACTCTCATGAATTCTTATGAGATTTTGCTCTTTAAAAAAATCTCCTCAATTTCTTATGAAATTCTTCTCTTTAAAATATCATGAATTTCTTATGAGATTTTTCTCTGGAATCTCCTAAACTTTTATGAGGCTTCTCTAAAATCTCCTAAACTTCTATGAGATTTCTCATGTTAGAAACTTGTAAGACTCCTTACGTGATAATTCTTACAATTTTCAAGGAATTAAACCAAGTATCTTACTTGGATCTCGATGCTTTTTCTCCTATAGATCAAAATCTCATTCTTGTTTATGAAACTTTATTACCATATTTCAAAAATATTAATCTTTAAGAATTTATAAAATTATTTCTAATTATAATCTTGTATAATTTCTATGTGTTTCATTATTTTCAATAAACCAAAATTACTTCTTTGGTTGCTTAAATGTAGTTTTTAACTTAATCTAAGTTTTTGTCTTTTGACATAATCCCAAACTTTATATTAGTACATCACAATTTATTTTTCTCTTCTACTACATATAGTTGAAAATGGCCTTTCTGATTTCACAAAAATTTTACTTCATTTACTTAGTTAAATTTCTTCCATTAATTCAAATAATTCACAAGACTTTTATCTATGGCTTCTTTAACACCTATCGAGATTATATGTATATATATCTGGAATTAAATTTCAAGCTTCATAAATGTAATTTTTAATATATCTCAGAGTACATATTAGCAAAAATAGACAAACAATCACCAAGTTTAAAATATAGATTTTTCCTATCTGTAGGTAGAAAAGCGCATGAGAAGGGGGGTTAAATTGTGCTTTACTTTTTCTTTCCTTTTTTGCTTCTAAAACTTAATCCAAATTACTATCAAGCTTTGAGCTTGAAGTATAGCGGAAACAACATTAGATATTTCAGAAAGTTACTTTCTAATGATAGCAACTATGATGACAGTGCATATAAAAGAAAAACACAGAATAATAAAAGTAATGCAGTAATATAAAGGAGTTAAGGAAGATAGAAACTATAGAGATTTTTATATTGGTTCGTCAATCCTACCTACATCTAGTTCCCAACAACAATTGAGTTTCACTAAAAGTTTCTCAACCCAAGAAAGAAACAAGATAGTCTTTGCAGGAGCCTTCCCAAGCTCTTACCAGTGACCAATATATAACCCCTACTGTCACAAACCAAGTAGTTATTCACCAGCCTCTCCAAGCTGAACTAGTGAACAGCAAGTACACTCGCCGTCACAAACCAAATAGCTATTCACTAGCCTCTTCAAGTTGAATCTGAGTAGTCTTGTACTAGCCTCTCCAAGTTAACCTTGAGTAGTCTTTGACCAGTCTTTCCAAGCTAAACCGTGATAAGCAAGAACACCTTATTGTCGTGTTGCAAGTAGTTTTATTGTAGCCTCTCCAAGCTATCTCACACCGATCACTACTGGATCGAGGATACAAAGGTTTTTGTTTAGGATTGCCACTCAAACTAAGCTACACTCAAGTTTCCTAAAGATATATAATAAAAGGATCTAGGAAAATCTCAAATGACTTCTTTCTAATAATTCTTCCTAGGACGAACGTAAGATTTGTTAAGGATGTAGAAAGAAGATTTTAGAAAAGGAAATTGATTACAAGAAGTAATGAACTTCATAGAAAAGATGAGGAGAGAAACTTAGCATTTTAGCAGTGTATAACGTATAGCTCTTCTCATTTGGAGGCTTAGCATCTCTATTTATAGATGATATCCCTTTGTGACTGTTACTCTTGATCAGCTCTCCAAGTGACACATGTTGATCATCTGTTTGTATCTTTGAAAGCACTAAAAGTGTAGCTTGTCTTTTTGTCAGATCATTGTAGAATTCGTTGTGAGATAGGGTTTCTAAGACTACCTTCAGAACCTACTTTTTACTTTCTTGAACATGGTTCTGAACATTTCCTTCTAGAAGCTGGAGTGGTTGACCGAGTTGGCAAAAAAGATAGCCATCTAGCTTGTAGCTGGATTTGATTTCAAAGTTTCCCTCCTTTTTCAAACGAGTACAGCGTTCTACCTGTGAAGTGCACTTTTTGAGGCGCAATTCAGTTCCTTGATATGTCTTTAGTCTTCAGGTCTTCAATTCAAACTTGTTGATGATAAACTAATTACGATCATGATGATTGAAGATGGTAGAACACATTGGCTTCAGGGATGGCATCCACTCAACTTTGATCACTTAAAGCTTCTTCAATACATTCAAGTTCGATGGTGAGAATGAAGCAGTTTGATGTGTTTCTAAGGAATGATATGGTTCTTACACCCTTGGAAATGTCACTATAAACTCTGTTATGAGAAATCTTTAAGTCAAACTCCCTTGTAGTTTCTGGAGCTTTGAGGTTCTTTAGCTTCTCCTCCATCTTCATATTACTCTTCTTCATGATCAAAAATATTACTTTCTGATTGCTTTGGAGTCTTGAGCAAACTTTCTAAAGTGTCTATGTTTTGGAGTCTACTTTTTAAAGGTATGGCTTTTATCTGCTTGCTTTTTAAGGTTTCCTTGAGACTCATTTTCTTAAGGTTTTCTTCCAGTTCTTCAAGATCATCAGGAAGGACTTTCTTGAGCTCCTTGAATCATCAAATCATGACTCCTCTAGAATTGCTTGACCAAAAAACTATTGATCCATCCTTTGATATGGATGAGTGTCTGGAGAGGTCACTGAACCGTGTGTCTCTTGGTAACCCAATCAGTGGGTCTTCTCTGACACACCTGGAATAAAACAGTTTTGATTTTGGTACCCAGACTTTCTTGGTCTTATTGGGTTAGTCTTTTGAGAGGATAGTTCCTAACCCTTTTGACAGACTTCTCTCATGAAGCACTTGTCAGGTGGATGTCCCTTCATATGACAGAAAGTACAAGAAACCTTATTTTTTACTTTCATAAACTAAGTTGTCTTCCCTTTCCAATATATCTTCTCTTCATATTCCAACCCAATTTTTTGAAAATATGGCCTCTGACCTCCAAGTATTAGCTCAAGATTTTTTGAACCTTTCACCATCTTTTTTAGATAAGATTTTAGAAGCTTTGAAGTCCTTTCAAGTTTAGAAATGATTTTCTGATTTTTTTCATTGTTTTCGTGACTTCAACTTCAAGGGCATTGAGCTTTATATTTAAAAACTTGTTTTCTCCTTTTATTTCTTCTTTCTTAAGCCTAAGATTCTAGCTTCACTTGGCCATCTTAAGTTCTAAAATAACCATTTGATGTTTTCTTTTCAGGTTGAGATAGTGAGAGGAAAAAGTTTGAGAATCCTCAAGCAACTCTTCATATAAAGATAAAATATCATTATAGGAAATATCAATTCAGAGATGTTTACCTCAGGTTCACTTTCTGACGTATATCCTACCATGAAGCATAGGTTTGCAACATCTAACTCCTCCTGATCTTCTATTCCTTCCTTTTCTTCCTTTGATTCACTCCAGGTGGCCAGCATGTCTTTCTTCTTAGGCACAAACTTCTTCTATGGACCTTTGAGTTTGGGACATTTTGGTTTGAAGTGTCCCTTCTCTCCAGTTATAGCAGGTGATGCTTTCTAGCCTCACTTTGCCCTTTCTGTCGTTCTTAACGTTGATGCCTCTTCTTCTCTTTGTCTTGCTTCTCCAGGCTCTTGACATATTCTTCACCAGTATAGAGAGCTCATCTTCATCTTCTTCTTTTGTCTCATCATCAGACTCTTCCTCTTTATCAAATGTGTTAGGAACTCTTATTATCTTAGCATTATTTAGCTTCTGATGAGACGATTTCAAGGCGATGGACTTGCTTTTCTTAATGGATTCATCATGCATTTCAATGAGCACTATCTCATGAGTTTTGAGAGACCTATGAGTGTGTCCAAGACTGAGAGTTTGAAGGTCTTTAGCCTCTGTGATAACTATGACCTTAGAGAGCTATAACACCCGAAAAATTATTTAAAAATTAATTTGAGTTTTATTAGTGAGAATTTAAAAAATCTGAGTTTTAAAAATGGTGAGGACGACTTAATGAATGTGTAAAAAAAAAATGTGAATAGTAACTTGTAGGTCCCATGGGCCCATCGTGCCAGTCAAAACCATAGAATTGGAACCAAAGATGCCTGAAACTGAGAAAAGATGGGGTTAAGGTTAGAAATAGTTAGAAGTAAAGATTTTATGCCTAGAATTAATTTTCAGGCAATGTTTGATTACCCGGATACGGTGTTTTACCCTTTCGGTTTCGTGTGCAATTTCTAGGAAAGCTAATTTGATCTTTACAAAAAGAAGATATATATCCATTCAAATCAAATGAATGACTAAGATTCAATCTTGAATAATAAGATCAAATCCTAGCCTTCCATATTACTTTCTTTTTATAAAGAAATTAGATTTTATATCAAAGAATGCTTTAACTTAGTATAAGATAAACACAAGTCACCTAACTTCATTATTTCTCTCCAAAGTTTGGCCAGCAAAGGAGAAAATATAAAACCTCCATTTTCTTCACAAAAACCATGAAACCTTGAATCCAAATCCTCAAAACCTTAGCCTAGATTTGTTAAAACTTCCAACTTCCTTTACTAAACTTCAACTACTCATCATAACCTACAAAACTAATTGATTGGAATTTTAAATTACCTCAAATTCCCACCTTAAGATATCATATTCTACTGTCTAGAGAAGGGCTTGGTGTTGGTTGGAAAGTTTTGAAGTGAGGAAAAAGTATTTTAGCACATCCTTTGGAGTTAAGAGACATAAATCTTCAAAAGTAGGACTTTTGAATCTCTTTTATTTCAAATATGTTTTTATGCTTTGCTTACTAATTTGGCTTAATATTTTTAGTTGTATTGGTTGATAATATATGGATATTGATGTATTAATTTTGGTGGAGTGTTTGGATTATATTAGAAAGTCCATTTTGCAAAACAAGTTTTGAATCATGTTGCTGGAATTCTCAAATTTATACTGATAGGTTGTGGTTCATTATTTTTTTGAAGTATTTGTAGATGGATTGATGGGCTGAAAATTTTATATGTTAATGCTAACATGTTAAGGTGTTGTTAATATTTTTCTTGGGTCTTAAAAATGACTTTTACTAATTTCTAAAAATCAGAAACTAAAACTGTTATTGATTTGTTTGGACAGCCAATTCTGAAGCTTTGAGTTTGTTTAATTTTGTTACCATAGTAAATGATTGATTTTTCCTTTGATATTTTTACAAGGTATTGAGGACATATTGAAGTCCAATCCTGAATTTTTGTATGATTTGATATGCCATTTGATATGGTAATAAAATTGGGAACTATGGCTATTGGCTGTAATTGGGGGTTTTTAACCTCCGAATTTGTTTAATTTTATTAACATAGTTAGAGAATGATTCTTGTTCTGAAATTTTTAGAGGACCTTGTGGACACATTGAGGTGTCATGAAGAATTTTTATAGTCTTTTAATTAGTTGTTTGGTATGCAAAATAAATCTTGCTACTTAATCGTAAATTCTACCAATATGTTGGAATTGAATCCAAGTATTAATTTGGTGATATAATGACTCTTCATTCAAGTATGATGAGTATGAATGCATGCTATATAATTTAAAGACTGATTTATGAGGTACGAATGAGAATCACTTGTGATTGAATGCCTACATGCGGCTTATGCATGCATTTGAGAAAAGAAAAGTACATAATGCAATTATGTGAGAAAAGAGAATGTATAAACTTCAATTGTGCATATTCTGATATATGGACAAAACAGAAATAAGGCTTATGTTGGGTAAAGGGGAAGGCAAAAAGATAAACTTCCCTAGAGATATTATAAGTCAATAGACGTATTAGCTAGGAATAGAACTGTGTGTGATTCGAAAGAGGAAAAAATAAAGTCGATGATCACGTATAGGAATAAGCTTAGTCCTGGAAGGTTTATTTCCCATTATGGAGTTATCCGCAGAGACCGTTGGTATAGATTACCGATCGTGGAGTTATAAACCATGGCAGATACAATTTGGTATAGATTACCCATTGTGGAGTTATCCATGGTAAGTACCATTAGGTATGAACTAAGTCTTTCCTATGTCGATGAAAAGAGAAAAATACACTAAATTGAGTTCTGTGGCCATAGGTAGAAGCAGGGCCCCTTCAAGATAATTTCACTACATTTTAGCATATACATACTCATATCATATTTAATTGCTTGATTAGAATTATTTACTCTGTGTTTGAGCTTTATGTTATATGTCCATTAAGTGATTGAATAATAAAAGAGATCCACTTCAGAAGAATGGTTTTTGAATTTTAAAATGAAACTTTGAGAAATGTTGTATGACTACATTTTCTTAATAAACGAAGTGGTTGGGACGATAATGATAACGATAACATGGATTTTCTTTATTATGTATTTTGGGGATGCCCTATTGAGAATTTTATAATTCTCACCCCTATGTGTTTGTGTTCCTATGTCGTCTCCAGGTTGATCCAGGAACAGTAAGGCTACTACACAAAAGATATTGGAATTGCAGTATTTTAGTGGCTGAGAGTTGCAACTATTATACTTAGTGATGTGTATCTGCCTTAAATATAATAGAGAACATATGTGTATTAGAGCTCATAAAAGAGCTTTTTTTTGTACTTGACTTTGTATTTAATAAATGTTTTGTTTCTTTGATAATTATCTTAGTAAACCCACGAATTAGTTGATTCACGATTCGCTCACTGTTGCTATAGATAATTAAGAAAGATCCGCTAAGTTATAAGTAGCAACTTCTAAGTATAATGTCATAACTTAAGAATGACATTGTGCTTGGGAGGATGTTATAGGTTCATTTGGTAGAGAGTTCTTAAAATTTTTCTAACAATTTCAGAGTTAGAATATCTTTTGCCTTGCCCTTTTAGTTGGTTTATGATATGCATAAACCTTGTGGTCATTTCATCAATACTCTATTGATCTGTCATTTTAAACATCTCGTATTGATGAACCAATATACTGATCTTAGTCTCCTTAACTTGATCAGTGCCTTCATGCAGTATATGCAATCTATCTCATATCTCCTTTGATATGTCACAAGCAATAATTTTATCATATTCAGCCTTGCTTAATGCATACGTGAGCAGGTACTTAGCTTTGGAGTTCAATTGAACTTTGGCTTTGTGTTGCTCTATCCACCTACTCCTTGGAATTTCTCCTGATGTTGACGGTGTATCTTTGGTTCCAAGAATCTCTTCAGTTGGGACATAGTGACCTTCTTGAATTATATGCCACAAGTCAAGGCTTGTATATTTAATGAACAACTCCATGTGATCTCTCCAATAGGCATAGTCCCTACCATCAAAGAATGATGATTTGTTGATAGAGTGTCCTTTTGCTATATGAATAATTTGTGTCATTTGTCCCTCAATCTTTATCCTCAATCGTTAGAATGCTCAACCCCTTAGAGGCTAAGCTCTGATGCCACTTATAGGTAGAAAATGCACGAGAATGAGGGTTGAATAGTGCTTTGTTTTTTCTTTCCTTTTTCGCTTCTGAAAACTTAATCTAAATTACTATCAAGCTTTGAGCTTGAAGTGCAGCAAAATAGCATTAGATTTTTCAGAAAGTTACTTTTTGAATGATAGCAACTATGATGATAGCACGTATAAAAGAAAAACACAGAATAATAAAAGTAATGCAGTAATATAAAGGAGTTAAGGAAGAGAGACTTGCATAGAGGTTTTTATACTGGTTCAGTCAATCCTGCCTATATCTAGTTCCCAATAACAATTGAGTTTTACTAAACCTTTCTCAACCCGAGAAAGTAACAGGATAGTCTTTGCAGTAGCCTTCCCAAGCTCTCACTAGTGACTAGTAGACAACCCCTACTGTCACAAACCAAGTAGTTATTCACCAGCCTCTTCATGTTGAATTTGAGTAATCTTATACTAGCCTCTCCAACCTAAATCATGAGCAAGAACACCTTACTTCACGTTGCAAGTATTTTTACCATAGCCTCTCTAAGCTCTCTTATACCAATCACTATTGGATCGAGGATAGAAAGGTGTGTTTGGGTTTGCCACCCAAACTAACCTACACTCAAGTTTCTTGAAGATATACAATAAAAGGATCTGGGAAAAATTTGAATGACTTTTTTTCTAATAATTCTTCCTAGGAAGAACGTAAGATCTAGTAAGGATGTAGAAAGAAGATTTTGCAGACAAGGAAACTGATTACAAGAAGTAATAAACTTCACAAAAAAGATGAGGAGAAAACTTGCAGTGTTTTAGCACTATATAACATTCAACTCTTCTTATTTCGAGGCTCAACATCTCTATTTATAGATGATCTGCCTTTGTGACCATTGTCTTTGATCAGCTCTCCAAGTGACATGTGTTGATCATCTATTTGTGTCTTTAAAAGCAGTCTAGAAGTGTAGCTTATCTTTTTGTTAGATCTATTGTAGAAGCCGTTGTGAGATAGAGGTTTTTGAGACTACCTTCAGAAACTACTTTTTACTTTCTAAACACGATTTCTGAATACTTCATTCTAGAAGCTAGAGTGGTTGACCGAGTTGGCATAAGATATGACATGCCAGCTTGTAGCTGGATTTGATTTCAAATTTGAATTTCAAATTTTCTCACCTTTTTCAAACGAGTATAGCGTCTTAATGTGAAGTGCACTTTCTGAGGTGCAATATCAATTCCTTGATATGTCTTTGGTCTTTAGGTCTTCAATCTAAGCTTGTTAATGATAAATTGATTACGATCATGATGGTTGAAGATGGTAGAACATGTTGTCTTTAGGGATGGATAGATATCTTCAATTTAAGACTACTTTCTAAGTCTGGTGCTTCTTTGAAGATTCGTGCCTTAGTTTCTTGTACTTGTTGAATTTCGTTCAACTCGTTAGGCATTTATATGCTCATTTCATGATATAATTATCACTTCCATTTAGTTCCCATCTCTTTACACAAGATAAAACATATTTGCACATGTAAAGTGAAATTATTCTCACTATTTGAGTCATGATATGCTAACGAATGATCTGTTTGCTATTTCAAGAAACTCAAGGTAGACATTAGTCATTCCTCAAAATATTTTCTTTAAATTAGCTTTGTTGTCATTCAAAACATATTGACTTGAAGCTTTCTAAAGGGTTATGGAGCTAACACTACCTTCTTCCAAGCTTTTTGTTGATTCTTTCTCTAGCCTTTTCTTCCTTAATTAGAGTCTGAAACCCACTTTCCAGCCTCTATATATGCTACGGGCTAAACAAGTTTGAGGAGGAAAAGGAAGGTTTTGGCTTGAGTTTGATATAAAGGAACTGTTGTTGAACTAGTTTAAGTGTTTAACTAAGAATAGTTTTTAAGATTTTGGTGATTTGATGGAGTTTTTGGAAGAGAAATGGAGTAGTGAATGAAAGAAAGAAACCAACATGAAAGTTGCCAGGAAAGGAAGAAAAAATGTGATTTTTTTCTAGTTATTTTGGTTTATATAATAAAACACTTACTTGGAGAAAAAGTAATGAATAGATCATTACAAATATTTCTAGATCAATTTGTCTTGTATCTATTGGAAATGTCTATATTTATTTGATTGTTTTGAGTGAAAATTATCTGAGGTTTGGTAATATCCTTTAATTGGACCAATTTCGATATTTTGGTGTACCGATTATTACCATTTCAGTACCTAGTTAACATGTAAATAACTTTACCAATTTAAAAATATCTATTTAACCTTATCTTTTATTTTTATCTATGTCCTTATATCATTCATAGGTCTCATCCTATATCAGGTTAAAATATTATTATTTTAAATTTTTAATAATATTTAATTTTTTTACAAAATCTTCATACTCCAATGATCATAATCGTGTCTATCAAAAATTTAAAATTCCTTATAATTAGTTCATATTTAATCATTTTATCCGAAATAATGCTATGAAAAGACGAGTCGTTACATTCTACCCGTAGAAAAATTTTTCCCTCAAAATTTAATACCTTTAAAAGCGCAGGGTAATCCTTTTGCATACTCGTCTCTAACTCCCACATATACTCCTTTGATCTTTCTTTACCCCATGCCACTACTAGAAATTCGTGGATACTGATGGAAACTACCGACGGGTTCGTACCCATTAGGAGTTCCTGACGGTATCTCTAATGGGTTGTCGTATTTTGGAAATTAATGAGTTGATTATTAATGTGCATAACAGACTATTGGTAAATCCGTCGATAAATAATGGCGCCAATACGCGCTACTTGGCGCGCATAATATTCCACGGGCATGCCGATTGTTATTTTATTTTATTTTTAAATTTTATATTTTTTTAAATTTACTTACGGGTATATCGATGAGTGATTTATTTAATTTATTTTTTTGTCTTTTAATTCCTGACTGACGTATAGGTGGGTATTTTATTTTTTAATTTATTTTTATTAAAGATTATTGACGGGTGATTTGTTTAATTTATTTTTTAATTTTTTGTCATTTAATTATCGACTACGTATCTATAATATTTTATTTTATTTTTTAATTTATTTTTATTAAAGATTATCGACGGGTATATCAAAGGTATTTTATTTTTTTTATTTTTTTTAATTGAATTTACCGACGGGTTTTTGAAATTTATGTACGTTGGCGCGCAACTCTTGATGTTCCCACATAGCGTTGGTAAACCCATCGGTAAGTAGTGAGGCTTGAAACGTGTCGTTTCATTAATTGGTTCCGATGGGTGTAGCCCTCGATAACCCATCAGTAACCCATTGATATTTTAAATAGAACGCCTTTTTCTTCCCATTTCATTCGCCATTGTAACATCTATACTGTTTTATGGATTGATAACTGTTCCCACAAACCAGGACTGTTTTTTCAGCATGCTTTGTCCTCACTCACATGCTTCTTAGGCAAACTTCCCAAGAGGTCACCTATCCCAAAATTTCTTTAAGTCAAGCACGCTTAATGTGGTGTTCTTTAGTAATGGACTACCAAAAAAGATGCATCTTGTTAGTATAGGTAGTATTAATCAGTTCATATAAGTCATCCTCAACTGTATAAGTCACATACCTACATAGTTTAGTGATCCCTCTCATTCTGGTGTGTAATCGGTTCATTCATGTACCTTTCTTCTTAGAAGCCTTAAGAGCCCCTCCTTGTTCGTGTCTTCTTGCATCGCTATCACTCCCCACCTCGTACCCTAGTGTTAAGCCACTCTTTCACTCACTCTCTCTCTCTAAACCCTCGCCTCTATTAGCTCCAAGACCCTATAGCAAGTTTGAAGATAATACATTTTGAATTACAACTAAACCTATTTAAAGAAAATATTTTGAAGAATTACTAATGTCTACCTTTAGATTCTTGAAATAAAAAACAGATTCTTTCGTTGGCATAACATAACTCCATTAAACATAAATAATCTAACTTCACATGTGTAAACATATTTTATCTCATTTAAAGAAATGTGAATCAAGTAGAAGTGATAATTATATCGTATTTTGAGCATATACATGCCTAACGGATTGAAGAAAATCATCCTACAAGAATAAGCTTCAGGACCTAGAATACGTTTAAAATGAAGATATCAATCAAACTCTAAAGCCAACATGTTCTATAATCTTCAATCATCATGTTCGCAATCTTTTTATCAATAAAAGACTCTAATTAAAGGTGGAAGACCAAAGTTTTATTAAGGAACTGATTCGTGCATCAGAAAGCTCACTTAACAATGAAACGCTGAACTTTGCTGAAAAATGAGAGAAAATTTGAATTTCAAATTTAAAGTCAAACCCAGCTATAGATTGACGTGTCATCTCTTTTGCCAACTTGGTCAACTATCCCAGTTCCAAAAGGAAAAGTTCAAAAATCATGATCAAAAAGTAAAAATGTAGTTTTTGAAAGGTCTTAAAAGCCTCAACTTTACAACGGCTTCTGCAATAGATTGACAAAAGTCAAGCTACTCCTCTCACCGCTTTTCTAAGACACAATCAAATGATCAACATGTGTCACTTGGAGAACTGATCAAAGGCAACGGTAAAAAATGAAGACCATCTATAAATAGAGATGTTGTACTTTCAAATAAAAAGGACTAGACTGACACTATAAGTGTTGAAACGCTGTGAAATTTTCTCCTCATCTCTTGTAAAGTTCACTACATCTTGTAATTAGTTTCCTTTGGTTGTAAAAGTCTTCTTTCTATGTTCATCATAGTTTATACATTGTTCCAAGGAAGAATCGTTCAAAGAAGTCATTCAAGTTATCCTAGGTTCTTCTCTATATATCTTAAGGATACTTGAGTATAGGTTAGTTTGAGTTGCAAACCCAAACACAAACCTTTGCATCCTCGATCCAATAGTGATCGGTGTGAGCTTAGCTCAGAGAAGCTAGTCAAAGACTACTTATAATGCGATAGTAAAGTGGGTTTCCTGGTCATAGTATAGCTTGGAGAGGTTAGTCAAAGACTACTCGGTTAAGCTTGAAGAGGCTAGTGAATAACACTTGGTTTGTAGGGGTTGTCTATGGTCACTGGTGAGAGAGCTTGGGAAGGTTATTGTAAAGACTATCAGTTTCTTTCTCATTTGAGAAAGGTGTTAGTGAAACTCAACGTGGTTGAGAACTGGATGTAGGTAAGTTGGCCGAACCTAATGCCCACGAGAGCGGAGTGATTGTCAAGAAGGCACGGATAAGGAGTGGCTCCTGGCAAGGCCTCTAAGCGAAAGGGTACATGAATGAACCGATTACACACCAGGAATGAGAGGATATTGAGACTATAGGTATGGGACTATACATTGAGGATGACTTATATGAATTGATTAGTACTACCTATGCTAACAAAGATGCATCTTCTTTCAGGAGCCATCACAAAATAACTTCATAGTTAAGCGTGATTGGTTTGGAGCAATTTTGGGATGGTGACCTCCTGGAAAGTTTTCCAAGAAGCGTGTGAGTGACGACAAAGCACGTTGAAAGACCGTATTAGTTTGTAGGAATAAGCCGTCAATCTATAAAGCGGAGGGGATGTTACAAATGGTATCTAGAGCCTGCACTTCTCCCAGTATGATGTGGTTCGGGACGAACCAAGTGGAAGCTGGTGCACATGTAACAGTGATGAGGGCAGGAGTAATCGCCAGTGCAAGAAGACACAGACAAGGAACGGCTCCTGGCAAGGTCTCTAAGTGGAGGGGTATATGAATGAACCAATTATACACCAGAATGAAAGGGATCCTAGGCTATATAGGTATGGGACTATAGTTTGAGGATGACTTATATGAATTGATTGGTACTACCTATGTCAACAAAGATGCATATTCTTTCGGTAGCCCATCACGAAGAACTCTATGGTTAAGCGTGCTTGACTTGGAGTGATTTTGCGATGGGTGACCTCTAGGAAGTTTTCAGGAAGCGTGTGAGTGGGGATAAAGGCATGTGAAAAACCCATGTTGGTTTGTGGGACAGTCGTCAATCCATAAAGCGATAGGGGATGTTACATTTCTCATCGACTACAACTCCTTTATCTAACTTATTCTACTTTTGCTTCTTCCTCTTGGCGTTGGCTTGCAAACCCACCACCTCCACATCATGGGTGCCAAATCACTGATGCCTTCCTTGTGACATGAGTTTCACTTTCAGGCTCTCTCATGTCCTTTCGCCAACACCATCCACACACAGTACCAACACCAACCAAGGCTTCACCGTCACATATGGGTGGAGGTCCCTGTCAGGGTTGCTCATGCTGTTGAGTAAGGTTGACGGATTTGGCTAGGTCTTCCTCATGCTCACTTTTTTGACGACAGGCATTTTTCAAAGCCATTAACTGGCTTTACAGGTTTCCAAAAGCAATTTCAGTCAATGGAAATATAATAACTATATATCAAAGCACGTATTTCCCATTGTGGGCCAAGGTGTGTGGCACAAAATACTTGGCATGGGTTTGGCAGAATTCGTGCCAAATAGCCAAATAGTATGCATCCACGATACCAATAGATCTTAACTTTTAGATGAACTTGTGTGTGGTACACCTCACTTAGGCAAGTGTACGGCAGCACTAGCCAACCAAAAAAAAAAAAAGAAAATAAAATGACCCACACATACATGATGGAATAATTTGCAGCTACTAATTTCCGAAAAAAAAAAAAAGACATGCATCCGAGGACCCCGCTAACTAACAAGTACAGTAAAATTGCTAATGGCTTCACAGTCGTCCTTCCTTATTCAAGTTTCTTGTCCTCTCTGTCGCCCTCAAAGGTCCAAACCCTAAGACTACAAAACCCCACCCCGCCCACGCTTCGCCTCTCACTACTCCCGCCAAGGCCGCCACGAACTGCTTCTCCACCGCCACCTCTTCTTAAGCAGCAGGTATTGATGTTGCAATTCTCTTCTTGTTATATCGAGTCAACGATCCTAAATTCTTATTAAGAGAAATTATACTGCTGCTTATTGTTGAAGCAGTTTCTTGTGATTGTTGTGGATTTTTGTTGATTTAGGGGGAACAAAAACCTAGTAGTGGCTACTGTTTTTATTCTACTTTTGTTTTGATTTTATTGAATTTGGGCTTAGTTTAATAATCTTCCTTATGAAACAGACAAACGGCAATATTTGCTCTTTTTTTATTATTTATTCGGAGATATCTGTGGGGACCTGTGGAGAATCGGGCAATGGACTGAAAAGAAAGCCATCCCTCGACTCCTGAACTACCCTTGGCCGAACAAAACCAAGTCTGGAATGTTTTGTTTGGCTTGGTAAAATTGTGTATCACAACTGATTCCTTGTATTTGTGTTTTGTGTTTCTGCTTTGTCTTCAATTCCTGAAACCTTGCAGATATAACATCCGAAAGATCTTCATAAGAGAATCCCATCCCCATAACACCCAGGTCCTCTTTGTCTTTTCATTGAAGGGTTTTGTACGAAGCACGGACACATCGTATGGGTGCCACGTTCTACATGTCACACACGTGACCATATCGGGTCTTGCATGACATACCGTTGGCACACCTTTGTACACATTAAATTTAGAATTTACTTTTTTGTAACTCCAACACAGAAAGAAACAATATAGATAAGGTCATTTAAAACTTTAATAAGGAAATAAAACATAAAATTTTGAGTTTATCTTGAATGTTCAAATTTCTAATATATTGAATAAAGAAAATAAGGCATAAATGATATGATGTATAATGAATCTTTAAATTTTAAATTTTATATATTCCATGTCCTATAATTTTTAATCTTTGGTATGTTCATGTTGTGTCCTATGTTGTGTTGCATATCATGTCATTGTTGTAATATTTGCAATTGGGTCCAAGGTTTGTTAACTCTTGAATGTGGTTATTTTGGAGGAATTAGGGTTTGTGCTGTTTGACAATTTCAGTGAACATTACAAGGCTGAGAAGATGCAGCAGACATCCCAAATGATTCCAATGATGCCTTCATTCCCTCCCACAAACATAACCACTGAGCAGATTCAAAAGGTATGTTTTTCACCACTTTGATCCCACTGTTCCCTTGTTGACTTGAAGGCCTTCATGCTTGCTTCTGGGCAGTGGTATTTGTTTATTTTTGGTGAGTACTGAGGGGCTTTGCCATTGTTGTTCCTGTTCAACTGAAAATAATATGAACAGGGTATGAAAGTGAAAGCAAAATTTTCAAAAAAAATTTGGATCTGTTCTAAGAGTCTAATTTATTTAACATGAACACTAATGTTGCTAATGTGCATGGAATATTTCGGTTGTATACTGGATTCATTAAGAAATGTGTGTCATGGAATTTTTCATTTATTTATCCTTTATGTTTTGGATCACTTTTGAAAAGTGTCCTAAGTATTGTTTCTATGATTCTATATCTTCTTTTTTATTTGCTTGTTGTGATGAGTTTTACTTCCATTATCTACATTCCAAGTTTTACCCAAATAGCTAGTAAGAATTCTTATGTTTAATTTGAATGCCATGGCCCTGTTATGAAACGTTATGCAGTATCTTGATGAGAACAAGAAGCTGATTCTGGCAATATTGGACAATCAAAACCTTGGAAAACTTGCTGAATGTGCCCAGTAAGTGGCCACTCAACTGTGTATGATTTTATTACTGCTGATTTTTTTTGCCTCCTTGAATTTAGTTAGTGCTTAGTAGTAGGCATATTATATCATTCTCCTATGAGCCCTGACTCTTTGCATATCTGTATAAGTCCTAGATACTACGAACATAATCTGATGTGAGTTGTGTAGTGTCCTAGAAATGTTTCATATATAGTTTGTCATTTGTGGAAAAAAAAAATGCTTTACACTTGGTGAGTTCAAGAGATGGTTGGTTATCCTGCTTTAGATGATACATCATACCTGAATTTGTCAAATTTGGTGTATCCAAAATCATTCACTTGAGTTCTTGGCAACTGACATTTTAATCCTGACAAAGATAATCAGCTGCAGTGTTGAAGATGGGAATTCTGTTCATAAATAGCCTAGAGTTCCCTTTGTTTCTTTTGTAATGGTTGTGATTGCCACATGCTTGATTTTGTGTCGGATATAGTAATGGCGCAAGTTTTGTGTAATGGTTGTGTGATGCTTCGATGTCTTAGGTATCAAGCTCAGCTTCAAAAGAATTTGATGACTTTAGCTGCAATTGCTGATGCCCAGCCACAGACACCAGCCATGCCTCCTCAGGTAAAAGTCAAGCATAGCTTGTTTATGGGAGTTTATTAGTTGCCCTAACTTTAGCCTGATTGCATTGTATTGAACACTTGCAGATGACCCCACACCCTGTGATGCAACCAGGATACTATATGCAGCATCCTCAGGCTGCAGCAATGGCTCAGCAACAAGGATTTTTCCCCCAAAGATGCCAATGCAATTTGGTAATCCACATCAAATGCGGGATCCACAGCAACAGCTACACCAGCAGGCCATCCAAGGGCAAATGGGACTGAGACCTGGAGGAATTAATAATGGCATGCATCCAATGCATAGCGAGGCTGCGCTTGGAGGCGGCAGCAGCGGTGGCCCACCTTCAACTGCAGGTCCAAATGATGTACGTGGTGGAAGCAAACAAGATGCTTCCGAGGCAGGGACAGCAGGTAGAGATGGCCAGGGCAACTCAGCTGCTGCACATAACAATGGAGGAGACGTTGAAGAGGCTAAGTGACATGTTTTCATGTAGCTTTCATAAGATATGTGTGACTGTTGATAGTAGGTTTCTTTTAATGGTAGGAACTAGTGTGATCCGGTGACCTTCCATAGGTCAAGCAAAATACAAAGATCTTCTCTTAGGTTGATCTGTAAATTAAATTGTGTTGCTAGGGTCCTGGCACGCGGCAAGTTTGTATCAACTGAAACTGCTGGTGCCACGTTGTAGTGATAAGAATGTTTGCATTTGGGGCAAGTGTCTGATGCTGGGCATCAAAATCAAGCGCGAATTTCACTGGATGAACTGAAGATCTGAATTTTATTCATGATCTTTATTTTGCACCTGGCCTGATACTTGCAGTTCATGAATAATCTGAACCCAAAATGTTATTTTGATTTGGTGCTTCAGCATATCGAGTATATGGGTCCTTTTTTGAGAAGTATAGGATGTGGTTTGTTGTCAGCATGTAGTGAATGCATATACTCATGAGATGGATGTTATAACATTTTCTATGATTTTATATTAATAGTCGCCTCAAAAAATGTAATTTTGATACATTAAAAATTAATGTATCTTATTATAAATTATAGTAAAATATATTAACTTTTCAATATATTAAAATTGTATGATTTCTCAAGAGCGAACTATTGTACTGAAAACTTGAGGGTTTTTCCTTAATAATTGATGATGTAATTTCAAGTCCAAGATGTGGATGGATAGTCTTTTCAAAATAGTATCAAGATTTAAATTTTTATTATTTCTGGTAATATCCACCTGGAAATACGCCCTACTTTTATTTTTTGTGACCAATCTTTTTTGGGTACCAAAGTTTCCAACATTAACACAGCGGTAAAGTTTGGTTTTTACTTCAGTCTTCTTAGGTGAGATATTAATTACGTTGACACAATAATAGCAACAATTAAGTGTTTAATTCATTAAACCATAATACTATATGGCTCGACAATTTTTGTTCAAATTGATTTGCGAATATAATTTGTTTTAGTTAGTGGGTGCATTTTAGGTTATCCGAAAATTCTTCTCTCCTCTTTCATGCATATGCATATCCAAGGTGATTTGGTTATCAAGCATTTCGTGCTGTCACTTTTCATTAAATAGGACCGGCTACGTGTATTAAATAGCATTTTTTATGTCTTACAAAACAAAAATATTGTCCACAAACAAGTGAATAAAAGTCTTTTTTAATGCTTTCATCTTTTCTTGTTCTCTCTCATTGAACAAGTGAATCCCTTTAGACGAGATTCTATTATCTTTTCATAGGTATTGTCTCAACTTTATCTCTAATATATATATTCTTGATTTTACTATATGTAATGTGTTAACTCATCCATTACAATATACTCATCTCAGCAATATTAAACTTATTCTCTTGTTGGTTTTTACCACCTAACATTTAGTCTCATACAATGTTGCTAGTCCTATAATTGTGCAATAAAACCTAACCTTAATCTTGAATGTAGTTTCCTATCATATATAACACCTAAAGAATTCTTCTGTTTCCTCCACTTAGCTTGAATCTTGTGATATACATATCCCTTAATCTTTGTGTTCTTGAAGGGTTTGTATGGTTTTTGGTTTCAATTGAAAGACTATTTTGAAAATGAATTTACTGAAGGTTGGTGTCCTATGTTCATCATTTTTGTTGATTGAAAAATTATTTTGGAATCTTATTCATATACATATATGTGTTGGGCTTAAGGGCTTGGGGTTATTGGGATATGTTTTTGCACTTTTGGAAAATTTTATCTTCTAGTTATGATGCTTGGAGAAATTTCCAGAATATTGTTGTATATTTTTATATCACCCATGTATGGTTTTGGTGACTAATTAACTGGATTATGGTGCTCAACACTTAAGGGTGTATTTGGCATGCCGTATTAGGCATCATAGGATATGTTAATAATATACGTTACACTCTTATATATTATTTGGTGTAAACAACGTATTGTATAAGTTTATCCATTATAACCCCATATACGTTAAAATGATATATTAACTTAATCATGCATAGGGAGGTTATATTAGGCCTGATTAGCCTTTAACTTATAATGACTGTTTTATTTTACACATTTAAATAATAATAATAAAATAATAAGTATTAGATAACAATTAAATATTTTAAATAAATAATATTATTATAGAAGTCAATTACAAATTATAAATTATTAACTAGTAAACTAAATTATAAATAAGTAATAAATAATATGTAATATGTAAAAATAAGGATTAGTAATTAAAATTAAAAAATATTAAAATATATAAAAGAGAGTATTTTATATTTTATACTTAATGGAATAATGAGTAGTTATAAAATATTGAAATAGATAATAACATTTAATCTAAATTAAAATTTTAATTAAAAATATTTTAATAATTAATACAAAATTTATTTTATTATTATTTTATTTACTTATAATTAACATTTTTGGTAAATAAATAATAATATTATAGAATATGAAATGTAATATCTTATACAATACTACCCATAGGGGGTATTTGGTACGATGTATCAGCTTTATATTATCAGGTTTTATCCTGCCAGTTTAGTACTGATATTATTTTCAATGCACCTCTTATGTGCTCTTTTCAAGCATCAATCGATGGCTTGTTAAGGCCAATATATAGGCATGAGCATGACTTTGAATATGCCAATTGACATGAGTGTCAGTTGTGTCATATGTGCGTCTAGCCATCTCATGTTAAGAACACCTCCGGTAACATCTTGCTTTGTTGGCCGACCACAAAGTAAATCCTTGCACAAGTCCATCAATGCGGTAGACTTTATGCCAGTCCTTCCTATAACAACATTACCATTAACAGGGACCTCAAGCAACATGGCAACATCTTTCCAATGTCAACGTGCAATCACCGCAAGGAAAATGGAATGTATGTGTTTCTAACGCCACGCTTGACCAATGCAAAAATCAAAACTAAGTTAATATCTGTGTAATCAATTCGGAACAATAGAGCAAGCCCAAAAACCTCAAGTACTCATATATCTCATTTCTCAATGGACCTAAGACTATAAAACAAGGCCATGATGATCTCATTTCCTATTTCACATGATAACAAATAAAGATTAAATCCAAATCTAATTTCAAGTGTTAAAATGTTTAAATTTTAATAATAAAAACCTACAAACTATTAATTTACAGTTTTTATAATTTAGAATAAAACTATTACAATAAAAATAGCTAAATAAAACTTTTATTAGTAATTATATTTTCAAAAAAAATTATAAAAGTTATCAATTTCTAATTTTTTATTATTAACAATAAAATTTAGTATAATAAAAATAAATAATACAAAACTATAAATTTTAAAATTCATAAAAGCAAATTAATTAGTAATGAAAGCTCAAAATTTTAAAATTATAAATCATAAAGATTATTAATGAATGATAGTTTCTTGTATTTTCTAATAATAGCTAATATAATAAAATAACTAACATATAAAAGCTGTAATTTTTAAAATTAAAAACAGTAAATTCGTTACTAATAAAAATTGTAATTTTTAAAATAAGAATTTCTAAATTATTAAATGCCAGGAAGCCAATTTTTGTATTTTAATATAAAAATAAACAACTAATATAAAACTGTAATTTTTAAATTTAAAAACAGTAAATTCATGTTCATTACTAATAAAATTTGTAAATTTTAAAATAAAAAATCCTAAAATATTAAATGCAGAAAGCCAATGTCTTGTATTTTAATATAAAAAATAACTAATATAAAAATTATAATTTTTTAAATTAAAAGCAGTACATTCATGTCAATTACTAATAAAAATTGTAAATTTTAAAATAAAAATTTCTAAATTATTAAATACCAAAAATCCAGTTTCTTGTATTTTATAATAAAAGTTAATATAATAAAAATAACTAATAAAAATGTCCGCTTATTTTATTTTATAACAATGTCAAAAGCTAATATAAAAAAATAACTTATGGAAATTTTTGAAATTAACAAATAGTAGGTTACTTAGTTATAAAAAATGTAAATTTAAAAATTAAAAATCATAGAAATTGTTAAATAAATAAAAGCTTCTTTTATTATATAACAAAAGCTAGTATAAATTTTTTTATTATGACAAATTAAAAAATGATAGTTTCCCTTTTTATGAGGAATAAAATACTAATTAATGCAACAAAAAATACTAAATAATTTAAAGCAGCTAAATTTCATAAAAACTATTTAATTAAAATAATATATTACTTACATGTAACGAAGGATATCCTCTTAAACATATTTTGCCAGATCCATAGTTTCATTAGGTTTTCCATCTTTTCTAATTTATAAAGACTTTTTTTAAAACTATTTTTTTCTTGGCTTTTTTACATGAATAAAATAAAACAAATAGCATATTACATCAATATCCTGACTTAGATTCGTTTACATATATGTCCTGTTTTGTATAATATGGAAGTCGATTATAAACGAATTACACATAAAGCTGAAGTTGACTATACACGAATTTTGCATTGCCCAAAGCCGTCAACACTACGCCCCTCGTTGCAACTCTGAAGGTGTATCCGTGAGAAGTCGACCATACACAAATTGGGTGCTGTGATGAAGTCGACCATAGTCGACTATTATAGTGCATTGAAGTCGACTATACACGATTTTTTTCACGTGTCAAAGTAAGCCAACAGTCTATTATAATTGACTTTCCAAGTCTATTGTAGTCGACTTCCCTTGCTCATTTGCTTATAAAAGGAGACGGTGTGGCCGATTTCACAAGTAGAAAAGGGAGGAGCTGAAGCGGATATTTGTAGGTAGAGGAAGAGTGGTTGTGATGGAACTGCATCGTCTTAATGTTGTTGATCATATTGCAGGAGACTGGTACTACAGGTACTATTATTTAGTTTATAATTTTTTATTGTATTTTATTTTATGATTTAATCTGATATGTTATTAAATTTTTAATTTGTCTATTTAGTCTATTTAAAAGGATTTGTAGACGTTAATTTCATTTTCATTTATATATTTCTTTTTTTTTGGTAATGTGTATGTATATTTAGTTAGTTTTATTGTAGTTTTGAAAACATGTAGTATACATTAGTTGATTTGTGAAAAGTAATGAATATGCTCGATTTCTTTAATTTAGGTGACTTGAATTTTATTTGATTTTATTGTTATTTTGTGGAATTTGTGATGTATAAGTTTAGTTTAACAGGAGTAAGTAGGAAAAAATTTGTTGCTAGTGCTGTATTAAATAGTGCCTTTTTTGTGTATATTAATATTTGTTGTAATAAATAAATAATTCTAGTTTTAGGTAAGCGAACATTTAGTTTAACGTGGTGAATTTCAATAAGTTTAAATTTAGTTTGTGTTGAATTTATTGCGTGGGATTTTTAATATAGCTTCGTGTAGTAATTTATTTATTCTAATACATCTTTGTACATTATCTTAATCTTATTTTAGTTTCATGTTTTGTTTATGGTTTACTTTGAAAGTCAAATTTACTTTTTATTTTGTAAAAAACTTAAGAAATGAATAATAAATTAAAACTAAATTATCAAAATGATAAGTTAGTTCAATTATTAGTAAAGGTCATTATTCTTGAAGTGATTGAATGATATTATTATGCATTTAAATTAGTATGGTTTTATTGTAATTTATTTATTTAAATGCAATTTTTTATATCAAGAAAATGTTAAGTAATATTTTAGTGCGATTTATATTGATTTTATATTCAATTTGCAGAATTTAACAATGTCTTATATATATTTATATTTTACGATATATGATACTTGGATTTTAAGAGCTAGACGCTATAATATGATGGTTGAACCACATCCAAGGATGGAACCTTTTCTCAGGCAGGCTGGGTTTTGGTATGTTGCTCGGATGGTCCCAGTATTTGATTATGATAAGGCGCTCATCAGTGCACTCGTGGAGCATTGGAGGCCAGAGACACACATTTTTCATTTTTCGTACGGAGAATGTACGGTCACACTGGAGGATGTTGTGTGTCAATTGGGTTTCCATGTTGATGGGCTTCCTGAGTGGCTGCATAGGAGCATGGGAGAAATTTTATGATCGGGACATATGGGCTTTATGTACAGATTTACTTGGAGCCTTCGAAGGAGAAAGACATAAAGGATTCTCCGTAAATCTGTAATGGTTCATAGAGACATTTGAAACATAGCCACATAATGCTAATGAGCAGACGATTATCCGATACATTAGAGCGTACATAATGGTTCTATTTGGTGGGGTCTTGTTCAGATAAATCAGGATTTAGGGTGCACATGAAGTGGCTCCCTCTTCTCACTAATTTTAATGGGACTGCAAACTTTAGTTGGGGGTCTATAGTTCTAAGATCCCTTTATCATGAGCTTTGTCGAGTGAAATACAATGTCACCGAGATTCAGGCGTTTACCTCTTTTAGTCTTGGGCATGGTATAGAATACCTGAATTGGCCCCTAGATGACAACTTCCACTTACTTTTCCACTAGCACTGAGGTACATATTTATGTGAATTTTTTATATTTGTTATTTATTTGTATATATGTAAATAGTAATAAGGAAAACCAATTGTGTACATTTTAGGTGGAAGCGTTTTAGGTATTCAATGAGATAAAACAGATAAGCTACTTCGATACAGGCAGATCATTGATGCAATTGGCATCACTGGGTAAGTTGCATTCAATGAAGATGATATTAACTCGTCTATTGAGTTATTTTAGTAGTGAGTCTAATATTTCTTATTTACTATTTCAGTTTAGGTGGATGCCTGACGTGATGAGGTCAGGGCCATTACATCTCATTTCGTTTATGATGAGGCTGATGTCTGGGCATTTGTGACTGCACTTATACAATTTGCGTGATTGAGTGGCAAGCTGATCATGTGATTCGACAATTTGGTGGAGGAAACATGTACCAGCTATCCAATAAACATTGATCGAGTTGCACATAAGGATGGTCGAGGGATCTAGACATTTGGTGGCCTGAGTATCATGTGGCATAGCATGCAGCATGGGAGGCACGTAGGGATCAAGGTTCATTATCCGCCATTGATAATGATCAACCGTCTATCGAGTACTTCCAGTGGTATGTTGTAGTGGCTAATAGATTTTTGTTGCTTGGATGGAGCCCCCAGGATCCAGAGCTTAGGGACTTGCCAGATGGTGTACCAGCCAGGCCCCACCAGCTCATATATCGCACGCCCGCGACATCCCAAATCAATGATCTTTTAAGCGTCATGTGCATGCCGATACTCGTTCTAGCATATGCTAGTACCTAGATGAGGCACATGGTGATGATGGAGTTGGGTTGGATGATTATGATTATCATCATGCCAATGTACAACCTGAGCCTTAGCCTCAACCTTAGCCCCCCTTAGGCCCAGCTAGAGCCTAGACATAGCCCAGATCCAGATCAGCCTAAGCCTTAGTCATTCTGGGTATACCACCCGACACCTATTCCCGAGCCAAGATCATGTCCGGCCCTAGCCACCAGCTCATGGGGACCACAGAGCCACCATGTAGGCCTAGCCACGTTCATGGCGAGCCCTAGCCAGCATTTCATGACTAGCCCCTCTTAGCCCCAATTCATGCTGGGCCAGCCAGGAGTTCATGACCCCGAGCCACAATTTATGGCCCTGAGTCATCAGTTTATTTCAAATTCTTTTGTTCACCCCAGTGAGCGCATTAGCGTGACGGGTTTAGCCTAGAGTGACATAGTAGGACATATATCTTTCAGTCCACATTTCATGTCAGCTTTTGATGTGTTGGCATTCATACAATCATCTGGTACAGGAGATATGTCTCAAGTGCTTCAGCCAGTAGATCATTACTATTGACCATCAGTGAGCATATCCAGCTCACTCTCCTCAAGGCTCTCATCATGAGCGGAGAACCTAGACATGAGGGGATCAAGAGCGGAGGGATCAAAGGAAGAGGGTGAGGAGGAGGAGGAGGCAGAGCAATTACATCGCAAGCCCACAACAGATTGTATATCGCCGTTGTGTCACAAGGAGTCACATTGTTGGCTCCAGACGCAACAGGCATGGTGGGTAGTGCTTACGATGGTTGTGTACACGTTGAACTTTTATTATGTACATAAGACTTTTAATGATTATGTAATGATAATGTATTCTGGACTTTTGTATTATGTACTTGGCATTAGTGCTAATTGTATTGTGGTTTACTAGTTTGGTCTTTTATTGATCCTTGAGGTAAGGACTTTCATTTTATGTACTTGAGTTTAGCATAGTTACATGTGTCCCACAAATAGACAAAAAGTAAACAACAGCTTCCTTTCATTATGAAAGATTTTCGTAAACATACATTGACTAGTACAACATAACGGATTTACGATAACAAATAGACCAACAAATTCAACTTAACAATAATACTATGAGTGGAAATCTAATAATGAGCAATAACAGGAACTGACTTAAAAAAAACCAAGACATGCCCTACCCTACAATGAGCAACAACAATGAATGGTTAGTGAATCAGTTACACTAGCTAGAGGATGGAGCATGTGGGCATGTTCGTCTGGTGTGACTCGTACCTCTACAAAATCCACAACATTTTCACTGGCTTAATCAAGCTCGTCCATTTCATTCTGAATCCTCATGGAAATTGGACGACCCTCAAGAGTGTGCTTAAGTGCAGGATTTGGCCGTATAGGAAGCCCATGTATGGCGGCCATTTTTCTTCATTAGCAATTGCAGAAGAACTCTGCTTTGTACATGTTGAACACCGAATCCATGCTGTAAACTTCGTGAAACAAAGATTTCCAATCTCTTAGGGCAATTGCTAATGACGGCATGGATAATGCAATTTTTGGAATTCCCACAGTCACACCATCGCTCTGTTAAATGCACTTTGAATTCTTGTCAACCATGGCTTCCTACGTCGTCCGTCAAACACCAAGTACTCTAAAGCCTCACGGGTCACTCGAGTGGTACTCATGCTGCCTAGGTGTCGCCTATGCTCCTCAATTGCATTCAAGAAGGTTTCTGAAAATTTTCGGCCACTTGCAAGTTGTGTCTTTGCCTCTATGCCTTTTCGGACAATAACTCAATAAAGCGATAATATGTTGACTTGACTATGGCTATTATGGGAAGATTGCAAATGCCTTTCATGACAGCATTCATACACTGACAAATTTGTTGTCATATGCCCAAAATAATGGCACTCATCAGCATAGTAAGCCCACTTCTCGCTCGGCATGTTGCTAGCCCATGCACACATTGTGGGATCCACATGCCCCAACGCCCTAAACCAATACAGAAAATTATGCTTAGTCTTAGCATATGCTGTATTCATTAGCAATCGCTTAACATCTTTGTTCTTAAACTTTACAGCAAAATTTGACAATGTGTCGAGCACAGTATGCATGATAAGTTGAAGGGGATGCCAGCTACTCCCTTCCGCTTCTAAAGCTGCTTTGATTACATGATACCTATCAGACATGACAAGAATGCCCTCCTATGGTGTCACATGCTGTTGAAGATTTCTCAGGAAAAAAGACCATGCCTCTTTTGTTTCTCTCTCACCACGGCAAATGCAACTGGCAAAATATTTGACTTGCCATCTTGGGCAATTACCATCAATAGTGTTCCAGGTATACTTGCCATAGGTGTGTTCTGTCAATTGAAATAAGTCTTTTGCAATATTTGAATGCCTCTATGCATGGTGGATATGTCCAGAAAGACGATGGAACATAAAACAACCCTAATCTACAACATCACCAACATAGTATGGTCCAGTTTGCATCTAAACAATAATTCCTAGCATATAAGACAGTAGGCCACCCAACCATCTAGGAAGCTCATTATACGATTCTTCCCAGTCACCATAAATCATAACAATAGCTTTCTGTTGGCCAGCCACACTTTTCTATACGTTGTCTTGAACCTCAACTCTACTCCACTGATGCTTGAAGAGATTTGATGGCAATTGTTGTCCGCTTGCACCAGGGGGAATATGTGGGCACAGATCATATGATAATCCATCTAAGTATGCTGGTTCGTAGACTTGAAAAACACATGTGTGCAGTCCGTGAGCTTTCGCACCTCCCACAACTGTAATTTTTGTCGAAGAGTGACACGTATACTCCAATTACAGTCAATGCCAAACTTTACACACTTGCAATGAAATTTTATGTGGTCAGACTCAAACTTTATACTCAACGCCTCTTTGAATGTTGTAATGTTTAACAGCAAACAAAACTTCATCCTTGTTGCGAAACACTTGGCTGAGTGCCAACTCATTCTCCCCGCCAATGCCGAACTTGAACCAGACCCACCAATCACATCAGACCTTGTTGCATCTAAATCCACTGCTGAGTAGTGATTAGGATGCTTCATGAAATATCTGGATCTTCTTCATCATAGTTTCCCGCATGATCAAGGTCCTCCTCTTCATCATTTTCATCATCCTGGTGCTCACAATAAAATCAAAATCCCCAACCTAGCTAGCTTTTGCTATTGGCTGTGGATTTAGAGGTAACCTCTTCAATCTGTCTAGCAAAGTGTTCGAAACTTGGGGAAGCTACCTCATCCTGGTGCACATCATGGAGGACACTTCAAAGGATAGGGCTCATTAGGTGCAGGAAGTGATGGATCCTAGCTAAACCTTCAAAGCTAAAAGGACTATCTTGAAGTTCAACAAATAATTCTATTGTGCGAACTTCAAACGAGTTAAAATAATCTGAACATGTGATCAACGTGCTCGTCTTTTAAATTCGCCACCTATATCGAATTCCATTTGGACCAACATCAACCGGCATCCTATAGAAGATTTTTGAGACTTGCATATTATTTCCTTCATACTTTTCCAATATTCGGCAATTCTAGCAAACTAATTGATGGTTGGACAACCAACCAAGCTTGATTCTCACTACAAAATGTCTCTCCCTCTACTATGTTTATAATCTCACCATTATAATGTATCAGAACATGAACGCTCTCTCCATCTCATAGAATTTTCACACTCAAAAAATTTTCTGTGATGGCAAAGCGAATCAGGAGCTCTATTTATAATAGAGGACTACACTGAAGTCGACTAAAATCGGGTTTAGAAGTCGATTATAATCGACTTGAAAAATGTGTCAGTGTGTCAGGTTATTATAGAAGTTGATTATAGTAGACTTTAGAAGTCTACTATAATCGACTTCTACATTGCACGAAAGTCAATTATAGTAAACTTCTAAAATCCACTATAATCGACTTCTTTGTGTGTAAAGTCGATTACAATCAACTTCTGCTTTTGAAGCCAATTATAATTGACTTCTGTTACCTCAGAACACATAATTTTTCTGCAATGTGAAAATCGATTTTAATCAACTTCTGTGTAATGTTAATGAAATATTTAACGAAGTTAATTTAAGTCGACTTCTATTAAATCAAATTAGGATATATCTGTAAACGACTTTTAAACGAGGAGATTGATGTAGTAACGTATTTATTTTATTTTATTTGTGTAAAAATCCCTTTTTTCACTGTGTTGCTCAAAAATTTCTTTTCACTCTACCTTCCTCATTCAAATTGCTCTGCTGGTCAAATTTCTCGCTGGCTCTCCCATAGCACACAACAAGCATACTCAACCCCATATATATAGGCCCCAATCCAGCACTCTGTCAACACACTTAATACCCCACGAATGGTAAATTCATCGGCAGAGGAATCCAAGCACAGAAGCAGAGCAACCTGAGCTTTTGCAGCATTTGACCAATGAACCTCGCCAATGGCAAGTTCAGGTGGCAGGCGAGAATCTTCATCTTTTCTGGCAGTTGAAACCTGATGGTGGGTTTTGGTTATGTCCCATCCGGCTCCAGACCACGTGTTCAACTCACACATTTCCTAAGCATGCAAATCTCACTAATGGGTGGCAGGGTTTTCCTAAGCTTCAGTTGCAGTGCAAACCTCGCCATTTCAGGTTCTATAACACACCAAAGAAGGGTAATTTTTCCCTTTTATATGAAGATTTCTTTAATTCATGCACCATCAGAAAAATAAAAAACCTTAATCTGCAAAGATTATTCCCCTAAAACAAAACTCATCCTTTGTTGTTGTTTCCTGCCTTCAAACAGTGGATTGATTTTCCTAGAAAAGAGTAAACGACATGAAAAAAGAATCCAAGGGTACCAGAAACCTTATGTCACTTGCGGACAAGGAATACTTTGATTGAACTTTGATTAACATAATATCATAAAGATAAAGAGCCACTCTGAAATACCAGTATATATATATACAATATACATAATCAGAAGTGTGGCAAACATAGACCCTGCAAGATTGAAAATTTGAAATCATCATGGCTTGTTGAACATGAACAAACTGGTTAAACTAAACAATAATGCTTGGGGGAAACATTCTGGTTCAAATACAAGCCAATTCCTAATCAGTAATCACCATGCACACTAAACAACTGGAACTGCCTCCAGAAGGGAATCACTGTTAGCTTTATGAGATTCTAAGACATTCCTAGAAGTTTCACTGACAAGTTCACTGTTCATGTAGTGAAAGCGGCACACTGGCATATAGACATCTGCCCCACCAATCAGCTCAGTCTGTGTCTCTTGTGTCTTCCTCAAAGTAAAGAAGGCACGTTTGCCACATTGTTCACAACGAGCTGTCAACTTGGTTACAGTATCAGCAAGAGGTATTATGTGAAGCACTGAGCCAAAGCTTCTCCTGAATTACATAACATGCACCGATTAGAAAGCCAAGCCGTGTAAGTAAAGCATTTCTGGAAAACAAAACAGCACCAACAGCCAAATTGATTTATATTTCAACAGTACCTCAAGTAGTCACCATCAAGGCCAGCAACAATGACAATCTTACCATCATTATCAGCAGCCTGGCAGCAAAACTCATACAAGTCCCCAAAAAATTGAGCCTCATCTATACCAATCACATCCAACTGCATCCAAAACACTATAAAATTCAGCAAACATCAAATGAACTAAAGGTATTACTCCTATATAAGAAAAGTGCATTATTTTATCAATTATACATCTAAAGCACCCAATTTAATTCAAAATGTACCTTAAGTATAATGCTACTCGAAACATACGTCATTTTACAAAAGTAAATTATTAAGTATCACACTCATGCTGCACCGTACCCTTAATTATATAGTGAATGCTATCTATCTAGCATTATTGAACTCACGATAAATAGAGTGACATTTCCTTGTAGCCTCGCCCAAAAAATCCAATTGTTCATCATATAATAATCACAATTCAGAGGCCACATAATTAATCAGACGATGCCCTTTATGAGACTAGCCAGTTTCAAACCGACACTAGTCCTTTCGCATTGCAGAAAAGTCAACGAGACAATTGCCGAGGAAAAATTTTTCACAAAACCAAACCAGGAAAAAAAATGCTAAAAACTTGAAACAAAAAAGACAATTGTTGTAACATTGATACTACCTTTTGATAAGCATCATCACCATATTTTTCTCTGAATGACATCAGATCTGGCAATGCCCAGCAAGCAAATCCAATCCCATCATGCGTCACAACCGAGTCAATTGCATATCTCGTATCCTTGCTCGATTTTAACATAGCCACATTTCTTCCCAACATAAGTCAACGATTAAGAAGAATTAGCCCAAGCATAACATTCTACAAATTACCCTAAACAATCAAAATTCATTTTATTTGGGTAAAGAACACAACACGATGCCATCAATTAATTTACTTGATTCCAGTATATTAGAGAGTTTAAAAAGAATTCTAGACTTTAAAATTCAAGATATAAATTTATAATTCATAATTAAATAAAATCAGAACTAAAAAAAATTAAAAACTGGGAACTCGCGAAAAGAAAGAAATACGACAAAAGGGATTCATTGTTACCTGCCATTGTCAACCTCGGATTTGATACGACGAAGAAGGGAAGTGGTTTTCCCTGCGAACATGGGACCGACAATAACATGGACCTCTCCGGAAGTACAACGGCCCTGGCTAGTGCAGAAGGGGTTGGGCTGCTTGAAGGAAGCCATTGAAAGAATAGGGCTCTTGGGATTGATTGATTGGGTTGGTGGAGATTGATGGGAGACTATATCGAGCTCATGCTTGGAATGTGTATATATAGCGGAATTTCGGGTGGAAGGTGTGGTGCCTTTTTGCTTTTGATATTTGATTTTGTGAAATTTGAAAGGGTTAAAAACTTGGAGGGAATCAGGGATTTTGAAAGACATAGGCGATTTGGAGGGAACGACATGGGAAAATTGCATTGCACGCTATTGAATTTTGTGTCTGATCACGCACCGATTAGGATTTCCGACATTTCAGGAAATGGAGTAATTGACTAATTTTGAATCTTTGCCTTTCATGGTGAAGCTTGTCCAGTAAGACAACTTTTATCAAAATGATTTTGTGCTGAGGAAAGTAGATTATCTATTATTATTATTATTTTTCTCAATATTTTATAATCTATCTATAATTTATAATCTATAATCTATAATATTAATATTCCAAATTTCTAAGAGGAAAAATTTTTTAGATGTCACAATGAGAATGATTTACCATATTTTAAAAGAAATTAACCATTAACTATTATTTTGAAAAAATAAATTACAATTATGACATATTATTAGAATATCATTGATAATCATCAATTTAATAATAAGATTACACTACAAAAATTAAATATATTTAAAACTTATTGGTATTTAATTAAATCTATAATGCTAATATCCAACACTCCTTTGGATTTTTTGGATATAACTTCTAGAGTAATTTAGAATTCACAAATTTTTTAACTTTAATAATTAATATTTTTTAAAAAAATTATAATCATAATTATTATATATCATTAGTTTACTATCATTAATTTATATAATTTCAATATTCATAATAATCAATTTTAATATCTAAGCAATTTATATGAAATCTACATGGCGAAAAATATTGTACATTATTTTGATAACATTATATATTGGAGTTATTTAAAATATTTAGTGATAACAAAAATAAATAATCAAAATTAATTTTAAATTATATAGTTTATTTTTCAAAATATAAGTGTTTGAAAAAAGTTTAAATCAGATAAGTTATATTACTTTACTTATATACTCCTAATTATTAATTAATTAATTAATATATATTATTGATTGATTACTATATAATTTTGGTACCTATTGATAAAATGATAACACACAAACACACACATATATATACATACGGTAATATAATCCATTATATTTAAATCAATATATTTGTTAATTTATAATATTTGTTATGAACTAGAAATTCAACCTTTATATATAAAAATGAGATAAATGACTCATTATATAATAAAAGTATTCACTATGATTGTTTATCAGCTTATCTTATAACCGTTTTACTATCTTTATTGGTTATTTTTGTTTTAGCTTTCTTTTATTTTAGCCTTTTTTAGTATTATATTTATGGTCTCATGGTCAGTTATCACTTTTACATAATGACATTTATAAAAATCAAAATAGAATTTTAAAAATATTTATAAAGATAAAAACTAAATTTTTAATACTCATAAAAGTCAAATACATATTTTAATATATTTATATAGGGTTTAAATTCAAAATGAAAGAGACTAAGTAGTTTATGAAATTATAATTTCCTTATGTAATATAAAATTAAGCCTTATTTATCAAGCTAACACGATTTTAAGTTGCCACGACCCATTTGAGAACGTGACTACACGTGAGAAATCCATTTCCATGTAAGTTTTGTGATAGCTGGTCACTCTATATGCATAATTTATCATAATATAATACTTAAAACAAGATTTTCTTCTAAATCAACAACCATTTCTCTATTTAAAACATAATATTTAATTTCATAAAACTGAAAATATTTAATATTCAAGCTTTGAAAATCCCTTTTTAATCTATTCTGCAATTATAAAATCATAAACTAATCTATCACATGATATTAATTTTAAATATGATAACCTGCTTAACCATTGAAACTGAATCATAACTACATGGCTGATCAAATACCTAATCTAATCAAAACCAATAGTTGAAATCCATACTTAAACTCTAGAAACATATAGGGAAATACATAAACTTTAAAAATAGCTACAATATCTCAAAATATATACATGGCTTAGATCCTACCTACAAAACTACTTAAACACTTTTACAACTAACATAATCCTAAACTAAGCTTTACAAATGCAAAGCTCACCAAATGAATGCTACGACATTGGACCTGATGTAAAGATATCTACACCTGCCATTATAAGAGAAAGGGATAAGGGTGAGTCAATGAACTTAGTAAGTGAGCTTTCATTTATCACTCACATGGGATAACCAAGGATAATATATATATATATATATATATATATATATATACACTTGCAACAACCATAAATCATTTGATATTTACATACATAGCTAGTTAGGAAACACTTTCCATTCTATGAATTCATAATAAGCATTTCTAAACTCAAAATCAAGCATGAAATCATTTTAGCTAAGGATGGCAGAGCATCGGAAACAATATGCTGAACAAATAAATACATATATAATAAATAAAGCTGTAAACTCATAAGCTAAAAGATTATACTTAGCCCCTCTGACAAGCTATGGGCACCTAACTAGGTCCCGTTTTTGTAACTGTTGGGATGAAATTGTCCTCTAATGGACAACTTAGTACCAAGGTTAACGATCTTTCATAGCCATTAACTACCTCTATTTCCTTATCTCTACCAGCTAAACTAGTTTGACAAAAACCATAGCTGAAAGGTGGGTATTCTTTGGCGAAGTAGAGCCTACAAATTCTTATACATGAGAGTTTTGGATTCATATAACTCTAACAATCTGACTTTAGCATAATTGTGGATATGGAAATCATGCCCAAGGGATCACCGCTTATAGGCATTCTGATTTCAAGCCCATAGAGTATATATCTGACAATTGCTATGAATCATACTGAATTCCGTACCTCTTGGTACCATAAAACTGAAGTTCTAAATTCAAATCTTAAGCTAACATAACTTTTCATATACTTGATAAATCTAAAATTATAATTTTTAAATACTGGGGTTCATAATCATAATAGCTGAATTTATTTTCTCTAAAACTCTGTTCCATACTCTACTCTAGGCTTAAAACTCTTTCATATAAATTTGATAATAAATCAACTTAACGTTCTAAAAGCTTTCTTAAATCCAAAGTCTAGAGTATATACGTAATGACATCATAACTCTTAAAACATATTTGTTAAAATAGCAACTACATAAGATCATATATTCTTTCAACAATCATTTCATTAGCATATAAAACATTTTCCATACCCACAAAATAGCAATCATGGTCCAATGGTTTTGTAAAACTCATTCTTTCATGCCATTATCATAAATCATAATTTTTCTAGCTTAACATAATCATGTAAAATCATTTTTTATACTTTTTCTTATCCCAAATCTCATATTCAACAATCATCATGGAAGAAATATATTCATAATGATAAAACTACAGCTATGAGATCAAACTCACTCACCTGGAGGGAGGAAGGTATGGCATCAACACCGACGGAGCACTGTGGAGTGGGGATGGCACAAACAACTGCCATAGAGTAATCATAAACTCTAGATTAATCTCTAACAATCCCTAGATAGCTCTAATATAACTTTAACAACATTGGAGCAACAACAACAACCTATACTATAGAACATGAAAGGGAGGGAAAAAGGAAGCATAAACCAACAACCAAACTAACCTTGAAGCTTAGAGGAGGTGGATTTGATGGAGGATGAGAATGGAGGGGAGGAGATCACCTTAAGGGGGTTTAGGGTTCAAGTTTCAGCTTCTGAAGGAAGAAGCCCGAGTTTGGGTATATATAGGGCTCATTAAACGAAACTGCATTATTTTGTTGTGTTAGACACATATTCGCTATAATCTAGAGAAACTCGATGCAGCGAAACATAACTCACTACAACGAGGCTATTTTGTAGAATTTTGCAGCAATAATACCCAAACTTCATCTTTCTCATCTTGGCATTGGGTTGCCTTAACACTCACTTATGTCCTCATTTATTTTACTCTCCATTAACTTTAAAACATAAATGTAAATAAGGAAATACCCCCATTTGGATTCAAATAAAATATCATAAAAATCAAAATCCCAACCAAACAAAATCCAAATTTTGGGTTTTAGTTCAAATCCAAAAATCTTCAAGATTTTCTAAACTTGTGGGCTAAAAAAATGTTTAAAGGTTTCATAAAAATCATTAAAAATCATTCTTTAACTTGTTTTCCTCTTGAGAACAATTACCAGGACTTTTGATCCCAAAAATGTGGCTCTATCATATAGCCCTCTAAGAAGGTGTAGGATCCAAGACTTTGTGAAATTCAGTCCTACGTTGGGTCCTGGGACCCTGAGGCGTATGGAACTTGACTACTGACACGTGTACCTAGGGTATTATATACTTCCCCCTTTAAAAAGATTTAGCCACCAAATCTGAACTTGTGTAACTAGAAGATCAAAGAGACAGAATGCTTTAACCACGCGAGTTTCAAGGATGGCCCTGAATGCTCGAAACATACTGACATGACACTTTAGCCATGCTAGCTGATACTTGGAAAACAATGCCATTCTAGAGGCCACTACTCTGCTACTTGACTGAGGATGCCAATTGTCACCTCTGGGTGGATCCACCTCCAAGGGCAACCCTTTCCCATCGAGGTGACAACGGCTCTGTCGTAACACTTACATCGGGCAACTCTGCCAATAAAGGTAGCCCTTTCCATAGTACAAGTCCTGAATGAACATTTATGCTCTGCGCCTCGTGCGCACGCTAGCTCTTGAAGATGGAGGCTAAATGTCATTTTCACCCTTGTTCTATCTCCTTTTCTCTTACGTCTATACAGCTACTATAGGGATTGCCAGTTGTCGCTTTCTGAACTCATCGATTCTCCATGTGAGCATCATGCTAAGCGTTTACATGCCTATACTTCTAGCGTGTATACATGCAACACATCAATTACACATATTATGCAAGTTCATGCAATAGAGATAAACAACATGTTTCTTGCCTATTAACTTCTTACTATTGTGTTACCAAGTCATAACTTAAACATGATAGATTTCATTCAAACTCCTTCCACCTAGCTTAGATGCATAGGTTAAGGGAAGAAAACATGCATCTTACACATACAAGCTCCTCAACTTCATCATACGAAATATCTAAGTTCACGATGCAAAACTATCCTCTTTAAGTTACTCTAATCATGTTGTGCAATGCCAACTAAAGTAGAACTATCATACAAACACATGGGATTCTATTTCATGTTACACAACTTTTTGAAAACACTTCATCATGAATCAAGCTATTCGCTACGAGCATAAAACAAATTGTTTAAGAAACTTGTACTCAAATATCTTAAATCTTATTCAAGCAAAACATGTTTTCAAATTCTTTCATTCCATAATGCAAACTAATTATGGTAAAGCAAGGTTAACAAAACTTCTTTGAGCAAAAAGAAAATCATTTCCTCTAGAATTTGCAAAACTTTGGCCAAGAGCCTCAAGTATTCATAAAACTCCTTTCAAAGGTACTAACATAATTTTCTAATCACATACAAAACTCATAAAATGCAACAATCAAAAAGCATTTAAAGAAGCTTGATGGCCGTAAGCATGATCTCTAAATATCATAGGGTACCTAGGAAATCATTCCGTCATCATTCCAAAAGGCATATTAGAATGAGCATGCACATGCGTGAAACCTTATGCTTAACAAACATAAACACATCATTCATTCACTCAAGCCATTATGCTAACAAAACATGCTAGATTCTCATAAGGACATGTAAAACCCATGCACCTAGGCTCTAAATGTCATTCCTATTACTCCATCCTTCAAAGCTACAATTATCACAACATAATCAATCCTTTGGGCATTGATAAAAGTTTCTATCAATAAATTCATATGAATTCTAGTCATGAGCAAGAAAATATTCATAGCCTACTACACTTCACTTCATGCATGTGGTTAGAAGAGAAATAACTAGCAGCAAGCGAAGTAATAAGATGCAATTAACATGCACAATAGTCCATTACATGTTCAAAAGTAAATTACCATTTCTTATCATGTTATTCACATACAAGGCATGCACATTATTCTTATATCATGCATCGTCATAGGGGACATTCAAAACTAGTTATGCACTTTCTATCATGTCATTAACATACTCCTCATGCATTCCATACTCTTATTAAGCAAAACACAGTTCACAAACACAAATCATGTAGCAATGTATCTTTAGGGACATAACACACACAATGTTCATGATATCAAAGAGTGCTTCAAATGATTTAATACTTCAAAAATAAGTATTAATCCTACAATATGCCTATATGCATGATTCATGCTCTTATCGGATTTCATCCACTAACTCTAGGTCACTTTTATGCTAACTCTCTCCCTTTGGGGTATAAAGTTTCTCTCTCTGACTTGTAACTCTTTGTGATAACAGGCAATCATTCTTCTTGTGCTCTCTCTAACTGCATTCATAGTAGGTGGGTTTGCCTCATAGGCACTGACCTTCATGGGGTTTCCACCTCTAACAAACTAGGTGTGACTAACCGGTCCACAGTGAACTCTACCATTTTGGCTAGCTGTTGTCTTGACCTCTTTGTTGCACGATAATGGGACACGTCGAGGAGGGCACTGAAAGGGTGGCCCTGGCCAACGGTATCCGCTACTGACCTCTATTTAAGCTAATCATTCATGCTTATTCTCCCTTTTGATGCACTCCAACTCGAACATGCTCACTGACTATCTCTGATAGGTTCGAAGTGGCCCACTCGAGGCACCATATGCAACTGGTACAAACTGACGTGGTGCCGATGGTGATGGTTATCATGTGGCATAGCTCACCCGAGAAAGGGGAAAAGGACAAGAGACCAAACCGATCATTCCAAAGAAATGATAGAGACTCTTATTGAACCTAAACATCACTGACTTTACTATGGGCTTCAAATAACATTGCATTGACGCAAATGGCTGCAGTTTCATTTACATAAACGCTATGCTACTTGTGGACACTTACTCCAGGATCATCTAGGAAAACATATGGCTCTGATACCACTTTGTCACGACCCGATTTGGGAATGTGACTGACACGTGAGAAATTGCATCTCCACATAAGCCTCGTGATCGCTGAGTCACTCTATATGCGTAATTTGTCATAATATAATACTTAAAACATGAATTTCTTCTAAATCAACAATCATTTCTCTATTCAAAACATAATATTTAATTTCATAAAACTAGAAATATTTAATATTCAAGCTTTGAAAACCCCTTTCTAATCCGTTCTGCAATTATAAAATCATAAACTAATCCATCACATGATATTAATCTTAAATTTGATAACCTGCTTAACCATTGAAAAATGAATTATAACGACATGGCTGATCAAATACATAATCTAATCAAAACCAATAGTTGAAATCCATACTTAAACTCTGGAAACATATAGGGAAATACATAAATTTTGAAAATAGCTACAGTATCTCAAAATACATGCGTGGCTAAATCCTACTTGCAAAACTACTTTAGCACTTCTACAACTAACATGATCCTAAACTAAGCTTTACAGCAATGCAAAGCTCACCAAAGGAATGCTACAACTCCTACCGGACGTAAAGTTACCTGCACCTGCCACTATGAAAGGAAGGAAGAGGGTAAGTCAAAGACTTAGTGAGTGAGCTCTCACCCATCACCCACATGGGACAACCAAGCAAATATATATATATATATTTATATATATATATATATATATATAAAATATACATGCAACAACCATAAACCATTTGATATTTACATACATAGCTAGCTACGAAACACTTTCCATTCTATGAATTCATAACAAGCATTTCTAAACTCAAAATCAAGCATGAAATCATTTTAGCTAAGGGTGCAGGAGAGCATCAGGAAATAGTATGATGAACAAATAAATACATATATAATAAATAAAGCTATAAAATCATAAACTGAAAGATTGTACTTAGTCCCTCTCAAACAAGCTGTGAGCTCCTAACTAGGTCCCATTTCTGTAACTACGGGGAAAATTGTCCTCTAATGGATAACTTGGTACCAAGATTAACTATCTCTTCAGAGCCTTAACTAATTGTTTGTTTCCTTATCTCTACGGCTAAACTAGTTTGACAAAAACCATAGCTGAAAGGTGGGTACTCTGTCCCTGGCTAAGTAGAGCCCCTAAATTCTTGGTACACTAAGAGTTCTGGATTCATATAACTCTAACAATCTAACTTTAGCATAACTTGGTTGTGGAAATCATGCCCAGAGATCAACCGCTTGTAAGCATTCTGATTTCAAGCTCATAAAGTATGTATCGACAGTTGCTATGGATCATATTGAATTCTATACCTCTTGGTACCATAAAACTGAAGTTCTAAATTCAAATCTTAAGCTAACATAACTTTTCATATACTTGATAAATCTAAAATCATAATTTTTAAACACTGGGGTTCATAATCATAATAGTTGAATTTCTTTTCTCTAAAACTCCGTTCCATCCTCTATTTTAGGCTCAAAACTCTTTCATATAAATTTGATAATAAATCAACTTAACGTTCTAAAAGCTTTCTGAAATCCAAAGTCTAGAGTATATACGTAGTGATATCATAACTCTTAAAACATATTGTTAAAATAGCAACTAGATAAGATCATATATTCTTTCAACAATCATTTCATTAGCATATAAAACATTTTTCATACACACAACACAGCAATCATGGTCCCATTGTTTTGTAAAACTCTTTCTTTCATGCCATTATCATAAATCATAATTTTTCTAGCTTAACATAATCATGTAAAATCATTTTCTATACTTTTTCTTATCCTAAATCTCATATTCAACAATCATCATGCAAGAAACATATTCATAATGATAAAACTAAGGCTATGAGAGCAAACTCACTCACCTGGAGCGGAGGGAGGTATGACATCAACACCGACGGAGCACCATGGTGCGGGCATGACACAAACAACTCCATAGAGCAATCATAAACTCTAGATTAATCTCTAACAATCCCTAGATAGCTCTAATATAACTTTAACAACATTGGGGGAGCACCCACTTAACAACAATGGAGAACAACAATAACCCATACTATAGAACATGAAAGATAAGGGAAAAGGAAGCATAAACCAACAACCAAACTCACCTTGAAGCTTGGAGGAGGTGGATTTGATGGAGGATGAGAGTGGAGGGGAGATAACCTTGGGGGTCTAGGACTTGAGTTTCAGCTTTTGAGAAGGAAAAGGCCGATATGGGGTATATATAGCGCTCATTAAACAAAACTACGTTGTTTTACACTATGCTAACATCAGACATGTCGCAGCGAGTAAAGCTCACTACAATCAACCTAGAGAAGCAACTCACTGAGCGACATATCTGCTGTAGCGAGCCTCTAGCCTGCCTGCCCGCCCGAACATAACTGCTGCAAGGCTGTTCTATAGAATTTTGCAACAATAGCACCAAATTTTCATCTTTCTGTCATCTTGGCATCTAGGTTGCCTCAACATTCATTTATTTACATTTGAAGTTAATGTCCTCTTTATTTTACTCTCCATTAACTTTAAAACATAAATGGAAATAAGGAAATACCCCACATTTGGATTCAAATAAAATATCACAAAAATCAAAATCCCAACCAAACAAAATCCAAATTTTGGGTTTTGGTTCAAATCCAGGAATCTTCAAGATTTTCTAAACTTGTGGACCAAAATTGAAATGTTTAAAGGTTTTATAAAAATGATTAAAAATTACTCTTTAATTTGTTTTTCTCTTGGGAATAATTACCGGACTTTTTATTCCAAGAATGTGGCTCTATCATATAGCCCTCCAAGGAGGTGTAGGATCCAAACTTGATGAAATTTAGGTCCTGGTGATAGGTCTAGGGAACCTGAGCTGTACAAAACTTGACTATGACATGTATACCTAGGGTATTATATAAGTTTTTTCAAATTATCCATAAAAAAATGATAAATTCATATGCTAAGGTTATTGAGAACTATTTTTTTCCACTTTGGATGAATATAATTTATCGAAAACTTCTCATACATTTCCTAAACAATGAATTTATTGAAGATATAAAGGAAATTGTTGAGTTAGCGCCTAGAAATCAATTAAGGAAACTCTTTGTTATTATTATTATTAACAAACACAAGGAGCATGCCACAATTTGTATGGGAGTATATTTGGAACTTAAAGAAGATGAAATCTTATATGACCAGAGAAGTATATTAAGGAATTAATGTATTTTTAAATTGTAATTTAAATTTTTTATCAATGATTTTAATATTATATGTCCAAATTTTAAAGACAAATCTTGCATTTTTTAGAATAAGTTGTGAGTTTCATATTGTTATAAAAAAAAATTTTTTTTTTGTATATCTCTCTATCCCAAGTTCATAACAAAAGAATTTATCTTTAATTGAAATTGAAAAAGTTTAAGTTCATGTTATAGCCAAATAATTCTCCACTCAATTAAGTTATCTCTTAGCTAAAGAGTTGTAATATGACATAGAGCAATTATCTGATGATCTTAAAAGGTACTTATCTTAAATGAATAAATTTAGAGGATAATTTATGATAATATAATGGATTCAATAACCATTGCGAAATAAGATTTTCATTTTGTATATAGTTATGGAGGAATCTGAAAAATTCATTTGGAGAATATTTATTAAAATGATGTAGAAGGAAATGAGATGTAATTGAAATTATATAAATTAAATTTATTAATTATTTTTTACTAATTAGAAAGTATATTTGTATGTTCATATAAATTAAATATTTTAATTTACCAAAAATATGTAAATAACTAGGATGATTAAAAAATCATTGAAGCGGATATTCATGGGGATTACCTAAAAAAAGGAAGAGAATGGAAATACATTTAGTCTTCACGAGGACGGGGGTGGAGTCACCATTTGTTAAACGAGATAGGAACAATGTATAAGGTCTCTGTCTCATGGAGATCTGCATTTTCCCATTTATATAAATTATATATATAAAAATATATATAAAATCTATAATCTATAATACTATTATTTTAGACTCCTATAAGAGAAAGTTTTCTAGGTATCGCAACGAAAATGATTTAGGACCCACAAATTTTAAGTTAATCATTAACTATTTTTTTGAAAATAAAATTGCAATTATGACATATTACTAGAATATCATTGACAACTATCAGTATTTAATAGTAGGATTGCACTACAAAAATTAAATATATTTAAAACTTAACGGTATTTAATTAAATATATAAAACTAATGTTTAACACTCCTTTGGATTTTCTATATGTAGCTTCAGAGTAATTTAGAATCCACAAATTTCATAAATTTAATAATTAATATTTTTTAAAAAATTATAATCATAATTATTATATATCGTTAATTTACTATCATTAATTTATATAATTTCAATATTCATAATAATCATTTTTAATATATGGGCAATTTATGCTGAAATCTACATGGCAAAAAATATTGTATAAAGGAAATTGTTGAGTTAGCGCCTAGAAATCAATTAAGGAAACTCTTTGTTACATTATTATTATTAACAAACACAAGGAGCATGCCACAATTTGTATGGGTGCATATTTAAGAACTTTAAGAAGATGAAATCTTATATGACCAAGAAGTATATTAAGGAATTAATGTGTGTTTTAAATTGTAATTTGAATTTTTTATCAATGATTTTAATATTATATTTCCAAATTTTAAAGACAAATATTGCATTTTTTAGAATAAATTGTGAGTTTCATATTGTCATAAATTTTTTTTTTGTTTTTTGTATATTTTCTATCCCAAGTTCATAGCTAAAGAATTTATCTTTAATTGAAATTGAAAAATTTATTTAATTAAAATGGAAGGTCTTTGAAAGAGTTTAAGTTCATGTTATACCCAAATGATTTTACTCAATTCATTTCAAAGTCATCTCTTGCTGAAGAGCTAAAATATGATAAAGAATAATTGTTTGATAATCTTAAAAGGTACTTATCTTCAATGAATGAAATTCAAGGGTAATTTATGATAATATAATGGACTCAATAACCACTGATAAATGAGGTTTTTATTTTATATATGGTTATGGAAAAACCTGAAAAACATTCATTTGGATAATATTTACTAAAATGATGCAGAAGGAAATGAGGTGTAATTAAAATCATATAAATTAAATTTATTCATTATTTTTTATTAATTAGAAAGTATATTTTTATGTTTATATAAATTAAATATTTTAATTTACTAAAAATATGTAAATGACTAGGATGATTAAAAAAATCATCGAAGTGGGTATCCACGGGATTACTTAAAATAAGGAAAAGAATGAGAACATATTTAGTCTTCATGAGGATTGGGATGGAGTCACCATTTGTTAAACAGGATATGAACAATGAATAAGGTTTCTATCCTATGAAGATTTGATAATTTTCCATTTATATAAATTATATATATATGTATGTGTATGTGTATGTGTATATATGTATAAAGAAAATCTTAGCACACATTCATTTTTTTAATTATCTTTATTGAATTTGCATTATGTATGTATTTTCAATTTTAATTTGAATTATATTGCATTAGTATTATTTGTTACTCCCTTCATTTCAAAATATCTGTCTATTTTGGATAAACACAGAATATAAAGAAAGATAATAAATGACATTGGTAATTAAGTAAAATATAGTGAATGTACTAATTTATCCCTACATATTAATTAACATAGCACACTAATATTAAATGGAATGCTTTGAAAATGTGAAATTAATTAGGGTTAGTATTTGAAGAAAAAATTAATGCTTCATTGAAATGTGAAATTAACAGATATTTTGAAATATGAAGTTGTCTAAAGTGGAAATATTCTAAAAAGGAATTAGTATTATACATATTTATGTTTTGAATATCAAAATATTTTTCAAATTTTTTTGGAATTATTTTAATAAATTTGCAAATACCCCCGTATGGATTCAAATTCTTGAGAAATAGGGAATAAGGACCCATGACAGGGATGAGGATGGGAATGAGGAACAAAATTCTAAGGAACAATGTGTAAGAGGCATATTCCTTCTCTCATGGAAACCCATTGCCATCCATATTAATGGTATATGATATTGTAAATATATCCACTTATTTTATTTTATTATTCATCAATTTCAACAATTGAAACGTACAAAATTTTTATAAAATAGATTTTTTTATTATTAGTTAAAGGTTGTCTATTGAGATTTTCTTAACCTTATAAACATGATATTCAAAATAAGATATAAAATAGAATGACTCATTTCAGATCCATACTCATTTATATTTTGTTTATTTATTTAATTTTTTAACTATTAACTTATTTTCAAAATAAGTTTATATACTCAATTTTTTTAAGATGTATTTAAATGAATTATTATTTATTTTCAATAATGGTTAATAAACTTTTTTCATTATCATTTGTAATGCACGGGTCAAACGACTAGTTATTTATAAATATTATGGGCTAAAAACCAGCCCAATTGTGTAAAGTGTAACACCTTGTGTTACAAATTGGGTTACATCGAAAGGTGAAAATTGGCCCAATTCGAAGAAACCCATGAAAACAGGATAACCAATTGTGTCCTACAAATTCAGGAAATTCATAAGTAGGATGAATGGGGGCCGCCATAATTTGAAATACGAACCACAGTTTAACCCTAATTGCCTTCGCACACTTCGAGATATGTTGGTAACCACCATATCGGCTTTCACCTATAAAAAGGGAAGGGGAGGTGAACAAGTAAGTATTCTCACTATATACTCTAACCTAGAGAATCGAAACTCACATAATTTGGTAGAGTCCTTGTAGGTACCCCCACCATTTGAGTAAAGGAAGGAAGCCAGTCTTGCCATTTGCATGATTTCCCATGGTAACGAGTTACTATATAACATTGGTGCCGTTGCCTGGGATAGATTTATTTATTTATCCCTTCCTTTTGCATTATTCACGAAAAGCCATGGCTCAAACCAAACAAACAACAAGAGTTATACCTCCTCAAGGTGAAAGGGGCATGGGCCTCGTATTACAAGATGGATTAACAACCTTAGAAACTACTTTATGCATTGATGAATGAGGTTGAGAAAAAGCTCAAGTGAACCAAGTTAACATTCAATAACAAAACCCATTGATCACGAATCCACCCTAATTAGCTAGGGCAACTGACACTTTTCGTATCATGACTTCTTGAGTAGAGGTGCCCCAAATTTCACCATTTCTTATTAGAAGTTGTTACACTTGGTCTAGATCAAGTCTTACGTCTACAAGGCCTTGAAGGGAGGTGGGTAGGCGAAACCAAGACGGAGAGTGTTTGCAAAGGGAGCAAAGTTAGACAAGGAGAGCAGAAGCCCAATTCCCTCTGGAAGACTAGGCCCAGGACTTGGAGACCCAACTCCGTGCATTAAGAATACTTGGAGCCCAAGCCTCAGGCAAAGTAGGCAGTGGACTCTTAGTCCAAGGAGAACATAAGACGAAGCCCTAGTCCGAGAAGAAGCAAGTGACGAAGTCCGAGCCCACCTTCAAGAAGGCCCTATCATGACTCTAAACCTAGAGGAACCAAAATCCCTTTCAGGAGCACTTTGAAAATTACGTGTTGCCTCAAGGATATAAACCCCGATTGACATAAAACTCTATGATGAAACCACAAATCTGCAAGACCACATCCACATATTCCAGGATAAGATGTATCTTGATGAAGCGCCAATCCAGCCCCTGGTGAAAATAGCTTTTCAGTTGTTCAATACTGCGCAATCCATAGGGAGCTTTAGATTTGAGTGGCCGATTTCTTGCTCAGTTATAGCAAGTTAGACTAAACCTAAGTCGGCTACTAGCCTTCTAGGATTCAATCGAAAGGACCAAGAGTCATTATGGGAATATGTGGAGCATTTTAATGTAGGCTTTACAAATCAATGCCTTGGAGCCCAAAACCACTTTGGTTGCATTCTTCAACGGCTTTAAAATTGGAGAATTTGCTAGATCCCTGACAAAAATGGAGCCCAAGACATGAAAAGATTTATAGAAATACATGGGAGGAAGCAATGCAGGTCAAAGTGGAGGCTGAAAGGGAAAAGTGGAAAGCCAGTCCCAAAAGAGAATATCGACCCTCAAAGAAAGACTGAGCTCTAAAAGGGGAAAGTATCTTGAATACACTCCCTCTTGGTGTCCTTAGCAGAAATTTACAAGGAGATAAGGTCAGAGAGAGATTGCAGAAACTGAGGCCAATAAGACCTAAAGCCAATACCAACAGATTGGTATGTTGCGAGTTTCATAGTAGCTTTGGCCACAAAATGGAGAATTGTTATGATCTTAGGGATGCAATGGAAGATCTTATCTAGGCTGGAAAATTAACCAAGTACGAAAGGCCCCAACAAAGGAGGACAAAAAGTCTACATTATGGAGAGAGGAAAGAAAGCCACAAGATGACGAAAGGCTTGAGGAAGGAGTCATGAGAACCATTAACACTATTGGAGTGGTTTTGCTGAAGGTGGAATGTTTAAGTCGACTAGGAATAGGGGTTTAAAAGAAGTCCCTAGAATAGGGAACCTGGCCCTCGAAAGCAATCATTGAAGTAGAGCTAGCTCTTGACCTAATGTTTTCGCCAAAGGATAACCCCGAGATGATTCAAGGTAGTAGTCATGAATACTGAGGTAAAAAAGTTGCTCATTGACAATAGGAGTTTGGAGACTTGCTATTCATGGAAGCCTTTAACAAGTTAGGATTGAAGAATCAATGAGCACATACTTGGAGGATTTGGTAAGGTTCAAAGGGGCAAGAGTCAAATCAATGATTCGTAAGACTACACATGACTTTGGGGTGAAAACCCTCATCCAGAATCCATTGAGTTCTTGGTAGTGAACTACGTCAACCTACAATTACATATTGGGAAGGCCAACTTTGAATAAGTTTGGAGCAGCTCTATCTTCCAAATATTTTGCAATGAAGTTCCCATCGCAAGATGGAAAGGTGGTGATAGTGAAGGGAAATCAGGTCATAGCTAGAAGATGCTATGATATTAGCTTACATTTCGGAAGAGAGATAATCGGAACCATATCACATAACGTGATAGTGGTGGAACTGGATCGAGAGAAGCCAGGAAGGCCAAAGATCGACTTAAGCCAGATTGTCAATTAGAGGAAGTGAAAGAAAACTTTATCAAGAAATAGGGATCCTAAGAGCATTCCAAACAAGCTCAAAACCCCATATCATAGCCCAACTATTGGCATGACGTTATTAGTTAAGAGGAAACCTGAAACTTGGTAAATGGGATCTTCATTTTGAGCCTGGTAAAGTAATAATCACACATAAGAATAAATTCAGGATCATAGGCATCCAGCTTAGAAGATATGTTCCAAATTTAGTGAGTTTTATCTTAAAACTCAGGAATGAATCCTTACCCACAACCATACATGGTACAAAAAAAAGGATACATAAATAATAGTATAGCCATGGAAAAATCATTCTATTCGTAATACATAATAATATTAACACTTGTTTGTATAAAGCATAAATACATAATTTTTCTTCCAAGGAATTAATAGAGAGACAAAATGCTAGCTATATGTCCTGGATGTCTAATCATTCACGAACAAGAGCACTTAACTAAGATTTAATGGTCCCTCACGAACTTGTCCTCGTGGAATAATTTGAACATACATAATTACCCTTCATTGGTAATCTTGGTATATCAAGGTTAATGAATTGACTGTCATTAACTTACTTCTTTTTTTCTTAATAACTCCTTATTCTAAAATCATGTTTTGATTTAAAAGGATTCTAGTAATGTAGGTTCAACAATACCTCATTCTCATGAATAAACATAATTTCTCTTTTTCATCAACTAGAGGTAGTTCTCATCTTCATAAATCAATTCTAAATCATGTAATAAATCATATAATAAAAATTTGAATCCAAGAATGGTCCCATACATTTTGGAAATTCAATGATTTTCATGAGAAGCTTCAAAACATATTCCCAATTATTGCAAAATACATATAAATCTTGTATCACATTCAAACTCGAGTTCAAATCCTCTAAATACTTTATGATGCTAGAAAAATACATATAATGACCAAAATAAGGCCATAGGATCAACCTTACTCACCTAGAAGGGTGAAATGTGAAGTGCCAACACCTAGAGAATTCTGAAAATGAGGATGGAACTAACGTCTGTCATAACAACAAACAAACTCATGAATAATCTATGAAAGCTTTCTAGCAACTCTAACAAAATCATATAAAATGACTTGTTTGCTTAAATCCGATATTTCAACAACCTAACTCACAACTTCTTTTAACAAAAGAGCTTTCTAACAACATCAAATCATTCCACCCAATTAACACGTCAATATCTATGTATGATCATTCAATCAAACTAAAAATTTCCAGCTCAATCATTCAAACAATTTCAGAACTAGTTTTCAAAAGAAATAGATTAAAAGAAACCCTACTTGTCACTTATAAGCTCTTGCTCTTGCCTTGGCTTCTCCAAGCTTCTACACCCAATTTTTGACTCAAACCAATCAAACCCTCCTCCTAGGTAGCAAAGACAACAGCTACACTTGATGGTGAAGTGAGATGAGGAGTCTTTATAGAGTTGATTTGAAGATTTCAAGAGGTGAGTTGTGGTTTAGGCTTTGGTTATGGACTTTTTGATATTGCAGCTTGAATTTCTAGTTGGTTTATGATACCTTGGTGAAGGACAAAGTGAGAAGGCTATTCTGGAGGACTTGGCTAAATTCTTTAGAAGATAAGGGTAAGAATTTGTGTCTTTGTATCATTTATATAAGATATGTTGTAATTTTCTCTAGCACAAATAATATATCTTATAATAGAAATTAATAATTTTATGTAGTTATAATGAAGTCTTGATAAAGACAATAGTGTGGCAACTTCCTAGCTACACACTTGTCAAATGTAGTAGAAAATTTGCACTGCAAATTTCATACGGTAAGAAACAACATATCACAATTTTATCGAACGGGCAACAACGTACTCTGAAAATAAATACTGCGAAATTCAATTTCTGTCTAGAAATGCATTTCTAACCTTTATCCTATCTTTTCTCAACCTCTGGTATTCTTATCTCCTTTAGTGTTTCCGCGTTGAGGTCTTAAAGCCTGCAGGTTACTATTCATGTTTTTTTTTCCTGAGTCATTCTTATTATGACTAATTATATCAGAATCGTGGAATTCAAATTAATAAAGTTCAAATAAAATTTTGAAACAAATTTTGGGGTGTTACAAATTTCAATTTGTCCATCTTTTGGGCCCTACAATTTGTCCTTCTTTTATAATATTAATAAATTCTTGCCACTATCCTGCTTTTATATAATAAATAATAAATATAATAATAGATAATAAATTAAAACTTTTGAGGAAAAAGGATTCACAAGAATCATATCCATTACCAATTAATTCAAATCAAATAATATTTAGATCAAATAAAAAAATCTATTACCAATAAATCAATTATTGCAATCAACCAAACACAAATTCTCTCGAATATGGACGCTTGTTTCAAAGTTTTAAATTACGTTCACAGGAATCACTTTCCCAAAATATTATACATATAAATATCATTCCAAGATATTTTTAAAACTTGTTTGTTTAGTCTTAGACATCCTTAGAATTATTTGTTGAGATTATCAGGAGTAAATTTTAAATTTTTTTGTTAAATAATACATAATTCTTAGAATATGTGTCATAATTTCATAATATCCTTAACACATTCAATGGTATCATAGTTGTGGAAATAAATAATATAAATAAGGAATATTTTAGTATTTTTATTTGATAATTATTATTTTCAAGTCATGAAAATAGTTTATTCCCACCTTCTAATGGGAATGAAATTTACTCAAAAGGTGGAAATATTTGTTTCCCAAAATAATATAGCTAAGAATAATTCTATAAAATTTATAACCAAAACAGAAAATAAATCATTCCCAAGTCCCGAAATTGTGAAACTCAACACAAAAACCCCAATTTTTTTTTTTTAAATCTATGAAACATCATTTATTTATTTATTAATTATCAAAAACATCAATTTGTTTAATTCATCCTTTTTGTATTCGGTGTCAATCTGGGATGTTACATTGAAAGCTGTCAAAGTTGGGTAGAGTCATCGTAATATTGAGGTCCAGCAATTTGCACATTTGTTTGTTACAGCCAAATCCAATCTAGGTTGCAAATTATTGTTCACTAATCTGTTGGCGCATATTTTATTTGCTCTTTCTTAAAATATTAAATTTTAATAATTTATCTGATTAAGTTCTGCTTAGGAACAGAAATTAATTTGTAATAATTTTTTTTAACAATAATTATTACTTAAAATAAATTAATCCTCCACTCATTGGCATTGCGCCGAAGCAAACCACCAGTCAAGCACAACATATTAAGACATGCTACAACCTACAACGAACCACCTCACCAACTGAAACAGCATGATACAACCACGCCACCGCAGTATAGTTTTTTCATGATAAATGCCTGAGTAGGTAACCAACTTATTTAAATCCTTACAAGAAGAGTACATCTGAAATTTAACTTACAACTTATTTTACATTTAGATACATAATAATAAAAATGTTTGTTTTGAGTATTTTAAAACTACTTTAAAACTATTCTAAAGAAGCTAAATATTTTCAATTCTTGAAAAAGGGCATTCAAAAAGTACTTGGAACCAAGTAGATACACCCATATAATATACATTATTCATGCAATTTCAATTGCATTATCATGTGTTCATGGACAAGATAGTATCATATAAAAGCATAAATCATATAGAATCAGAACCTACTACTGCTTAATATTTGATAAGAAAGGAAATAGCGCAGTTACGGGGTTCTTGATAGTTTGTGCCTATTCCGAAAAGACTACCATACACATAAAATAACATTCATCCCTCTTGTGGCTCTAAATCCTTGCTTGTATGACATTTTCATGTTTTCTGCATAAGATAAATGCAAGATGAGAACTGGCAAGGAAATGAAAAGGATAAAAGATAACAGTAGCGACATAAGGTGCATATGCTGGCATCTCTTACCTGGATTGGAAGGTACAATTTGAACTCCGGGGGAAGTTCCTCTTCAGAATACAAGCGATCAGAGAAATATATCCTCCTCAGGCGACAGTTTGCATGCACCTGAACTCGCAGTGTCTCCATATAATTTGTACCATATGCTCTTCGTGAAATCAGCTAAATTCAGCTGGATTTGATTCCACCCATCATCCATTCTGAGGGGCATGGTGCAAATGTAGGGCTTTACTCTAGTCACAGCCTATAACATACAATAATTAACCACTTGGAATGCATATCTGACAGCATTTCATATAGACATGGAATTCTATGTTTGGCATGCACAATGTTTATTTCTGGAAATTAGTAATCTTAGGATTTGTTCTCAGTAAACATGCCACAGTACAAATAAGCAAAGGTATTGTTAAGTGATAATTATACTCGAGAGCAATGTCTAGTTGATAGCATATCAAACATGTCAGATTTCAAACATAAATGAATGTGAAATATCAATATTGCTTTTCCAGTAATGAGAGCTAATTAGTTGACATACTAGATGATCAGGGAGCAAACATCACCTCACAGAGAGTACAGTGTGACTCATTCTAAAACAATCTTGCTTGGACAGACTAAATGCATCAAGCAGAACATATTATTTGGGAACTAACTTTGAAATGGACCTTTGACAAGAATAAGATAAATTAAATGAGAGGATGAAAAATGTCAAATTGCACATCTAATTAGGCTTGTGCAGGGGCAGAAGAAGACAAAAGGATACAAATCACTTTTACATTTAATGTTGTTATAATATAATGCAGTAGATTTATTCAAGTGTCCAGAATTTTCTTTTCTTCTGTCCAACGTGTTCCACAAATGGATGCAGGTCACATAAACACAGATTTTAGCCAGACTTTTTGACAGATAGATGCAAGTGCAACAACTAGAGGAAAAATCATGCATCAGTGTTACCAGAAAGAAATTTTCTATTATGTTTATAAGCATGCACTCATGCACATGGAATAAACAAATGCCTGACATGGTTTTAGGAAACCAGTGCAACACAAACATGGGCAGACTTACACACTTGGAAATTAGAAGCTCGAAATCGTCTTCTGACATTCTTATCATCCAAAATTTGAATCTCAAATGTGAAATATTTCTTTAGATTCTTCACAATCATAACCAAGAATGGAAGTTTTATGCCAAGTGTTGCAGCTGGGTCAGCTGGGCAGGTAATGTATGTGGACTGAATATTTGATCCAACAATTTCGAGTACATTAGATTGTATGTCTTCATCCTGTGGTCGCTTTATATGGCCATTCACAACTACAAAAATGGTCCACGAAAAAACTTAGTCACGTATCATATTGACGTTGAACAGATAAGTCAAGACAACAATTAACAGGTTGAGACAAAGTTTCATTCTCAAACATAAAATAGTACCTAAAAACAAACCAAAGGGATTGGCAAACTAATGGAACCAGATCAAATTATTAGAGGTTATATAAGAACAGATAAGTAAGACAACAATCAACAGATTGAGAGAAAGTTTCATTCTCACACATAAAACAGTACCTAAAAACAACCCAAAGTGATTGGCAAATGGCAGGAACCAGATCAAATTATTAGAAAGAATGTCTAACCCACATTTCTAATGTGCTTCAAAAGTGATCGAGTATAGTCAAGTTTGTTAAAACTAATAGCTTCACTCACTCATTATATGCTCGGCTATAGCTTTAGCTCAGCTCACCAAGAAGTGAGCCTAACTTCTAGGATCATGCACAACTCAGCAAAAGCTCATCAAGCCAGAGCTAGCTCACAAGCCGCTCAAAATCGATGAGATTGCTCGAGTTAGATACCTTATCAAATTTGAACGACTTGGGGCTAACTCAAGTTAGATATAATTAAAAGTTTAAAACATTTTAGACCTATTAAATCAAGATGTTTAATCATAATAACATAAGTCTCAACAATAACAACAACATGTTCCAAAACACAATAATAAAACAAAATATGATTTTATATATATAAATATATGCACATATACATATTAAGCAAACTTATGAGCTATTGAGTCGAACATAGTAGAACTCAATTTTGGCTCATTGAACAAACAAGCTCAAACCTTTAGCTCAAGCTCGACTAATGAGTTTTCAATGAACCGAGTTGGAAATAGAATATGAGCTTACTTAACTCACTTCTAACCCTACTTCAAAGTAAAGTACAAAACATGTCAAATAAGATCATGTGAGCCATTGAATACAAGAAACAACCTTATCATGGGAAATAATACAAGAAATAACCTTAACATGGGAAATAATACAAGAAATAACCTTAACATGGGAAATATTCTCCTGCCTTACCAATACATATCACAAGTTTGGATAGTAATTTTCAAGAAACTAAGTCATCTTATGAGCACAATAATCCATAACAGCAAGAGAGTTTGGTCAGATGCCCTAGAAGATACATGGGTCAGAAGGTATGGGATTTCAGTTCAATTAGAGACAGAGAAACTTAATAAAGTGATCAATAAACTGAATAATGCTCCTCCACCACATTAAGTATCATAGAAATGCCAAAATCCATTCCTCCCACGAGCATATAGTTTACATAAGATCCTTTTGCGACACAAACAATAGTTAAAAGTTTGGAAAATGATAATAAGAAGGCAGTTTAACAACACATTTCTCAAAACATGTCAACTGAGTAATATTTGTTTAATTGGGTATGTTTGTACTTTTTCTCAAACAAAGTAGAATAATAAAATAATCAGTTTTATGTTTATCTAGAAGTTTATACAAACACACCCATTACAAAATTATACAGAAAAACAGAAGGCAACCTACCTTCTTTGTCCCATATCTGCAAAGGTTTGCTCCTAAAAACACAAAAGGCAACAGAGTTTCAGTGTCACTATTATTATTATAGCAAATATGTGAAATTCGAGAACAATAGACCAAAATAAAACATACCCAAGGCTGTATAAGATGGAAAGAAATCCAGATTGGAATGTGTTCTTGAACATCTTCTGTACCAACAAAAGCCACATTGATATTAGCTTCAGCAACAAATAAGTGAGTACAGTGGTTCACATTAGGAAAAACAAACATGGCTGACGAAGAATTTAAACTGTTTCAATTAGATAAACAAAGCAGACATGCTTTGTTGAATTCACTGTCGAATATGATTAAATTGATTAAAAAGTAGAAAGCACAGACACACACATTTAAAGTTGCACTTTGTTACAGGAATTTATGAAGGCAATAGGCATTTTAGGCTTATACACTTAAATGATCGAAATTCGAAAATTGATATCATAGAAACGAATTGCACACATCTAGAAATTGAAAAATCCAATTATCATTATTCATCGTCACACGTGCCACCCCATACAGTTAAGCAATGATACCCGAATTTCACAACCCAGAAGCTGTTGAACCAAAACCCGATTTCTACGTTGCGGATGCAGAGATGGTTCGGTTCAGAGAAAAAGTAAACTAACAAGACCTACAACTTTCTCAAGCATCAAGGGCCAGGCCACGAATTTTAAACCCAGGAATTATTAAATTCTAGTTTTGTTCGGTTTTGGAGGAAAATCCCAAATTCGCTCATTGGAGTACGGAACAAATGTCTAAAGATTATGAGAAAACGCAGAACTAACAAGTCAAAGGAGCATATGAGAACAGAGTTGCTTGTGTTATAATATTATTACCTGAAAAAGGAGAAGAATTTGAAAGTTTCGATGTTAATGATAGATTGATTTGTGCAGCGGCCGCTCTCTGCAGCGGTGCACCTCCACCCGTCCCTCTTGTGAAATTGAGAATTTGTGGAATGCGGACGAGAAAAGAGGAAGAAAGAATTGCTCTGGGCTTTAGGGCCTCACGATACGGGCTTTCAAGCTAATCGAACGAAGCCCAAGTTCGTAGCAAAAGAAAATCAAAGAAACTTTCTGAACGTTTCAAGTAATTGGTCCAGTTGACCAAAAAAGAAGAGGAGGAATAAACCTCAAATTAATCCATGACAATTTTAGCGTCACATAAATCCTTAACAATTAAGAATTGTCAACTTGATATCTTACAATATCAAAAGTCGGACATTGTGGTTCTTGGATGGAAGACATTATCGGTTACAAGATTATTATTGGATAAATTGGTTTTAATATCGTTTACCAAAAAAAAAACCCTATTCTCATCCCTTTTCTTCCTTTGCCATTTTCATCCTCATCACCACCACCACCATAAACCAAAAGCAAAACAACCTTTTTGTGAGCGTATTCTCTTCTCTTTATTAATGAACTGTACTTGCACAAATAAAATAAATTAAAAAAAACAATAAAGCCTGGGATGTGCAAATGCATTGGGCTCAAGAATATTCAGTGTAGTTAGAATTTCTCCAAGATACAGAGACTTTTCCAATATATCAGGATCTCTAAAACTAGCAAAGTTTTTCTCTCCTTTAACCCAAATTCATAATATAAAATTTTTAATAGAAAACAATGAGGTGAGAAGATAAAGATGAAGTATTGATTGGTCTTGTATTTTTCTTCATGTATTTCAAAACACACTGTTGAGAGGCTTTTAAAATAAAACTCCACTAAAATGAGTTTCCTGTGAGCTTTGAAAAATATTTCCTTATCACCTTATTTTTGGGAAACACGATCTCATTCAAAGTTGATACTCAATATTTAAAACCAAAATTGAAGATAAGAGGGGCAGTCTAGATTGGCGGATATTTTGCACATCTAACACGTTATTTGCTTAGCATGTTATCTTCCTAAAATTTTTTAGTCACACTTCCTTATGACTTTAATACCCAAAATCACACTAGCTTCGCCCATATCCTTCATATCAAAATTTGATGATAGAAACTTATTTGTTCAATGATAGCGTTAGAATAGTGCCAAATATAAGCATATCATCCACATATAAACAAATAATCACACAATCATCGCCAAACAACTTGTGTAAACACATTTATCTACTTCTACAGAAGAGAAACCATCAAAAATTAGAACTTGATCAAATTTTTCATGCCACCGTCGGATGCCCTTTTAAACCATAAAGTGATTTAACCAATTTGCATACTTTATTTTCTTGTCTAGGTTCCATGCATCCTTCGGGTTGTATCATATATATTTCTTCGTCAAAATCACCAATTAAGAAGACCGTTTTGACATCCATTTGGTGAAGTATTAATTTATAAATTGATGTTAAAGCAATTAGAATGCATATAGATGCAATCCTTGTTACTTGGTGCAAAAGTATCAAAATAATCAATATTTTATTTTTAACTAATACCTTTAGCAACCAGCCTTGCTTTATATTTTTTTTATTGGTTCATCAAGAATTAAATTTTCTTTTAAATATCCATTTACATTAGATAGGTTTTGCTCCAGGTGGTAAATCAACTAAACCCATATATTAGATTTTTAATCGATTTATTTGGATTTTATTGCATCTCTCCATAATTGTTCATCCTGTTAATAGCTTCAAAGAATATTATTGGATCATTTTCTACAATATAACTATAAAAATCATTTCCAAATGTTTTCTCTATTCTTTGTCTTTTACTTCTTCTCAATTCTTCATATGTGTTATCTTGATTAGTTTGAGAAGGCATATTGATATCACTACAAAAAAAAAAAATCAATAATTAGTGACCAATTTTTCTCACTAATTTCATGAAATCGATCACTAAACCTGTAGTGATCGATTTAGTGATTGAAAAAAAGTTGCTAAAACCATGGTTGTTAAAATATTAGTAACTCAATAAAATGGTCACTAAATCTTGTGACCGATTTAGTGATCTGATTTTCCTATCTATATGACCAATTTTAGTTGGTGGTTTAGTGTGCTATTAGCAACCATAAATCGTCACTAAATCTTGTGACCGATCTAGTGACCGATTTTCCATCCATACAACCAATTTTAAATGGTGGTGTGGTGTGTTATTGCAACCATAAATCGGTCACTAATTTTGTGACTAATATATCGGTCACTATGTGTGATCCCTAACAAAAGAAAAAATTAAAATTTTTGAAATCTCACTTTTAAAATCTAAATATATATCATCAAACAAGAAATTATATATCTATACACAAACAAACAAACATAAAAATCCAATATACTTTAACAAGTAGTTAACATCATACAACAAAGTAAGTTTGATCCAAATATTTCAAATTTTACAATAACACGAAGCCCTATAATTTAAAATAAAAATAGAGATATGTATTAAAAACACTTTGGACAATAAATTTTCAACATAGTCATAACAAATTTTTGCTTCCATGAGTCTTCAACAACTTCCATTTAGTCTTGAACTATCTCCTTTGAATCTTTAACTTTTGAATGGAGTCTTGAACAATTTCTATATAGTCTTCCACTTCCTCAATTGAGTCTTTAACCTTCTCTAATGAGTTTTCCATTACCTCAATTGAGCCTTCTACCTCTCTAATGAGTTTTTCACTTCTTTAATTGAGTTATCTACTTTGTCAAGTGAGTCATCTACTTCCTCGATTGAATCTTTACCAAAGAGAAAAATATGCAACTTTGTAATTTCATAAGTCCATCAGTCAAGAGTACTCAAAATAAGTTGAAATCTAAGATATCAAACGAATAAACTATCACAAATTGCGTGCATCATGTTTGAATGATAACTTCATGAAGATTGAAGAGCATACAATTATAAATGACTATAAAGTTTCCTTTTATTTCTTTAGCTTACAAATTCATTAATCACACATTTGGTAACAAATGCAAATTTTTGTCACAAGGAAAGCCCTCAAATAGAAGTGACATTGGAAGTCAAATCCAAAAAGCCTAAATCCGATTAATTTTGATAAGCTAATTAGTAAAAGTAGACTAGGAAGAATAGATTCTAGCACTTATGTTTTAGGACTGTGTGTTATTAAATTTCAGATCTTGTGAGCAAGCTTCATTTATCCAAATTAATTGCGGAAAATCGAATGGTATTGATAACTATATTAAATTGAAGCCTAGGTTGGTCCTTGATCTTCAATGCCTTGTTATATCAATATTCATTTACAGGAAACGATCATCAACGTGCTGCCATGTCCATATGTCAACCATAGCAAGATAAGCTCATGTATTGTTAGAAAACTAGAACTCAGATGAAAATAGTAACTCTGTAGAGGAGAGAGAGTTGGCTAAGAAAGAAAAAGAAATGAAATATTCATCTAACTCATCATTACTCATATAAGTCTCAGTTATACACAAGCTATGGCCTCTAACTATAACTACTAGCTATAACTAATAACTAACTAACAAATTGAGTAACCAACACACACATTATACACATGCTCTTATTCATATATCAGATATGTAGCTAGATTCAATTTCATCATACCCGAAATGATTCTTTCTTTTCTTTGTGTAGAAAATGATTTAAACTCCTAAATCATATCGAAATTTAGACATTATTGTAGAGAAACCATAATTCATAACATAAACAATGGGAAACATACACAAATGATGTTTATAAAAGAAAACCAGTTTTGTGATACTAAGTAATAATGATAATAAATAAACTCTTGGAAAAAAGTATATATAGTCAAACAAAAACTTATGCCAACCTGTATCTTGCTAAGAAGTAAGAATTATTCATTAACAATTCTATGACAAGTTATGTTTCATTGATTCACACAAATCCTATTCCTATAGCATATTTAAACTTAAAGAAATAGCTAGTTACTTAGTTTAACATAAAATTCACAAATCAAAATCATGGGGTATAAGATTACCTCTAATAATTGAAATCTAAATTTATCATAATTATACTGTTTACCTTATTACATGAGTTGTCTATTTAAAGATTCATTTAATAAAAAGAAATCATTTTTTCAAAAAATAAAAAACTGGACTACAAGAAAAGGACGAAAACGAGATACATCAAAATAAACCAACAAAATTGGATCTAAAGCCCATCGAAAATTGAAACTTGAGACTAGCCAAAGCTAAATTGACTTAAGGAAATGCTCGTCCTTAGCAAAAGTTCATGTTCATTGATTCATCAAACGACCCAAAGAGCTAGTCCATATCCACCCACGTTGGAAAACATCAGATCACGCAACGGAAAATAAACAGTAGTGAACAAAAATTTTTCATCACATGAATCGTTCATATAGGATAGAACACTCTCAATGAAATCATATTTCATTAGGTGGGTATCACCTTGTGTCATTTAGATAACATAAATGCTTAAAATAAGGATGAATAAACAGGATATGTACCTCTTGTAGCGAAGTCCCATACAGAGTAGTTGTCCGTCTCATGAACACGTAGCTACAATCGCACGAACCTCTAGCTTGTCCACATGAACACGATATGCCAAGGAACTCCTTTTTATCCAAGTCTCGTTCTTTGTTGCTCTGGGAACCTAGACTAGTATGGAGTGAGTGGTAGAGAGTGTTCAAGAATGGAGAGAACTCTGTCTTCTCAAAAAGGTTTCTCCCTCCTTTTAAAACCATGAGCCACTCTCTCTCCTCTTAATGCGTTCAGTTCTTTTCTTTTAGGGTTGGGAGATTTTTTTATTTTATAATTAGGCATGACATTTATGTCACATATCAATTCTTAATTAATTCCCAATAAAATAAAAAACACATATTTTAAATTTGAATTAATTTATTTTTCAAATAATTCTTATTTTAAATAGACTTATGTAATTTTTGTGTTTACCAAAATAACATAATCTCACATATAAGTCATCTGATGTCTTATATCAACCCAAACTTGAAAAGACCAAAAAGCCTCTGACAGGGTTTCTAAAATATAGACTTTCCATATAAAACCTTTTTCCTTTTTGAGGATTTACCACATGTTGAATTTGACTTCGGGATGTGCTAGCAACCCTGCAATCCAATTGCAAGTCAAATTCGGTAATTAATTTCTAATTAACTACATTAATTAGAATTAATTCGTTCTTGGCATATATATGTTCTATTATGTGTGACTAACTAGGTTCATCACTAATTGGTAATGAGATCATAGAATCAAACCTTTATCTTATCGGAAATTCATTTCCGAATCTAAAGTACAATTCCCAAAATACCCTTGGTTCTCATAAGTCATGGGTAACACCTAGCATAGCATGCCATGACCGCCCAAATAGTGATGAATGTATCAATTAGAACATTCTAGTGAACCAATAATCATATTTGCCATGCACTCAAATCCTTTCATTATAGGATCCCAATCCAGCTAGGGTCATGGATAATGTCAAACCCTATAGCTTAGATCATATGGATTTCTTGAGTATTTTTCATTCTTTGATCAATATGACATGAACTAGAAACTTTTTTCGTTTAAGTCCAAGTACCTCAACCAAGGATTTCATGATCAAGAACAACCCCTTATCCATAGGACCTATCCTCATTTACATGAGGTAATAAATCTCATCTTGATTGGTCACCTATCTCATACATAACCAACTATAGCCACAGACGCTTAATATTAATGCATGGCATGAGTATACGAAGAGTTGCAAACTATAGTTACCTATGTGCAAGATAATCGTGCCATTTCAAGTCTAAGGATTATATGCACTGAATATGATCCAGATAATGTTTCATTGACATTAGTAAAATTACCATGTGAACTTTATCTATTTGTCACGTCAATCCACTTATCCTATAAGTGTCCACATATCCGTTTTGACATCTAATGTTGTATAGTATGAGACTCACTATTCCATCTTCATTAGTATCTCATACCAATTATGGAAATAGAGATAGGTGACGATCTTCCAGAATAATAACGTCCAATTATAATTCCTATAATCATGAACTATTTTAAAGATATTGTACTAAACTACTCTGTCACTCATATTCTTAACTCTTAGAATGAAGTATCTAACAAGTATCTTATGAACTTATTCTAATAAACATAAAATATGAATAAAAGAATAATAAACTACCATAAAAAGGAATTATTGATACATATATTTATTAGCTCTAGGGCATATAACTAACAATCTCCCACTTGCACTAGAGCCACTCAGGATAGGATCTAAGACCTATATTCTCAAGATGCCTATCCAGTTGCCGTTGTGTCATGGCCTTTGCAAGTGGATCAGTGACATTTTCTCCGACGTTATCTTTTGTACAGCTATGTCACCCTTGAATTATTCGAATAATGTGAAATCTTCTCTCAATGTGTTTGGATTTTGGTGTGATCTAGGTTCATTTGCTTGAGCTATTGCTCCACTATTGTCACAATAGTGAACAATTGGTGATGATATTGAAGGAACTACACCAAATTCTGTCACAAACTTCCTGATCCAACTGCCTCCTTAGCTCAATTGATGCCAATATACTTAGCCTCTATAGTGAAATCTAATTGTTGGCCCTTACAACTCTTCCAACTAACCGCTCCTTCATTACAAGTGAATATATAACCCGAGATAGACTTTCTATCATCTACATCTAATTGGAAATCAGAATCTGTAAAACCATCTAATCTTAAATCACCTCCTCCATATACCAAGATCATATCCTTAGTCCTTTCTAAGTACTTAAGGATGTCTTAACAGCTATCCAATGTTCTTGTCCTGGGTCAAATTGAAACCTGCTAGTCATACTAACAGGATATGCAATATCTGGCCTAGTGCACAACATTGCAGAGGCTACCGATGGTAAGGCATAAGGTACCTTAGCCATCTTCTCCCTTCTTCAGTGTCTTAGGTGACATCACTTTAGAAAGGTGAATACCATGTCTTATAGGGAGTAATCCTCTTGGAATCAAGCATGTTGAACCTTTTCAACACCTTTTCCAAATATAGACTTTGGGAAAGACCTATCAGTCTCATGGCTATTCTTATAGATCCGAATCCAGAATATAGTTTGCTTCTCCCAAATCTTTCATGGAGAAAGTCTTTGACAACCATTTTAAACGTTAGCATACCCACATCATTCCTAATTAATAGAATGTCATCCACATATAATACAAGAAAGACAATTTTGCCCCATTGACCTTCTTGTGAACATGGCTCATCTTCATTCTTAATGAAATCAAATGATTTAATGACCTCATCAAAACGAAGATTCCAACTTCTCGAAGCTTGTTTAAGACGATAAATGGATCTTTTAACTTTGCACACTTTAGACCTATCCTTAGATTCAAAACCCTTGGGTTGGTCCATGAAAATGTTTTACTCAATGTGTCCATTAAGGAAAGCGATTTTAACATCCATTTGCCAAACTTCATAATCATAGTGTGCTGATGGCTAACAATATCCTGAATGGACTTAAGCATTGATATAGGAGAAAGTCTCTTCATAGTCGACTCCTTCCTTTTGGCGATAGCCTTTTGCTACCAGCCTTGCCTTAAAGGTCTCTACCTTTCCATCTACACCAATCTTTCTTTTATAGATCCATTTATTCCCAATAGGTACTATTCCCTCAGGTGGATCAACTAGATCCCAAACTTGGTTTGAATACATGGAATCCATTTCAGATTTTCATTGCTTCTAGCCATTTTGAAGAATCTATATCAATATATAACTTCCTTGTAAGTAGTAGGATCATCTCTATGATCATTATCTCCATGTATGAACAACTCTTGTGCATTATCAAGGAGATTAAGGTATCTTATGGAGGACAATTACCCTACTTGATCTTCAGATTCGTAACACTCTCATTTTGAATTAGCTCTTGTATTGGTTGGTCAATGTCCATAGTGTTAGGCATTTCATTGGTTTGTTGGGCTGATAACTCTTCATCTAGATTTATTTCCCTTCCCATGCCTCTTTCTTGAACAAACTCTTTTTCAAGAAAAATAGCATATCTAATGATAACAACTCTTTGTTCAGCGGGAAGGTAAAATTGATATCCAAAGCTGTCATTTGGATACCCTACAAACCTATCTTTTAGGGATCGAGCTTCCAATTTATCTGTGTTTTGTTTCTTAATGAACGCTGGACAACCCTAGATCTTAACATGTTTAAGACTAGGCTTCCTACCAAACCACAATTCAAATGGAGTAGTAGGAACCGACTTGGAAGGAATTCTATTTAGAATATAACAAGCGGTATGCAATGTGAATCCCCCTAGTGAAATGGGAAGATCTATATAACTCATCATAAATCGCACCATATTTAATAAAGTATGGTTTCTCCTCTTTGAAACACCATTTAGCTGAGGTGTCCCTGTGGAGTACGTTGCAAATGATGCCATTCAATTTGAGAAATTCATCAAACTCTTTAAGTACTCTCCTTCTCTATCGGATCGAAGAGCTTTGATGTTCTTTCCCGTTTGTTTTTCTACTTCTGATTTGAACTCCTTAAATATTTCAAAGGATTCATGTTTATGCTTCATAAGATAAACATACTATACCCAGATAACATAGGAAAAGGTTATGAAGTAGAAATATCCACCCTAGCCATTACACTGAATGGGCCACACACATCACTATGCACAAGCTCCAAAACTTCTTTGGCTTGTTCCATTTGTCCCCCAAATGGAGACCTAGTCATTTTGCCTTGTAGACATGACTCACAAGTTGGAGTAGGTTCAGAACCCAAAGGAACTAATAGTCCCATCTTCTCCAATTTGTTTATCCTATCCTCCGTAATGTGACCCAGTTAGATGCCAAAGTTGTTTGAGACTAGGAGTTGAATTTGATATAGCATTCATTTCAGGATCTAGGAGATGCTTTGTTTTTGGTGTTTATATAATAAAGCCCATCATGAATGTAGCCAACGCCAACAATGTAACATTCTAGTTCTTTTCTTTAGAAATTAATTGAGACTTTGTTAATGAGAATATTAAGATTTTGAGATGTAGTAATGATGATAACAACTTTATGTTCGAGCAAAAAAATGTGAATAGTGTTTTGTGGGCCCTGCAGGCCGGGCTAACTAAACTTATTCGGGACCGAGGTGCCCGAAATTAGAAAAATGGGAATAAGGTTAGAAATAGCTAAAAGTGAAAATTTTATACTTAGAATTAATTTTCAGGCGATATTGATTTCTGGATGGTGTTTACCCGTTCGTAAATTTCTGTCGATTTTAATATTTAAGGCTAGTTAATCTTAGAGAATAATGGAGTTTATCCTTTCAAATGACAAATGAATGGCTAAGATTTCATCTTGGATAGAAGATCAAATCTTAGCCATTGATATTTGTTCCTTTCATTGAAAAGAGATCTTGCTTTATGATTAACCAATAACATCACACCTTTTAAGATCAATATGACCCACCTAACTTCAATAAATGTCTCCCTAACCTTCGGCCATGAAGAGAACCAGCAAGAACTCCATTTTCTTTTCTTAAAAACCCTTGACAATCTTGAGTTTCAAGCTCAAAAAATCCTAAGCCAAACTTGATCAAAATCAAAATCTTCCTTCACTAGACTTGTTTTACACTTCAACCTCTACAAGTATAACCGATTAAATCTCTAAATCTCACCTTATTACCTCATCCATCACTGATTAGAGAAAGGTTTGGGTGTGTTCTAAGAGCTTTGGGGTGAAGGACTTTCATTTTAGAGCAAAACTAAAGACAAGGATACATTAGCCTTTAACGGTAGGGTTTTCTTGGGCCTTTTCCATCAAAATTTTTCTGAAACATTCTGATGAATTTTAGTTCAGATTTCTAGTTCTATTGATTGTTATTATGTTGATATTGATGTATGAATTTTTGTGGTGTGTTTGGATGGTGTTAGAAAATGGTTTTTATCATAAAGAACTTTGGACTAAGCTTGCTGATTTTCCTTTTCCTGAAGCAGTAATTATGTACAAATTTTCTGGTGTAGTTGTGGGTAGTTTTATGAGCTATAAAAATTATATGTTGAAGTTAACATCTTAAATCAACTACATGAATTTTCTTGGCTGTTGATTTTAAGGTTTGTTGCCTCAAAAACAAAAAAAAATCAGATCCCAAAATGAGACTGATCCGTCTTGATTGTTGCACTTGAAGCAATAGGATTGACTTGATTTTATTACCATAGCATAATGAACCTTCAAAATTTTTACACAAATTTGATAATATATTGAAGTGTCCCTGTAAATTTTATTGTGAGTTATTTCAATCATTTTCTATGGTAAATAATTAAGAGAATCCTGTTCTAATCTGAGTTGGTGGCCTCTTACCACTAAATTTGTACAATTTACGAAGGAGTTAGATAGATCTGTTGTCTTGAAATTTTCAGGGCCTCAGACACATTGAAGTGTCATGGAGAATTTTGGCAGCCCTTGAATCGACCAGGAGAGGGAAAATAAATTTTTCTACTAAGCAGAGATTCTGCCAACTTGTTGAACCTGAATTTCAAATGTTGATTTAGCACTATAATGACTTGTAATTCAACTAGGGTGTTACAATGAAAGCATACTATGAACTCTAATGATTGATTTATTATGAGGAAAGAATAAGGATTACATGGTGCATGAATGCATATATATGGTTTATGCTTGCTTTGGGGAAAGAGAGAAAGTACTAGAATTACTCATATGCGAAAAGAGAATTTATACATTTCACGTGTGCATACTTTTAACATATAGGGAAAATAGAAATAAGGCTTATACTGGTTAATTAGGGAAGGCTAGAGTAAGGACTTCCCTAGGATTTTATGAGTCGATGGATGTATCGGCTAGGAGTAGAACTGTGTGTGATTTGGAAATGGAAAAAAATGAAGTTCGATGACCACAGATAGGAATGAGCTCATGTCCTAGCTTCATTGTCCTTTGTGGAACTATCTAATGTAGACACCTCTTGATGTGATATTAAGCCTCCCTTATGTTAATAAAAAGAGAAAATGCACGAACTTGGGATTCCATGGCTCCAAATAGCAATGCATAATTCATTATTGTGGTTGTATCTTGATTTCACATAATGTACATACTTTGGTGGTGGTTCTTATAATTCTTGCATGAGTATTCTTATGTGCATTCAGTTGATGTTGATTTCTATCATATATGAGGGATTACTCTCCTGAGAATTTTATAATATTCTCATCCCTATGTGCATATATGTTGTATTGCATTCAGATGCCATCAGTTATTCTCTTCCTTGACTCGCCCAATGGTGGCATTACGAACTTTGACCTAGACTCCCTGACGCTGTGGCCTATTCCCAATCCTGGGCCTATGTATTCTTCCAGTCATTTGTTTAGTGTTTTGTGTTTTACCCCAGAGTTCGACCTCGGTTCTCCATATGATGGTGTGCCTCTACACATGGCATGCCCCAATGTTTTTGTAGCCCACCAGCACTGTGCCCCTCCATGACGACCTTCGTCATCATTCCTCAGACTTTGAACCCGTCCGAAGCCCAGATACTCCGTGGAGGCGAGGCCATTGTGCCGATGGCCAATGGTTTCCTGAGGACGATACGGATTCTCAAGACTTTTGGCGTGTACATAGTAGTAGTGTGGTGTTAGGACTTTACTCCTAGTTTGATGTACTATTAAATGTTTTCAGGTCCGTTTGTATCTATATGTTATTTTTGTCTGCGGAGACTCGAGGTGGCTAGGTCTTAGCGAGGGCTAGTCCGTTGTTACGAGGTTTCTGGCTAGCTTGGGGTCGTCTCGTTTGCTTTCCTTATGTAGTGTACACACTGGCTTGAAACTGATGTTCATATATGTATAAATGAGTTTTGCAACATATGTATCTAAATCTCTTTATCACTTTATATGTTGACTAGTCTAGTTTTTGAACGTAAGTAACTCCTAATTTCTATGTCAATACTTGAGTAAAACATGAGAATTAGGAGGGTGTTACAAACAACATCATTTCTAAAATAAATGTTCCAAACATTATCCTTAAAAAGAAAGGAATAACCAACTTTAGTCAAACTAGAAATTGATATAATGTTTCGATAAGCAATTAGGAAAACAAAACATGATCCAAAACCATAACATGATTATTCAATAATAATAAAGAAGTTGACCCAAGCTTTGGCTTCAACACTTGCTCCATTGCCTACCTTCAAGGTCACTTCATTCCTCCTTAGGACTTTACTACTTGCTAGTTCCAGCATAGAGGTACAAATATGAGAACTAGCACTAGTATCAAGAATCCACAAAGTGGTTGAGTTATATGGACCATCAGAAAATAAGAAACAGACATACCTTCTAAAGGCACACTCTTTCCTTTGTTTGCCTTCAATTCTCCAAGTATTGAGGGTAGTTTCTCTTCCAATGCACAACTTTACTGCAATGGGAACATTTTCCTTTGTCCGCAACTTGTTTCTTGCCCTTTTTTCTAGACACCCCACTGATGACTTGGGAAGATTTCTTATTGTTCTTCTTCTTCTTAGTCTTACCAGGAAGTAGAAACTACAAGAAGCTTTTCTTTCCCTTTGTTGTTGGACATAACCTTTTGGGCTTGAACCAACATATTGTGCAATTGAGCAAACGAAACTTCTATCTTGTTCATGTTAAAATTCACAATGAACTAAGAGAATGAATTTGGTAGGGACTTAGGATCAAATCCAAATGGAGGTTGAAATCCATGAAGAACTCAAGATTCTCAAGTCTATCATGATCATATTTTGCACATGAGCTCCAACATCAGACCTTCCCCATCTTAGCCTCAAAATAATCTTGATACCCACCTAGCAGTCTTGCTTTGCTCACCATACAACTCTTTAAGGTGCAACAAATATAGGAGCAGATTTCATGTTTTCATGTTGCTTATGCAACTCATTAGTCATAGAAGCTAACATGTAACATCGTGCTTGCATGTCATCGGCATGCCATTTATGATAGGCATTGGTTTCTTGTTCAATTGCCCCTTCTGCCAATGCAGCGAGGCTTATGTCCAGAACATATCCAATACGTTCCGAATTCAAGAATAATTTTCAAGTTGCGAAACTAGTCCACAAAATTAGGCCCAGGAAGCTGCTTGCATCGAGTATGCCAACGAGAGGATTCAAAGATTTCATTTTTCAATAAAACTGCATAAAATAACAAGATTAAATTAGTTTTCATTATATGTATCTATCATAATGATCATGGTCTTTTAATCAAAATGATCTCCCACTAATTTTTTGAATCCTACACTTCCAAACTAGAAAACGGAATCTTAGTCGGATTAGATTCTTAGTAGGTGATTGAATTCTTATAAAACATTAAGCTTCCTCAGGTACATCCATTCTTGGAGAATTAATATGTTATAAGTGAACAACTCTTGTTCAATACATCTTATGTATGGTGCAATCTTATTTAGCTCCTAATATTCTTAGACCTCATGTACATCCATTCTTGGCCCATCATATATCGTTAAGTCCAACCCACTAAACCATAGATATCAACTACCTTGGGTCCATTCATTCTTGGTAATTAATATTCTAAAACATCTTGTGTTTTTTATATTAACTTAGAAATCTTTCAACCATTATTTGCGCCCCTATGTAGCCATATGCGACGACAAGAATAGTTAAAAATTCTTAGTTAACACTTTAGTGGAGAGCTCTGACATAGTTTCCAAAACTATACCATTTAGACTTACTATTTTTTGGAAGATTTTCTTGGACAACCTAATTACTATTTTTGGTTTCACTTTGCACAAGCATCCATATTCAATTAAAACATACATCACATGCATCCATAAGAGAATTGGAATAATAAAGAGGCATGATCATGGACTTTCTACGGCCCAATCCTAGCCACAAGGATTGGGTTAGGGCCATTGGGGTGATTTAAAAAAACAATACTCTTCAAGCTCCTACTGGGCTCCATCTCCATGGACCTCCTTCTTGAAGCTTTTGGCCTTCACCGCTTTCATTTCTCCTTTTGATATCTCGTACATTACAAAATATATCCTTGGCATACCAAGGCGAGAATAAAACAAAATGGACACTCCAAAAGGCCTCTAAAATAATTAAAATTACAACCCAATAAAAATAATTAAAATTACAACCATTGCAAAATTAATTACATCCCATAAATAAAATAAAATCAATCACATTGATTTCCTAAAGTCCATGATCAACCGTGTGCAATAAAATCGAATAAAGAATCCATAATAAATAAAGGAATATTTCCATTTTAATGTCTTCATTGTGTAGTTATTACATGACCATTTTAAATATCAAATCTTTAAACACTGCCTTCAATCTTAACTGTTATCGTAATTTAACAAATGCCATATTTAAAAATTTACCCTTTTGAAATGATTCCAAATCATTAAATAAAATATTTTGAAATAAAACAGATATGACATATCATATCTTCATTTTCAAAACAAAACTTCAAAATCAATATAAGCTTCATAAGCCGTATGGTATCTTATCCTTTCCCCTTTTTATTTTATTATTATTATTATTATTATTATTATTATTATTATTAAAGAACTAAATATCTAATATTTAGTAACCTGGAATCAATAATTGAATATCCAATATTTAATCACATGATTCCATGAATATTAATATCCGAAAACAATAAAAAAAAGGGTTAATAGGAAACAGATTTTCAAAACGTGGCAAGTCAATAATATAACTAAATGCATTGTTACGTTTTGAAAAGCAAAATCATGTACAGCACAAACAAGCCTTTTAATATCTAATATATAATAATCATGAAACGGATTTCACGCTAATGCATAAAAGGAACGTAAATTTGCAAACTGCGCTGAGCGAGGCTACAGCCATCAACACCATCATCAAAGTATCGGCAATAGAAACAGACGAAAGTGAAAAGGCATTGTATTTTGCTCGGGATAATTCGAACTCTTCGAAAAAGAATCAAGATATACATCAAATATTAGGCATATCATACGTATCTAAACAATCACAAGGGTGGCTCTGATACCACTATTGGAAAACATCAGATTAATTGCAGCGGAAAATAAAATAGTAGTAAACAAAAATTTTCCATCACATGAACCGTTCATATAGGATAGAAAACACTTCAACGAAATCATATTTCATTAGGTGGGTATCACCTAGTGTCATTTAGATAACATAAATGCTTAAAACAAGGATGAATAAATAGGACATATACGTCTTGTAGCGAAGTCCCATACAGAGTAGTTATCCATCTCACGAACATCTAGCCGCATAATTTATCACCTTTAGCTTGTCCACATGGACATCATATGCCAATGAACTCCTTTTTGTCTAAGTCTCGTTCTTTGTTGCCCTTGGGAACCTAGACTAGTATGGAGTGAGTGGTAGAGTAGTGTTCTCAGAATAGAGAGAGCTCTGTCCTCTCAAAAAGGTTTCTCCCTCCTTTTAAAACCATGAGCCACTCTCTCTCCTCTTAATTCGTCAAATTCTTTTCTTTTAGGGTTGGAGATTTTTTTTTTAATTTTATAATTAGGCATGACATTTATGTCACATATCAATTCTTAATTGATTCCCAATAAAATAAAAAAAACTTATTTAAAATTTGAATTAATTTATTTTTCAAATAATTCTTATTTTAATAGACTAATGTAATTTTGGTGTTTACCAAAATAACATAATCTCACATATAAGTCATCTATGTCTTATATCAACCAAACTCAAAAAGACCAAAAAGCCTCTACAGATGTTTTTAAAATAAAAACTTTCCGTATAAAACCTTTTCCTTTTTGAGGATTTGCCACCATGTTGAATTTGACTTTGACATGTGCTAGCAACCCTGCAATTCAATTGCAAGTCAAATTTGGTAATTAATTTCTCATTAACTACATTAATTAGAATTAATTCGTTCTTGGCATGTACATGTTCTATTGTGTGTGACTAATTAGGTTCATCACTAATTGGTAATGAGATCATAGAATCAAACCTTTGATCTTATCGGAAATTCATTTTCGAACCTAAAGTACAATTCCCAAAAGGGGATTCTTAATACAGCGGCGATCAATGTCTATGCTGGAGTTGTTGCAGCCAACCACATTTCATGAATGTGGTTAAATGAAATTAATTGTGTGGCTAAATATCAAAATACTCTTCACCCCTCTACCTCATTCTTCTACTTCCACCCTCATTCTCCCACCTTTGCTACACCCACCTCCGACGACTACCCATGCCACCGCGCCATATCCTCCTCATCTACCACCACCATAACCAACCCTCCTGAGGAAATTAGATTCAACAAGAACACGATCGCGGTGGTGCCATCACCATCGTCTTTGACCAATGCGACGACTCCAATGTTGATGTGCGGCGAGGACAGCCATGAAAACTTACGAAGGGAGGCGGAGTGCAGTGATAAGAGCGGGTCTATGAATACAGCCCTTGATCGAAAGAGCGATGAAAGCATATGCCTCCAACCCGCGTGCATGGAGGCGAGTAGAGGCTAGAACACAGCCACTTAACAAGGACGTCGAAGGGTTTGAGAGGAGTGGAACGAACCTTCGTCAGGAGCGATGAGCTTTTATTCCCAAGCTTTTTACTTTACTGCGTATCTATGAAAAAAATTACAACTTGTTTTGAATCTTTCTATTTCCGAGGTAAGGATATTATTGAAATTTTTTTGTTATTGCTTTCTTATTCAACCAAGGTCTCATCTTTTTGGTGATTTGAGAAAAGGGAGGGTTTCCGTTGGATATAAAATCCATCAATGCTAGTATTGGGTTATTACTGTTGAGGTGTTTGGGGAGAGGTTGGAGGAAGTAGTGAGTATGACTAAGATGGGGAGTGAGGGTAGGATCTGAGGTGGAGGAAGGAGATGCATTTGGCCACATTATTTATAGGTAGAGTGTTTTAATTTCATTTAACCACATTTTAAAAATATGGTTAATTGTAACTTGCCACTATTTCCATTTAACCACATTTCTCAAATGTGGTTAAACACAGATAAAAGTGTGGCCAAACACATGGTACAAGGCACTTGTAGCTTGTACCTGTTTGGCCACACTTTTATCTGTTAACAACATTTTCATGTGTTTAGCCACACTTTCTTCTGTGTTAACCGCATTTGAGAAATGTGGTTAAAAGCAACTGGAAATAATGGCATTGACTTTCAACTTGTAGGGAGTGGGCACCTTCCCAAAATACCCTTGGTTCTTATAAGTCATGGGTAACACCTAGCACAACATGCCATGATCACCCAAATAGTGACGAATGTATCAATTAGAACATTCTAGTGAACCAATAATCATATCTGCCATGCGCTTAAATCATTTCATTATAGGATCCCAATCCAGGTAAGGTCATGGATAATGTCAAACCTTATAGCTTAGATCATATGGATTCTCTGAGTATTTTTCATTCTTTAATCAATATGACATAAACTAGAAACTCTTTCTATTTAAGTCCAAGTATCTCGGCCAAGGATTTCATGATCAAGAACAACCCCTTATCCATAGGACTTATCCTCATTTACATGAGGTAATAAATCCCATTAACTGGTCACCTATCTCTTATACATAACCAACTATAGCCATAGGCCTTAATACTAATGCATGGCACGAGTATACGAAGAGTTGCAAACTATAGTTACCTATGTGCAAGATAACCATGCTATCTCAGGTCTAAGGATTATATGTACTGATATGATCCAGATAATGTTTCAGTGATATTAGTAAAATTACCATGTGAACTTTATCTATTTGTCACGTCAACCCACTTATCCTATAAGTGACCACATATCGTTTTAATATCTAATGTTGTATAGTATGAGACTCACTATTCCATCTTCATTAGTATCTCATACCAATCATGGAAAGTAATAGAGGTGATGATCTTCCAGTAATAATAACGTCTAATTATAATTTCTATAATCGTGAACTATTTTAAAGATATTATACTAGACTACTCGTCACTCATATTCCTAACTCTTGAGAATGAAGTATCTAAAGTATCTTATGGACTTATTCTAATAAACATAAAATATGAATAAAAGAATAATAAACTACCATAAAAGGAATTATTGATACATATATTTATTAGCTCTAGGGCATATAACTAACACCCACATCACAATTGCAACACAAAAACTAAAAGGGGAACATGAAAAATACCAAAGAACATAACTGTAACCAAACCCAAAAATACCAAATCGAGATTGACTAACATACCAACCTAGAGACAGAGAGAGAAGGGCAAAACAATGGCAGGGCGGATTGGGCTAGGCGAAAACAAGTGTTGCTCTCCTAACCTCAACCTACAACATTTGGAATATGGCTTGACCTTCTGACGGCAGCAATGGCAAATGAAGACTCTGTGGCTCGTGGTGGCCGATGGGGTCAACGATGATGGAGTGACGAGTCCAGTGAGGAAAACGAAACATTGATGTAGCCACAACAATCTTACAAACCGTCATGAAAGCCACCTCAGAACAAATTTATCCACCTTTAGAAAATGCCATGAACTTTATAAAATGAACTTGATGGCATTCAACAAAACTCATATCCGCAAATTTATCCTTACTGATTTCACCCTTATCTTACTATGAGGCAAAGGAATTTAAAAACAAAAAACAAACAAAACAAAATAGAAAATATACTCTTTTCCCCTCCCCGTCTTCATACTTGTAAAATTGCAAACAAGAATTATCAATTAACAAAACCTTAACACTCAAACCAAAACTCATCCATCCAATCAATGCAATGTAGATTCTATATATTCTAGTGTAGCTCATTCGCAAAGCAATTCAAAGGAGCAACTTACAATGACCAAAACAAAAGACACTCATTGTACCCATATCCCATACCACACATTTAACTCAAAATAACACAACAAAAAAAACTGTAAACACAAACATTAAGCCAAAGCCAAACTAAAACTTTTTTCTACCTTTTTTTTTTATCAAAAGGCTTGACAAAAAAAAAAAATCAGAAAAAATAAACAAAAAGATATAACAAAAAAAGGGAGAGAAGCTAAGGTGAACCAGGAGTGGTGGTTGGAGAGGGTGCTGCGGGGATAGTGGACGAAGGGGAGGGTTGCATGGAAGGAGCTGGGTCACTTCTCAGAATCGTGTTGTCGCTCTCAGATCGGAGTCAGCTGCGCAAAGGGCAAAGCGGTGGCATCGTGAGCAAATCAGTGGCATCGCTCTTATATCGGACTGTCCTTCTAGAATTTGCTGTAGCGGTGGCACACCATTGTCCTCTCAGAATGAATCGTTCACCAGTGGAGCGGCCAAGAGCGTGGATTGAAGTAGAGCATGAAGAAGGAGCACGGGAGAAAGCAAAGGTAGTGTAGGACGCCCAAGAGGAGGCGGAGAGGAGCATCTGAGCACGAGAGCACAAGAGCACCTGGGCACATGCACACACACACACACACACACACACATACTACTTTGGCATCATCTTTACCTTTTGAAAAAGAAAAAGCAAAAGTAGTGTTTGGATTGAACTAATGCATAACACAGATAGTTTCATTGCCAAAGATTAATGAAATGGAAAATCTGTCATTAAAAGTCACTAATTGAAATATTAGTGACTGATTTTTATACAAGCAATTATTTTAAATATAAATAATATCAATCACTAAATTGTTCACTAATTGAAATATTAGTGACCAATTTAGAGACCAATTTTATGAAAGCAATTATTTCTAATATGAATAAAAATCGGCTTTAATTGGTCACTAATTGATTAGTGACCGATTTTTCATTTGTAAGAGATTATTGCTTTCATAAAAATCAGTCAATTTAGAGACCGATTTTATGAAAGCAATTATTTCTAATATGAATAAAAATCGGTTACTAATTGAAATATTAGTGACTGATTTAGAGACTAATTTTTATGAAAGCAATGATCTCTTACAAATAAAAATCGGTCACTAAATCGAATATTAGTGACCAATTTAGAGACCGATTTTTATGAAATCAATGATTTCTCTTATGAATAAAATCACTAATTGAAATATTAGTGACTGATTTAGAGACCGATTTTATGAAAGCAATTATTTCTAATTTGAATAAAAATCAGTCACTAAATCGGTTATTAATTGAAATATTAGTGACCATTTAGAGACCGATTTTTATGCAAGAAATGATTTATCATATGAATAAAAATCGGTCACTAATTGAAATATCAGTTACCAATTTAGAGACTAATTTTTATGAAACCAATGATTTCTCGTATGAATAAAAATCGATCACTAATTTCAATTAGTGATCGATTTAGCGACCAATTTTTATGCAAAAAATAATTTCTTGTCTAATAAAATCCACTAAATCAATCACAAATCCATCATTTTAGTGACCGATTTTATTTCATTCACAAAATTGACTGTTTGACACATTTCTAGTAGTGTATTTTCTCTAATTTTAATGGATATATATTGTAACATCTGCCGCTTTATGGATTGACCGTCCTACAAACCAACATGGGTCTTTTCAGTTGTGCTTTGTCCTCACTCACAAGCTTTGGAAAAACTTCCCACGAGGTCACCCATCCCAAATTACCCCAAGTCAAGCACGCTTAACCTGGGGGTTCTTTCGTGATGGACTATTGAAAAGAAAGATGCATCTTTATGGCATAGGTAGTACCAATCAATTCATATAAGCCCTCCTTAACTATATAGTCCCATACTTATACAGACTCAATCCCTCTCATTCGGGTGTGTAATCGGTTCATTCATGTACCCCTTCGCTTGGAGGTAGAAGCCGCTCCTTGTGCCTTCTCGCATGCTGACCACTCCTTGCCTTGTCCTGGAGTTACATGCCCACTAGCTTCTCTTGGTTCGTCCTAAACCACACCGTATTGGGAGAGGTGTCTTACCATTTGTAATATCCGCCGCTTTAATGGATTAACGACTTGTCCCCACAAACCAACACGAGTCTTTTCAATGTTTTGTCCTCACTACACGTTTCCTGGAACTTTTGAGGATACCCATCCCAAAATTACCCCAAGTCAAGCATGCTTAACTGGAGTTCTTTTGTGATGGGCTATTGAAAGAAAGATGCATCTTTGTGGCATAGGTAGTACCAATCAATTCATATAAGTCTTCATTAACCTATAGTCCATACCTATAGACTCAGGATCACTTTCATTTGGGTGTAATCGAGTTCATTCATGTACCCCTCCACTTGGAGGCAGGAGTCGCTCCTTGTCCATGCCTTCTCACACCATCACTCTCTCCCCCCGTCTCTGCATTACATATATGTTCAAAGAATTCTGCATTTTTTATTTCAATTATTGTATTTTGTTCAAGAGCTCACTTTTTAATACTAAAAATCTATAAGCAACACTATGTTCAGCATATTGATAAACATGCAATTAGGTCTTGGAACCTAATTTCTTTCTCTTAGGTTCAGGTAACATGACTTTTGCCAAGCACCCCCACACTTCTAGGTAATTTAGTTTTGGCTTGTATCCTTACCACATTTCATAAGGTGATTTATTTGTTTTCCTGGATGGTATTCTATTTTGTATATGACATGCAGTTAAAATTATGCTTCTCCCAATAAATTATTAGGTGCATTAGAACTTATTAATAATGCATTCATCATTTCTTGTAATGTTCTATTTATTCTTTTATCTACACCATTAGATTCGGGTGAATAAGGTGGAGTCACTTTATGTATTATTCCTTTTTTTTTCCACAAAACTCATTAAATAAAATATGCTCTCCTCCTTTATCAGATCTAACTCTTTTTATTTTTCTATTTAATTGATTTTCAACTTCAGCTTTATAAGATAAAAACATATCAAACACTTCATCTTTATTTCTTATTAAATAAACTTTAGTATATCTAGAAAAATCATTAATAAAAGTCACATAATATTTTTTTACCACTTTTAGTCATAATTTGTTTTAAATCACCAAGATCAAAATGAATTAATTCTAAAAAAAACAGTTTCTCATGTGAGAAGGACATGATTTTTTAGTTAATTTTGATTTTACACATATTTTACATTTATCTATATTTGAACTAGTTATGCTAGAATTCATACCCAAATATTGCATTTTCTTAATATATTGTATACTAACATGTCCTAATCTAGCATGCCAAATATTGATAGAGTTAATCATATAAGAGAATTAGAAACATTCATTATTTCGGAAACATTGAGAACAAAAAGTCCATTATTACAATAACCCTTTCCAACTAAAACATTATTTTTCATCATGACAATCTTGTCAATTCAAAGGAAACCTTTACCCTAGCTTTCCCTAGCAATGCTACAAAAATCAAATTTGCCCTAATACTAGGCACATGTAAAACATCTTTGAGCACCAAAGTCTTCCTAGATGTCAGTTTTAACATAATTTTTCCTTTTCCTTGCACTTGGTGTAGTTTTGGAGTCACCAAGATAAACTTGTCATTCTTCTTCATCCCCTATAGTAGTATAGGAGGTAAATGCATTCCTGCCAGCACATATGTGCCTAGTAGCTCAGAATCAACACCAGTCATTGACATTGGCGACAAGCATTGCTTGAAAGATGACCAGGGCAACAATTTCATCTCCTTCAACCAAATTTGCTTTTGGCTTTGGCTTAGGAGGATTTCCAATCACGTCGCCTCCTTCAACATTATGATGCTCTGTGACCTAGTTCACCTTATACATAACACCCTCCACTTCTTTTGAAAGTGGGATTATTTTCTCTTTAATAGTTGGTAAAGGAATTGTAACCAGAATTAGATTTAGACCTTTTGCTATAGTCATACCTCTTTTTATGGCCTTGCAGCAAGTAAGCCTTAGGTGCCAGTGCTTTAGCCCTTGCTTTTGCAATCTCCTTGTGGCTAGTATCTTCAATGATAATATGTTTGATTAATTTAGCCAATGAAAATTGCTTGTTCTTATGCTTTAGTTGGTTTTGGTAGTCCTTCCACGATTCAGGCTTCTCTATCAATATTCCAGCCACAAACTCGTCTGGTAGCTGAGATGTTTTCGCTTTCAAATCTCTAGCAGCTTGTGGTACTCATTCATTTTAGTATGGATGTCCTTATCGTCAATCATCTCCCATTGGTAGTAATGCTTGATGACAAACTTCTGATGAGCACCATCTTCAACAGTATATTTTAGCAATATTGACTCATAACTTGTGGTCTCTTTGTAGGTGCAGGAAACATCAAACAACTCGTTTGATAGAGTTGAGATGATTGTGTGGCGGCAAACCTTGTTGGGCGATCCAATCTTCTAAGCTTTAGGGGATGCTGTCTGGATGAGAGGCTTGAGAGCCTCAACCACCTCATGCATATCGAGGATGGAATAAATTCTCTTTGCCAACGGTGATAGCTACTACCATTTCCATTGAATACCTCAATCTTGGACATGTTTGGTAGAGGTTTTGGCATAAACGACATTGGGAACAACAACAGGAGTAGTATTGTTGACAGGCGTGGTTTAGGAGTCATTGATTGAAGTGCCACTATTGTCTCCATTACCAACATCATTAGAATTGTTATTAGTCATTATTCCTTGAGATTGTTAATGAAATGTACCTATAGATAAAATAAATTAAAAATAAACAATAAAGCCTGGGGCATTCAAATGCATTAGGCTCAAGGAATATTCCAGTGTAGTTGAAATTCCTCCAGGATACAACAGAACTTTCCACTATATTGGGATATCTAGAACTAGCAAGGTTTTTCTCTCAATTTTTAACCCAAATTCTAAATATAAAATTCTTAATAGAAAACAATGAGGTGAGAAGATAAAGAGATGAAGTGTTAATTGATCTTGTATTTTTCATGTATTTCAAAACACACGTTTAGAGGCTTTTAAAATAAACTCTACTAAAACAAATTTCCTGAAGCTCAAAAGATATTCCCTTATCACTTGATTTTTGGGAAACACGATCTCACTCAAAGTTGGTACTCAATGTTTAAAGCCAAAACTGAAGATATGAGGGGAGAAGAGAGTGGCGGATATTTTGCACATCCAACACGTTATTTGCTCAATACATTATCTTACTAAAATTTTTCAAACTTGACGTGTTGACCAAAACAAAACTTGAAAAGATAAAATAATCCTGAAGAAAATTGTTATGCCATAATAAAAGGAAAAGGAGTAAAAGAAACGTAACACGAGTATGTGTAATGTTAACAAATTTAATTTTGAAATAAAAACTTAACAACTAAAATATTAATAAAATAATATAACACACTTATGTTGTATATATCCTCTTCAACTTCATTCTTTTATTCTTCTTTTATTCTCATAGCTCCTGAAATTCTCATCCATGGCTTCCATATGTACAAGTCTTCACTTTCCTTCAAACTTTGTTTTCAATTCCTTCTTTTCAGTAATTCAAAAAGAAATTAGATGCAATTAATAATTTTATGTTATGAAACTTGTTTAGTGCATAATTATGTATTGTTAATTCATTAGCTAAGTTGCATTCCATTTTCATTCATAGTGTAACTAAGGACACTAATTGCTTTATGCTAATTCTTCATGTTAATTAATTTAGGGCATAATAATATTGTTATTCTATTATTCAATGTTAAAGAACTACGGATAGAAGAGAGATCATGTGATGTACAATAGGTTTCATTGTTAGATTGATTAGCATCCAATTTTAGCCAGTTTTTTTGTTTATTTTAGGTCAGGTTAGAGTTTAAGATTTAGGGTTTGGGGCTAGAGGATGGTTGTTGTGCATTTATGGTGGTGATGAAAAGGATGAATGAAGGAAGGTGATGGTAATGGTATATATATATATGTGTATTTGTGTGTAAATAATGTTAAAGACTAATTTATCCAGTGATGAGATTATCACTAACAACATTAATATTTTAAGTCTATAGACCACAATTGTCTGGCTTTTGATATTATCAGGACCAAGTTGACATTTTTCAATTGTTAGGAACCAACTTGTCTACGTTAAAATTATCAGGGACCAACTTGAGAGTTTACTCAAAAAAAAAAAAGAAACTTAATTAGTCCCATGATGAAAAAAATAAAATAAAATGATTCGTCTCATCCAATTAAAAGTTAAGAGTTTAATTTCTATGTGTTGATAGTATAAAATAGATTCACACCATTAATTAACAAATGAAATTTCATCAAAATGACAATCATAGTGGACGGTTATGATAGTATATAGTTAATTTCCATGCTTTCTCACTTTAGTGAAATAGTATAGACTGTAAAAATTATTTTACACTCCAAATTAAAGTATAAACTATTAAATTATAAAGAAATTAAGAAAAATTTAATTTTGATGAACTGTTAGTGTACAATTATCTAATCACATTTTGCCATATCAATAAATATAGTTAAGTTTCTCTCTCACTACTTCAAAAGTTATACAAATAAGAATATTTAATTATATGACAATGTAAAAAGTTTTACATTATCAATCCATAAAATAAATGCAATTAAAAATATCTAATTTGTACATGTTACGTTATATTTTATAAATATAAATAAAATATTTATACGGTGAATCATGATTTGTAAAAAATAATAAAAATTAAAATGTTTATAATTTCTTTACTTTTCAATCAAATAGTATAAAGTTTTTAGTACATGGTCAAATAGTAACATGTAAAATATTGGAAGAATATTTTAGATGTTGAAATGTATTTGGTAAGGATTGAATAAGTAATTAAATACTATTTATATTATTTGTTTTCTTTATATGAATAATTAATAATATTTTATATGAAAATAATAATATAAAAAATGATGTTACCGTAAAATAAAGAAGAAAAAGTAAATGAAATCATAAATTTAGGGTGTGTTTGTTTGTGGGGTAAACTGGAAAAAAATTTCATTAATAAGTTTCATGTGTCTGACAAGAAAAAATGTGCCAAGTTACTCCATAAAAAATTTTCATGGACGAGTTATATAAAATTGACCCTAACCAAACACATTGCAAATGTTGGAACAAGGGACTTCAAAGAGTTGTATGTCTTTGATTTCATGGCGAGAGAGGTAAAAACAGGTTATGTTAGACTTATTTAAGCCTATCAGGTAGCTGCTGCTTGCGAGAGCTTCTTATATATATATATATATATATTGTATACATTTTAAAAAAAGTTCATGTAATGAAAATCAAATTTGAAATCTATGTATTACTAAAACTCATTTCACCGCTAGACCAGCCCACTCCTTCTGTTAATTAAATGAATTGTTTTGTATTTATAATGTATACACTTTTATTTAAATTCAAAACATAAAAACCCTTTTACTCCTTACTCCATAAGCCCGTCACCATGCCCTTTAGCTTTCTCGACTCTCAAGAGTCAAGTCCCAAGAGATAGAGTCACCACCGTCTAACTCGCTCTCATGCAATCAGTCCACTAGCCCACCACGCGCATGCCACCACCCACGGCCAACATCCACCGCATCACCGACAAATAACCAGGATGTCGCGCCTACCATGCCTCGCCCAAACATAAGCCAGCCTTGGTTTGTTTTCTATTTCCATGTTGTCTTCTTTTGTTTTTGTGTTCAACAATCAACTTTGCCTGAGAAATTTAGGCTTCTGTTGATGATTTTTTTTTCATATACTCTTATTGTTCTGCATTGCCTAGATTTATATTCTTTTTTGCCTTCTTGTTCTACATTGCTTAGGTTTATTTTCTTCCACTTCTCATGTTCTACATCAAAGGCTTGTGTTCATCCGTTTATAAGCCTAAGCTTGGACAACATTCAAAATGAAGATCATCGATAAAAGGATCATCTTTTGAAGGTGAAAATGTTGCTGACATGAAGGAATCATAATATTTGAGAAAATTCATCCTTCAAATCTTTTGAAACATATTTTCTATAACTATTTCACTTAAATCTTCTTATAAAAATCTTAGTCTAGCTAATATCCTCCTCTATGAGCTTTATTGTACGAAGTCACTCAAGTGACTCTCTATTTCATTGTCTATTTTGAGAGCTTAAGTGTTATATGGTAATTAATCGGAGGTGTATTGAGTTGTTCATACTAAAAAAAAAAAATGCGTAGGATACCAACATTTATACTGATGGTTACTAATTTTACTGACGAGTTTACTAATAGACACGGTGTAACACCCTTCACACCATAAAGCTATGCTTAAGCCATAACCTTATAATGAGCAGTTGTTACTTGTTATCTCTACTTGACCTTTGATAGAGTATACATATGAGCCTGCTTTTCCAAACAAACAAACGCTTTCTCTCTAAGCGTCGCTAAGTTTGAACATAAATTCTAGGTCATGATAAAATAGCAATACCATATAATTTTATTATACAATGGCAAAAGTCATATACATAGCTATGTCAACCTCTACCTCTGTTATGTAGGTTTCAGTCTAGGTAGGGTACTACTCAAAAACTCATTAAAAGAGAATAAAAATATTGACTAAATTCTCTTATTATTAGATTAACTCTTGGACCGTGAGGCCAATATTAGTTGAGAATCTCCACAAAATAATCACCATCATAGCAATCTATGTAAAAATATAATAATAGCATAATGAGAATCAAAGATTCTCAATAGGAAAAACACTAGTCTACTACACAGTGATATCTAACATAGTACTAAAATCATTAAAGTATCTTCCATTTCTTTTGAAATATCTAGCTTGTTTATTCACTTTCTTGGTTAACACAGGAATATGAGTACACTTATGCTTGAGAATAAAATATCAAAGGATTCGTAAGATAATTGCTTGGTATCCTGTTGTTTACGTTATAATTAGTTTGTTTGTTTCATTACTTCTTTGACAAAATCTTATTATGAACTTTAGGCTTGAGAATAGAACTCATAGGATTCCTATATACTTCTCATCTAATGTATTTCTGTGATGTAATGCCTCGTGTTACTTCCTAATATAGTTCACTTGTTGTAGTACCTCCTGTGACAACCTGATATAGATCACACGTGAATCCATGAGTTTATAATCAAGCAATTGATATGTAGTTAGTATCATTATTTTCTTCTGATTTAACTTGGTTAGAAGTTTAAACTTAATGGTAGAACTCATAGGACTTTTCTGAATATACTTCTCTGAATTGTACTGTCAACGATGTAACGTTGTCACGTTACAACCTATATAGTTCACTAGATGGAGTACGTCTACTACATCTCATTTGAATAGCCTCGCTATTCTTTCTTAGTACATCCCTTTTTATCATAACGATGTAATGTCATCGCAATTACAACCTGATATAGTTCCAAGGGCAGCACGTCTACTACTACCCATGAATCCATGAGCTTATCATTAAGCAATTAATATTACATAAGGCGTATTTCTTCAGTTTTCTTTCTTCGTATGAAACTTTATCATTTATTTAGGAAGTCTCTTAATTATAAAGAATCTCTTTTTAATAGTTTGATCTCACTTTTGCTTTGAGATTTTCTTGAAATCTCCTTAACTCTTATGAGATTTTCTCGTTAAGTCTCCTAAATTACTATGAGACTTTTCTCTTGAAATCTCTTGAATTTCTTATGAGATAATCTCTTTAGATCTTCTGAATTCTTATGAGATTTTCTATTCAAAATCTCTTGAAGTCTTATGAGATATTTTTTAAAAAAATCTCTTGGATTCTTATGAGATTTATCGGTAAAATCCATTGAACTTTTTATGAGATTTTTGGAAGAATTGTTACGAGATTTTTACAAAGTTTAGTAAACTTTTACGAGATTTTTCTTAAAGAAAATAGTTTAACATTTAGAGATTTTCTATAAAATCTACTAAACTATTATGAGAATTTTCTATAAAATTTGTTAGAGTTTACGAGATTTTACTTAAAGTCTATTAACCTTGTATCTTTCTATAGAATATGTTGGTCTATAAGAATTTTTAAAATCTTTTATGAGATTTCCTCCTTATAGACTTCTTACCTTATAATTCTTGAAACTTTCAGGAAATTAAACCAATTGTATTACTTAGATTTCAGAGTTTTTCTTCTATAGATCAAAATCTCATCCTTATTCATGAAACTTCATCATTGTACTTCAAAAATACCAATCTATTAGATTTTATAAATTATTTTAGATTATATTCTGTAAATCTCTGGGTACCTCATTCTTTTTAAAGAACTAAAAATTTCTTCATTTACATATTTAAATCTTACATCAATTCAATCAAATCATGAGATTTTCATGCATAGTACTTTTTACATCTCTCAAGATCATATACATATATACCTCTTGAAAATAATTTCAGATTTCATCACATAATTTCAAGCATATATCAAGAGTTTATATTAGCAAAATAGCCAAACAATCACAAAGCAATAAACTAGAATCTTTCCTACCTTTCTTCCAAATTTTTTGCTAAACTTTCTCTAGCTTTTTCTCCTTTAATTAAAGCTTCAAACCCATGTTCCAGCTACTAAATATGCTAACACATTTGAAGGGAAAAAGAAGGCTTTGGCTTGAGTTTGATGTAGAAGAAATGTTCTTGAACAAATTTAAGGATTAATCTAGGTGTATCCTTCAAGAGCTTGATGGTTTCATAGGGTTTAAAGAAGAAAAACTTGAAGAAGATAGAGGAAGAAGAGGAGAATGTGATTGCTGCTAGGAAGGAGAAAAAATACCACCTTTTTCATTTTTTCCTTTATATAGAAAAACTAACTTGGAGACCAAGTATAAGTATGTCTATTGTCAAATCAATTTGCCTTGTTTTTTGTATTAGAATTGTCTATATTTATTTAATTGTCATAAGTAAAAATTATCTGGGATCTAATAATATCAATTATTTTCCAGTTCAGTGTATTTATACCATTTCATGTAATCCATTATTACCATTTTAATCTTAACATAAAAGAAACTTTGCCAATTTAAGACATCTATTTACCCTTATCCTTATTTTATCTATGTCATTATACCAATTATAGGGTCTCATTTATATCTCCAACTAAAATATTATTATATTAATTTTTTAATAATATTAAATTAATTTTCATTTTTTTTTACAAACTCCTCATATTAATCTGATCATAACTATCTATCAGAATTTTCAAAATCCCTATAGATTATTCACAATTAATCATTTTATCACAATAATACCAAAAAATCAGCTCATTAGATTTTTCATTTGTCAGGAGATTATTATAGTAGTCTAATAAAATAAAAAACAATTAGTATGTGTGAAAAACAAAGGCACATCAATGGGGTAGTTAGGAAATTAATATTACCGCATTATTAAAATTTAAAAATACTATTTATTTATTTATTAGATGAGTTTATTTTATGTATTTTTTTTATGATTAAAATATTCATTTATTTCATACGGGTTTACCCATAATTTTTTGGAACATATTAATTTGTCATATATGAAATGTTTGTATAAATTATTTAATTATAAACTAAAATGATATGAAATAAGGAAGCAATGAAGTGGTAAATAAACAAACTAATGAAATAAACAATAATATTAGTAAGGTATCAGAATAAAATAACTATATATAAAAAATGTGATAAATATAAAAAAAATATATCCATAAAAATAATAATAAAAAAAACTAGCTGAACATTGTCGACATCACCATCATTAGATGTAGGCATCATAATGAGTGAAGTGGCTTTTTAGGGATGCTTGGAGACTTAAGGCTTTTATCTTACTGAAGAATTTCATCAGCGACTTGTGTATCATCACTTTTTAACACATTCTATTTGTCTTTAAATTTTTTTAATAAAATTATTATTGATTACTTTTAATTGTATTTGCCTAACAAAATTTCCACAAAATTCCGGCAGCATCTCTACTTAAATTAAGAGTTTCTGTCATCAATTTATCAAGCAATGCATTCAACAATCAAGACATTAAGTCGCAACAACATAATAGACATATTTAACAATCACAACTTAACAATTAAGAGCACATCTCTTTATAACTCTACAATACACATATTATGCAATCATCGTAAATACAAACAAACTCCATAGCAAACAATGCAAACAAGTCCAGAAGGACCTCTACGCCTTCCCCCATCATACAATTCTATCATAGAAATCATAAGTCTCTATCCCACATACATATTAAAGCATATAAATAACAAAGATTTTGTTACTAACTTATAGAGTAGTGCACAAACAAATAATGAAAAGCTCCCATGTAACCAATTCTAATCCTGAAAATCCAAAATGAACAAGCATTTAATTTTACACGATTATAAAAATTGAAGAAGAAAATACACAAGAAAAATAAAAAGTAAAAAATAAAGCAAACCAAAGCTCCTACATTAACAAAATACGAACAACAATCACTCTCTAATGTATTAAAACCCAACTCTTTGGGCAACAAAAATGAATGGAAAAATTAAACCAAATAAAAAATTAAACCAATTAAAATGCTTAGAAACATACCTAAATCGCAATGGTGAGATTGGTTTCACAAATGGAGGCTCCGGCAATAGCCAATGGAGCGAGGGCTGGCGGTGGGGAGAGAAGGAAGAGAGAGAGTGTGTGTGTGTGTTTCAAAATGAGGAAGAAGAAGAAGGATTTTGTCATGCCATAAATACGGGTTAGCAATGGGTTTACCCGTCAATAATTAGTTAATGAAACTGTTCATTTCAGATTCACTAATTACCGATGAGTTTATTGATGGGTATTAGGAATCCCAAGAGGTACACGCCAACGTCCTTAAAATTCAAATTGCCGTCAAATACCTGTGGGTACACCCATGGGTAATTAATAATAACAAATAAAAAATAAATTACAAATAACCAGTCGAGTAATATCATTATTAAAAAATAAAAAATAATTTAATTATACCCGTTGGTGTACCCGTCAGAATGATAATATTTTTTAAAAAAATAAAAAATAAATCCATCGGCAATACCCGTTGGTGTCCCCTATCACGTGGTGTATAACATATATTGATGGGTTGACTAATGGGCTTCCAATAAATATTCACGAGTTCTGTTACCTTTGCCACCCGTTAGTATATGGTATGCAGCATATGATACATAAAGGCACCAAGCATGATCGATGGATATACCGATGGGATATCGGCCATTTTTTAAAAACAAATTCCACACATAAAAAATGCATCATCCCATCGGCCTACCCGTTGGAATTTCTAATGGGTTTGAAACCTGTTGGAAACTTTCATCAATATATTGTGGATTTCTAGTAGTGTTAAGTATTAAATTAAACACTGTGAGTGAATATCATTCCATGAGGATGAAGTTTACCAAGCAATAGTTCACTAACTCAATTTCTATTAAGATTATGAAAATATTGTTTGTGGATTGGGAAAAGAAACTTTCACTAAAAAAAAGCAAGAATTAATAATTTTAAAAAATGTTAGAGGTTCAAGTTAGCCTGCACTTTTCATGAAAGCAAAACAAATAACTAGAAAAACAATATCGTTTCTCATTTCCCGATCTTGTATCAAATATTTTTCTTATTTATACAAACATCTAATTAATGGAAATTAGTGTAATAGATTTAACCAAAAGTTATGAATCATGATTGATGATAAATTTGAAATCAAGTACATTCAGTCAACTATATTTATTATTAACAGTAATTTAATCACATTAAAAATTTAAAAATGATCAAATTTAAAAGAAATAACATATTATATTCTCTCAAAAATGATTTAATCTAAAATTTATGAATAATTATTGGTAATAAAATGTATTTAATTTTATTGATTACCATCATTATAAATGATACATTCTCCATTCTTACCTAAAAGTGGAGGTAAGGCTAGGTGACTCTAGCATCCGTACGGGAGGGGTTGGTATACCTAAAGACACTCCGACACTCAAGTTAGTGGATGAATGAGGTATAGAGTGGTAGAGCATGTAAGAGTGATAGAATTAAGTGAGATACCTAGTGGCGCCAGGCCCCATATAGTTAGAGGTAACCACATACGAAATCAGGAGATAATTTTCCTTAAATAGGGAAGATATTCCAAGGATTTAGCTGATATTTGATATGTTTCATGTTAACAAGAGATATAATCCAATATAGAAGATATAGTAAGATAATAGGAGATATATAAAGATAATAGCATACCTCGTAGATGATTTAGGGGTATCCTCCACTAAATCGGGAGAATCTCTAAGGGGATATAGTGCCATGAGGCTGATTTGTGGATCCCCCTATTTAAGTTCTGAGGTTGGGCTAAGGCCTCCAACCTAAATTTTCAGTCTAGTACATAGCCCTTTGAGCTTAGTAGAAAGAACAGTGTCCTATGGCAAGGTGTCGTTGCCGATGTGTTTAAGTCAAGGACTTCATGCTGAACTCAAACGACCGACTTGGTGCGAGTAGCTTAGTGCGTTTCTTTAGTTGTCACGTGATGATTATAGAGGAATGTGTAATGACGTGTCGCATTTTGAATGGAGGGCAATCACTTCTCATTAAGTAAGATCGTGGGTTGCATGTGCATTGTTAGATTAAAGTGATTAGCCCCAAACCATTAGATGAAATGAGCGCCTCAGATACATTAGTGGGTGGAGAAAGTATTTTTAGCCATTGGATAAGCTTGTTTTTGTTCAAAATGGGAGAAAGAAGTTTAGAATTCATTTTTGCATCTTTTTTCCTCGTTATTCTTTGCGTTTCTCTCGTTTGTTGTTTGTCCAAGCTTCGATTTCGTCTTCTAGTTTTCAATTTCTTTGATTTCCAATTAGTGAGTTTGATTCTTTTCTTCTTCCTCTTTTGTTCGATCAAGTTATTTTCCTGGAAATCTAAGGTAAGCGACTCTGCTTCTTTTGTTGCTTTTCCTTTGTTCGGAGTCTATTTTCCCTTTCTCAACCTATTCTCCTATTTGCATTAGTTAGGTATTTATCTATGGCCAAAGGAAAGGGTGCGTCTACCATTGAGAAAAGGGAAAGCTATGGTGGATGAGTGAACAAAGGCTATCGCCTACCTCCTCAAATTAGAAAATTAATTTAATGCTAAGTTGCACAAAAAATGTAGTAAAGGGTACAACCTAGGTCGTATCTCAAGGAGGCTTTGTCACTTAGTTGGAAAATTGGGGGTCGTAAAGGGTAAAATTAAAGCAATTGAAATTAAAGATTAATAGCAACAATGAAGAAGACACTAGTGTAATATATTCCTAGGATTGAGCATTAATTATAATTGACCAAATATTGAATACATTAATGGCTATTAGTAATTAATTACTGACAATTCTACTAATGATCAATCAACCTCTAGAATTTGACAAATGCAAATTGTAACATTCTGAAAATTATTTAAAAATTAATTTAAGTTTTATTAGTCATAATTTCAAAAATCTGATAGTTTAATAATGATAAAAATGGCCCAACGGACTTGTCAAAAAAAAAATTTGGGGCCGAGGTAAATAGTAACCTTGCGGGCCCCATGGGCCGTCAAACAATGAAACCCAATCCGAAACAGGAAATACCCAGGATTGAGAAAAGAAAGGGTTAAGGTTAGAAATAGTTAGGAATAAGGATTTCATACCTGGAATTAATTTTTGGGCGATGTTTGATTACCCGGGTAAGTGTTTCACCTGTCGGTAAAATTTCGGTGTGATTTCTAACGGAAAGATAGTTTAATCTTTACAATATGATAATGCTTATCTTTTAAAGCCAAATGGATGGCCAAGATTTAATCTTGACTAACAAGATTAAATCCAAGTTATCCATTCCATTATTTCTTTTTAAAAAGCAAAAGAACACTTGACTACATAAATGCTACTTCATCTTAAGATATACTAAAAAAGGCTATCAACCTTATCACTTTGAAGATCATTCTTGGCCAGCCAAGGAAGATAACACAAACTCCATTTTTGCTTCTTCAAAAATCATGAAAACTTGATCCAAATCCTTGCCTAAACTTGATAAAACCACAAACTCCCTTCACAAAACTTGTTTCATTCCTTAATATCTACCAAACTAACTGATTAGAATTTGAATCCATCAACCTTTTCTACTTTGAGAGCACACCATCTGCTGTTTAGGGAAGGGCTTAATGTTGATTTGGTGGCCTTGAAGTGAGCAAGATCACTCTTGGAACCTCCTTGAAGTCAAGATCCTTAAAGCCACCAAAGTAGAGCTTTTAAACCTCTTTTGTTTTCAAATCCATTTTCTATTTTAACTACTGATTTAATTTGATGTTTTGGATTTTATTGGTTGATAATATATTGATATTGATATGTTAATTTTGGTGGAGTATTTGGATGATGTTAGAAGTCATTTTTGTGAGAAGAGATTTTGAACCTTGCTGCTGGATTTTCGGTTTTTACATAGGCAGCCATTGAACTTGAATTTTTTGGTATCATTGTGGGTGTTTTCATGAGTTAGAAAAAATATATATTGAAGCTAATACCCTAGGATAGTTCCAAAAATTTTCTTGGGCTCTGATTTTGACTCCTAATACTTTAAAAAAATCAGAAATTGAAGTAATATGTATTGCTGAATGTTGGAATAGAAGCTATAAATTTTACTGATTTTTTTACCATACCAAATGATGGAATTATCACTTGAAATTTTTATAAGATGTTGATGATTTTTATAGCCTCTGAATTGATTGTTTGGTATGCAAATAAATTGTGCTATGAAATATGTGAAATCTACTATTGTGCTGGAAATGAAACAATACTTTGAATTGATGAAATAATGGCATTTTTTGTTCTAGTATGACATGAATACTTGATGTTAAATATTAGGTCATGTGACTTGTGACATATAAATGCATGCTAAAGGAAATAAAAACTGGTTTATGAGGCATGATTGAAATTATATTGTGAATGAATACCTATATGTGCTTTATGCATGCCTTTGGAAAAAGAAAAGAGAATATATAAACTTCAATCGTGCATGTTCTGACATATGGACAAAATAGAAACAAGACTTAGATTGAATGAGGGCAAGGAAAAAAGAGGAACTTCCCTAGATATATTATAGAGGAAGGCAAAAAGAGGAACTTCCCCAAAGATATTTTGAGTTGGTAGACGTATCGGCTAGGAATAGATCTGTGTGTGATTCAGAAATGGAAAAAATGAAGTCCAATGATCACGTATAGGAATGAGCTCAGTCCTAATAAACAGTCTATTTCCATTATGTGGTGTGATCCACTATAAATATCATTTGGTATAAACTATCTATTGTGGAGTTGTCCACGACAAATACCCGTTGGGTATAAACTAAGTCTTTCCTATGTTGATAAAAAGAGAAAAATACACTGATTTGATTTCTATGACCATAAGTGAAACCATGTCATGTTGAGATAAGTTCACTACATGTATTATATGCATGCTCATCTTATTATGAATTGGCTGCCTAGGATGATTTACTATTTATTGAAACATTTTGATATATGTGCACTAAATTGTTGATTATTAAAAGCTACCCACTTCGGAGGGATATTTTAGAACTTTAAAATGAATCTTTAATATGTATTGCATGATCACATTTTCTTAATAAACTGAAGTGGCTGGGGTGATAATGATGATATTATGATTGTGTAATTGAGGAATTGCCTACTGAGAATTGTATAATTCTCACCCCATGTGTTTTTATGTTCCGTGTTGCCTCCAAGTTGATCCAAAGAATAAGGTGGCTATTACGTGAAAGAATACGGGATTGCAATAGTTTAGTAGTTAATATTTTTACTTTACTTACTTAGTTGGAGTTAAAAGTATATAAATGTAATAGGGGACATATATGTATTAAATCTCATAAAAGAGCTTCCTTTTGTACTTAGTTATGTATTCAATAAATATTGTGTTTCTTTGTAATATGTTTTAATAGAATTAAGCTTAGTTATTACACACGTTAATTGAGATTGCTATAGATATTTAAGAAAGGCTCACTAATTAATAAGTAACTACTCTCGAGTACGATGTCATGGCTTAAGGATGAGGTTGTACTTGGGAGGATGTTACACAAATAACCAATAAACGATATATCAATTTATTTAGAAATTACAATGATTTAAGATACCAATTGCAATAGCCTAATTATCAATCGGAAAGTTAATTCTAATGTTCTCCCTCAAACATAAACCAATAGATCTACCAATTTATGCTCAAAGGGTTTCTCTAAACGACGATCATTAATTTAGTTATCTCAATAAAGACTATAGCAATCACCATAATAATTATAGGAATAGAAACTACAAAACATTTAGAAAACCAATGCATTTAATATCAAAAGAGGTCTCAAATATCATCTCAATCCATTGGAAACCCTTACACTAGTAAAGAAATCTATCTCTCCATCTCTAAGGATTACAATAGTGAAAATAAATAAAACCTAAAAATAATAGCAATAATCCTTCCCACAATCTCCAAGACAAAACATTTTCACTAATAGAATCCATAAGAGAGAGAAGAGAGAAGAAGATGTAGAGAGAAGATGGAGAGAGATGTAAGAGAATAATAGCAACCTAAAGTGGCAACCTAAAAGTGAGTAAAAAGCTAAGATAAAAGTTTGTGTCAATCCCTTAAATATTGCTTTCAAAAAATAGGCCAAAGTGGGCCCAAAAACATATTTAATGAGCTATTTTGCATCATCGCATTAGTGCTGGAGCACTCAAGGAGCGCTGAGCGCTCGTGAGCTACGCTGATCAAAATCATTTTTGGGTGCCGGAGCGTGAGGATTGGACAGAATTGACGTCTTCACGTATTTAATCATTTTGCCCCCTTAAACATTCAAATCTGTCCTTGCACTAGAAATACAATTGTATCCATTTGAAGAAGCACTTCAATGCTGAAAAATCACCTCAATCAAACATCTTGGAGCTCTAGATATTGCGAAAATACTAATTGGAGGTCAAGTTGGACAGCATCAGGACATCAGGAACCTTTAATCTTGCAACAAGATTTTCACTAAGATGCTCTTAGAACTGGAAATTGGGTTGAACATGAAAATTTTAAAGGACTTCTTTAGCTTTCCAAAACCTCTTTATTTGTCTCAATTTGATCCCTATGGAGAGAGAGATACAAATTTTTCATTACAATACTTTTTGTAACTTGTGCTCAATGAGCTAAGAACTCTTCTATTTTGCTCCCAAATTGATTGCAACTAAAAGTAGGTAATTTATACCTAATGGTATCAGCAGTGGACAACTCCATAATGGGTAATAGACGCTTATCAGGACATGAGCTCACTTCTATACGTGATCATCAGACTTCATTTTCTCTTTTTTGAATCTCAGTTCTATTTTTAGCCGATACGTCTACCGACTCATAATATCTCTAGGGAAGTTCCTCTTTTTGCTTTCCCTTTCACCCAACATAAGTCTTGTTTTTGTTTTCCCCATATGTTAGAACATGCACAATTTCAGTTTCTACATGCTATTTGTCACCTATATTCATTTATCACCTTTTTTTTACCAATACATGCTCCAATCACATATAAATATTCATTCACAATGAAATTCTCTCCATTCCTCATAAGTAAATCTTTAAATGATATAGCATGCATTTATACTCATCATACTTGAATCAAAAGTCATTACATTACCAATTCAAGATTTGGGTTCATTTTCAACAAATTGGCAGATTTTATACTTAAGTAGCAGGATTTATTTTGCATATCAAATAACAATTTACAAGTCTATAAAAATTCTCCATGACAACTCAATGCGTCCCCAAGCTCCTATAAAAATTTTAGACAAGAATCATTCTCTAACTAAGTTAATAAAATTATACAAATTTGGCTTTAGACCACCTAATCTCAGTTAAAGCCAGAATTTCATAATTTTTAACCCTAGCATATGACTACCTAAATTCAGAATAAAATTCATGGTTAAACCTTAAGATATTTCCAATGCCCTATAAAAATTTCAAAGGAAAAATCAATCATTTGCTATGGTAACAAAATTAGCAAAATCTGCAACTTCAATTCGAACAATTTAGCAATAATATGATCAACCATGGTTCTTGATTTTTTTAAGGCAGTCAAGTCTTTATCATGAACCAAGAAAAATCATAGAGTTGTCTTAGGATATTAGTTTCAACATATAATTTTTATAACTTATAAAAATACCTACAAATGCATCAAAAAATTCAACCAGTTCCTGCCTATAACAAAATTGAAATTCTAGCAGGATAGTCCAAAATTTCTTTTGAAAAAAATGATTTTTCCACAACACGAAACTACTCCACCAATGTAAATACATCTATATCTATGTGAAATAATACCTTAGAACCAGAATTATCAATTTTAAATGATCAAAATTTACAAGAAAACATAATTTCAATAAACAAGATCGCAAAACCCTACTTTGAAAACTTTAGAGCTTTATAACTTCAAAGGATGTTCCAAGTGGTTTCTCTTCACTTCAAGGCCTCCAAACCAACACCAAACCCTTCCTTAGGCAGTAGGATATGAGTTATCAAGGTGAGAATGGTGGGGAATTGAAATTTCAATCAGTTAGTTTGGTAGATCTTGATGAGGGGAGTAGGTTTAGTGAAAGAAATTTGTGGTATTATCAACTTTGGACAAGGGTTTTGATGATTTGAAATTAAAACTTGAGCTCTTGGAGAAGACAACAATGGTGGTTGTTTTCTCTTTGCCTTGGCCGAAATGCATTTAGTGGATAGATAGGGTTTGGTGTCTTGAATTTATCCTAAGTTAGACTTTAGGTATTATTTAATATAAATGCTTAATTCTTTCAAAAAAAATATGATGGATGACTAGGATTTGATCTTGTTAATCAAGATTGTATCTTAGCCACCCACTTGGTTTAAATGGATACACATTATCCATATCTTAGAGATTGATCCATCTTCGTGTAAGAATCACACATAAATTTTACCGAACGGTGAAATATCGTCCTGTAATTAGATATTGCTCAAAATTAAATTCTAGGTATAAAATCTTCGTTTATAACTATTTCTAACCTTAACCCTATATTTTCAGTCCAGATGTAACACCCTATATTTACATAAGCAAAGAAGTTAAACTTGGTGAATGTACTTCATGTTCTAAATATAAGGAAGAACTTAGTCTTTGCTAGTCTCTTATGTAAGAGAGGATTCAAAATTATGATGGAATCTGATAAGATTATCTTGCTTAAGAATTATGTGTATGTAGGAAAATGATATTGTACTCAAGGCATGTTCAAATTTAGTATTAATGAAAAAGTGAATGATTCTTTGTATGTTGTTGATTCTTGTGATTTATGGCATAGTAGACTAGTACATTTAAATTACAAGTCAATTGAATATATGCAAAAACATAATTATATTGATCTTAGTAGTAAGGATTTTAATAAGAAATGTGAAATTTGCATACAATCCAAAATTATTAGGAAACTATTTCCTAAAGTTGAAAGGAATACACATTTACTAGAACTAATACATAGTGATATTTGTGAATTAAATGGAAATATTACTAGAGGAGGAAAAAGGTACTTTATAACCTTTATTGATGATTGTTCTAGATTCACTTATGTGTATTTGATAAGAAATATAAAATAGAAGTAGAAAATATGCATGATAAGAAAATAAAGGTTCTTCGTAGTGATAGAGGTGGAGAGTATTTTTCTAGTGAATTTGATAATTTTTATGAATTACATGGTATTGTGCATGAATGTTCTACTCCATATACTCCACAACAAAATGGTTTAGTGGAAAGAAAGAACCGTACCTTAGTGGATTTGGTTAATTTAATGCTACTAAATGCTAAGGTACCCACAATCTATGGGGTGAAGCATTATTGACGGCATGTCATATTCATAACAGGATACCGTCAAAAAATAGAAAGGTTTCTCCATATGAAATATGGAAAGAAAGAAAACCAAACTTAAATTATTTAAAAGTGTGGGGTGTTTAGTTTTTTATCATGTTCCTGATCAAAAGAGAACTAAATTGGAGCCAAGAGCTATAAAGGCATCTTCATAGGATATGCTCAAAATTCTAAGGCATATAGGATTTTGGACTTGATGTTCAATATAGTTGTTGAATCAAGGGAGGTGGAATTTATTGAAAATAAATTTATTAGTGATTCAAACCCCAATTTGGAATATCCCAAAAGGATATTGAAGTTTCCCAAGAAGTGGTTATAAATCAAGGCAATAAAAGTCTAAGTGACAATGATTTAGTTGAACCAAGAAGGAGCCAAAGAGTGAGAAAAGAGAAAGATTTGGGTCTAGACTTTATCTCTTCTAGGATATAACTTGTTTAGTTGAAGGAACTAGGATTCTGATAAACAAGGTCCCTATTATTCTAAGCATAGAGGGTGATCCTCAAACGTTTAAAGAGGCAATGGCCTCTAGAGATTCTTTTTTGGAAGAAGAGGAGATGATGAAATGAACTCAATATTATCTAATAATACTTGGGTCTTATTGATTTGCCTCAAGGATCAAAGCCTATAGGATGCAGGTGGGTATTTAGAAGAAAGTATGATACAGATGGTTCACTACAAACCTTCAAAGCAAGGTTGGTAGCGAAAGGGTTTAGATAAAAGGAAGGTCTAGACTATTTTGATACCTAAGCAGCTGGCGAGAATGACTTCTATTAGGACTCTTATAGCATTAGCATCCATTTACAAGCTTCATGTTCATCAAATGGATGTTAAAACAGATTTTCTTAATGGAGATCTTAATGAAGGAATTTATATGGAACAACGGAAGGCTATGTGCTACCCGAAATGAAAAGAAAGTTTGTAAACTTGTTAAGTCTTTATATGGTTTAAAAGGCGCCTAAACAATGGCATGAGAAGTTTGATTATGTAGTGCTATCGAATGGCTTCTCACATAACAGTGTAGATAGATGTATATACTCCAAATTTACTAAGGATTATGGAGCAATAATCCGTTTGTATGTAGATGATATGCTAATTTTTGGAACGAATTTAGAAGGGATTCGTCAAACAAAGGAATATCTAACTTCTAAATTCAATATGAAGGATTTGAATGAAGTAGATACAATACTAGGCATAAAGGTGCTTAAATATGAGATTGGCTTTGTTTTAAGTCAATCTCATTATATCAAAAAGATATTGGAAAAGTTTAAACATTTTAAAATTAAGGAGTCCAATACACCCTATGATCCTAACTTTAAATTAGAAGAAAACATAGGGAGACCTGTAGCACAATTAGAATATGCAAGTGCTATAGGAAGTTTAATGTATGCGATGCATTGCACTAGACCAGATATAGCATTTGCTGTGTGCAAGCTATCAAGATTTACAGGAAAACCAAGTAATCAACATTGGAAAGCTATAATAAGAATTATTGGTTATCTCAAGAAAACTATAAACTTGGGACTACATTATAGTAATTATCCTACTGGATTAGAAGGATATTCCGACGCTAGTTGGATTACAAATCTAAGTGATAATAAATCCACTTCATGATGGATTTTCACCATAGGTGGTGGAGCAATAAATTTGGCCTCAAAGAAACAAACGTGTATTTCACATTCTACTATGGAGGCTGAGTTTATAGCTTTGTCAGCGTTGGTAAAGAAGCAAAATGGCTTAGAAATTTGTTATATGATATAGAGTTATGGCCACGACCAATGATTGCCATATCGATCTTCTGTGATAATGAATCAACCATATGTCGAGCATATAACAAGATTTATAATCGAAAGTCTAGACATATAAGCTTGAGACATGAGTATGTGAGGCAATTAATAGGAGATGGTATAATTACCATCACATATGTAAAATCCCAAGGGAATTTAGTAGACCCATTAACTAAAGGTTTGTCAAGGAATAAGGTCAAAGAGACTACCTTAAAATGAGATTAAAACCTATAATTGTTAAATGATGGGAACCCAACCTTATTCTAGTAGAACACTAGTTTCAAGGTTTAATGGGTAACAACAAATTATTTAACAATTGGAGCACTAAGATATAGGATTTAGTGTCATATATATATATATATATATATATATATATAAAATAAGGAGGGTGAGTTGAAACTTTTAATGGATTGATAATATAATTTATCAAAGGATTCCACCTATGTGAATAATAGGAGTGGTGCCGCTTGGAGAGAATTTTAAAGGTTTTATTCTCGTAATATTCATGAAACCAGGATAAGCATTGACCATAAAAGTGTTTAAAATTAACAAATTCTTGAACTTGAAGATGTACAATTTATGTGTGTGACTTTCCAATACTAACATAAAAAATATAGGTTTAATCAATTAGACACCTATTACTCTATTAAAAACTTTAAAATTTACACCAAATGAATATTTAATCCTTGGGATATATTCTTTGTACATAAATTAGTATGACTTTTTAAACTTGTAAAGTAGTGGGGGATTGAAATATATTTACAAGTTTGCTAATTATTTATTTAAATAATTAAACTGAATAAATAAATAAAATGAAACGGTCAATAACTGTTTGTTTTGCAACAATAAAAAAATGTAACGTTGCATAGGTCTGTAACGTTGCACAGGGAGTTGTTCAAATGGATATGTCTAGTGGCTTTTAAAGAAACGCTATGTAATAAAATATAATCCAAAAACATGAATAGACATGCCTTTTGTACAGGGTTGAAAGAGACATGCTTTCAACGAATTGCAATTGCTCACAAGTGCACATGATACTTCAAAGTATCTGGAAAATATGTAAAGACATGATTGTTCATTTGCATCTAACCATCAACTATAAATAATCTCTATTATTGAACAAGTTTTATATTTTTACTTTATGTATTATATGAGTTTAAAATTCTTTAAAGTTTAAGAGAGAGGAAATTTTTGTTATTGCTAGACAAGAAATTTACATAGAGATTTCCTTGTATCATAGAGAGATTGAATCAACTCATAATAACTACGTATAGTGCAATATTCTCTAAAGATAACGGTTTATTTTGCCTTGAACCACAATATTTAAGTTCTTGTTTATCATCTTTTTCTACACAATTTCTAACAATATTTACACCAAACAATATATAAAACATAACATATAGGTATAAGTCTTATACTATCATACTTAATACGACATATACCGATCACTCCCTCAAGTCTGATATACAGTATCAGTTATTCTTTTCATAGCATACAAGTAGTGATATGACATGGACTTCAATTGCTTCGTACATGGAATACAGTCGCGTGCTTCAAATGCCACAATATGCTTTGATTCGACTTATATTTTTTACGGCTTCATCTGTGAAACGGAAACCAACGTATCCATAGTGGTCAAAGGGCCTATAGCGTACAGGATGTTCCTCGTCAACAAGGTCCTCTGATGTCTGCACCATCTTTGTACTGTATGAAAGCAGTCCCAATGAGTACCTCACCACCCTTGACTTCAGTACTACACGGTGTTCACATGCACGTATCCTTTCACTACTCCATACCTAATTAAGTCAAGCAGATGAACGTCAAATTAATGTTTCAAGTAAAACTGGAAGTTTGCACTACCCAAAAGAAGGAGAAGGAAAACAAAACTGTCGGTTAATAAAAACTTAATAAATTTCTAAATTATGGTAAATAATTATCATGATTGCCCGTGATCTACCATGACTAGTAAATTAACAAGCATTTACGTGTCTATCATTTCACTTTTTTTTTATGTTTGTAATTTCTTTTAATTTTTTTAATTTTTTTCAGTTATTTTTATAACTTCCTCCAATTTCATATGCATTGAGGGTATTTTGAGAAATAGAAATTTTAAACACTAAAAAATAGTTAAAAGAGTCTATACCCTTTATATATAGTATAGATATGATAAATTTTCAATTTGTTATTAATTAACAGCGTAAAGTTGTATAAAAATAAATCTCTTATTGAAAAGTAACGTACCATAAAAGCATCACCGGCCATGACACAAAACAAAGGTGAGGCATCAACCCCCATCCATTTCCCGTCATTCAATTGAATTTCCAAGCCATTGATCCTCTGATGCAATATGGTTATGAAGGTGGAGTCCGTATGAGGATTCACTCCCACATTGCTCTCATCAATCTCGGGAATCCTGTATTTGTAGCTTCGAAACGCGTAATTGGTTGATTCAAGGAAAGACTCACATTTCTTCTTGTCCAAGCCATATATTTCAAACACCATTTTCTTCACGGTTTGGTCTAGTTCTTCTAAGAGCTTTGCATATGCACTTACACTTTTACTATTTATTAAAAAAAAATTAATCAATAAAAGATGATTTTTGCTTTAGAGTTTTATACATATTAAAAACCTTTTATATTGTCCAATCATATATTGATACAAAAGCAGAGGTGTTTAAGTTTTACACCTACCTGGAAAATCAAGTAAATAAAATAATTTGATTAGATGACAATATAAAAAATTTTTACACTATCAGGATATCAAAATCAAATTCTTTGTTTTAATTATATAACATAATATCATTATATCAATGTAAATAAATGAGACACGCATCTATGTTAGAAAAATAGGAATATTCAATACCAGAAATGATCATTTCCTTCTGGCCACATTATGTGTGTGAACTTTTGGCAATCTTCTATATTTGATGGATTGTCAACTGCAAAAGACTGAATAGAGGGGATGAAGGTACTTGTCCAGTGTAGCCATGGTTGGGTTTATCACTGGTTTTTCTCCTTTTTGTGTCTAAGGGGAGACCAAATAGTCCTTCCATTGCACAGAAAACTGAGTTGATAAGATCTGGATCAACCTTATCAAACCGTGCAAGGAAACAACCGTAATCCTCAAATGCTCTCCGCACCGTTTGACAGGCTAAAAGCCATATGTCGGTTCCAGGCTTCAAGTTTTCATTGGAAAAATCAATAATAGGAAGTTGAGACTCATACTCAGTTTCCGTTGCCATGATATCCTAATAGACGCTTTTTGAGTCCTATGTTTGGAAGTTATTTAAGAGTGCCTCTTATTATGCAAAAACACATATATATGCTTAGGTGCACCAAGTGTAAGCTTCTGTTCATAATTTTGAACAATTATATACGTATACGTGTGTCTGTATGCGCAAAGGTATCATTTTCTGGTCCCGTTTCAAAGGATATTATTAATATTTGAAACATAATTGACAAATTCGGTACCCTACTGCTAGATAGCTCCGATCAATCAACACTTAGGACCACTTCTTTTCATTCATTGTCTTTTGGATAATTAAAATCCTTGCTTCGGCTCCTTTCTTGGCCATGTACAGGAGACAACATTAAAAAAAATGAAAATGAAGTGACTTATGCATAAGAAACTAGAATGATCCATGATTGTGTGGTTGGAATGTCGATTTCACTGCACAACGAAGATTTGAAGGGATGTAGACAGTTTGTTTTCATTAGATGAACTTCAAAACATTGAATCAATACGCCAGAGGAAGATAAGATTAAGAATACAACATTTGCTTTCAAGATTTCATCAATTCATACTAACTATTTTAGTTTAGAAAATTTTGAGCTTTGTTTTTGTCCGTTTAATTTGGTTCGGCTGACAATTGTCATATATTGTTGAGAAGGTAGCACATATAGCCGTGTATATTTCTTGCTTTATCCACAATAAAACCCATTTTGATTATAGTTTTGCTTCATCGCTATTGTTTTTAATCGAAAAACAGTTTTGGTTGAGGGAAGCACGCCTAGTCCAAGATTTGAGTGCTATGGAACCTGAATGATATATAAATAAGCGTCTTCAAACACACTTAAAAATTGTCCAGTTACATCAATAGAGTCGCAAAAGTATTAGCAATTAGCAAATATTAGAAGCTCTGTAATTAAAATGAACTTCTGTTCTGGTTAAGTCGCCTTTATTTTTCTACTCTTCATTGTAATTGAAACAAAGAATATCAGAATATGATAGGTAATAATAATGAAAGCACCTCGAGAATTTTCAATAAGTAAAACTAACGTAGTATTAATAATAATGAGTTATTAGCAGAAAAAGTAGAATCTTAAAAGTTAACAATAGTAAATCTGAGCTCTTTAGGCATATGATATATAAAAAAATTATTAAATAGTTTATTAAGTTTTTACATGTTTCACTTTAGTTTTTGAAATAAAAAGAAATTAATGATATAATTTCTCAACATATAATAAGTGACTCAAGTTAGTGCTTAAAATGATGCTCATGTAAATTTAAATAACAATAATGATTAATTTGAATCATTTTGTAATTTTAAGAATAAATACTTTATTCTTCATTTCAAGAACTAAAGTTAAGTGAGCATACAATTCCAATAATCAAAATAAACACTCACTCAAAATATAAGCTACAAAAAGTATAAGCATTTAATGTATATTTTTCAGTAGTTAACGATAAATATTATCATGTGCCCTAAAGGCACATGTTAATAAATTTATTAGTTACGTTAAGCATATCTGAAGAACCCACCAAACACATAACCACGCAGTAAACATAACCTTCAATAGATCTTACTCTCGAGCCACTTAAATAAATCTATAAAATGAAAAACATATGAATACATATTTAAATTTTAGGGCTTTCGTTATTTTTCTTATCCAAGGCCGAAAAGCCTCCATAGAGTGCTATACTATTCGTCTTCACCCATCCCCAAAGGCAGGTTCCTAATTTTTTTCTACACAAGAACCCCCTTTCATCCCATTACTAGCGGGGGAGTTAGATAAGTCCTCGTTACATTAAATTTTAAAGGCAAAAATAGCAAGATGAGTAGTGTAACTGTGTACGAGTGTTGGACAATTTATATAACCGGAAAACACACATCATAAAACAAGGAAAATCGACAAAGAGATTACTCTATCAGAAAGAAATAACATGAAGTGAGACGTAGCTTAGATTTATGTATGTTTAATCATAATACCCGACAAACAAAGCATCTCCTCATTCTTGAGCTTTGATACTTGCAACTCCAAAGTCACCTGTCAAAAAGACTAGGAATAAGACATCAACGAACACTATCTAGTGCAGAAAAGGTACTGGAACAAAACCCCAATCAACAACATAAATGCAAAATCTTTTCGACTCCTTTCCACGAACTTTGAAGGAAGACCTTTCTAATTATAGTCAGTAACATACATGGAGTTTCAGTACAACATTTATAATGCTCTGAAAAGTTATTAAAACGTGAAGATACATTAAGCACTGCCTTGCTTCTCAAAACTTACTTTAACCAATGCAAAGTTTATTTTAACTGAATTTGATCATTTATAAATGAGGAAAACCCTAAATGAACACTAAAGTACAAAACAATAGCAGCATTTTATTAATAAAATCAGCTGGACTTGAAAGTTGAAACGGTTCTTATAAACGAGCTGAACTAGACACTTTAAGTTATTAATAATTGATAAAATCACATTAAAAAAAAAGAAAATAGGGTTGATTGACAAAAAGACACTTACATTCCTTAGCCCAATTTACAATAATCATTTTGCTTGTACTTTGTATGAAATGAAGGACACTTAGAGGGTGTTTGGCTTACAGATTTTTCATTTTCATTTTCAATGAAAACGGAACATGAACACAAAAATATGTTTGGTATGATTTTAGTGAAAATGTTTTCTGAAAATATTTCCAAAAACATTCACAAAACTGAAAACATCATTTTCTTGTTTTCTCCATTTTCAGTGTGAGCTGTTGAAAATATGAAAAATGTGAAAATGTAGTGGCACTCTCGTAATATTAATGAAATATGCTTTTTCTTTCAATCTTTCTCTTTTACCCATTCCCAACAGAGTAACAGCCTAACAAGCACCGCACTCAAGTGGAGCCACCATCAACCAGCCACTGCCTCCATTGTCACCACCAACCAAACTGTAACCTTTCCCAACCTTTCTGCCCTTTCACAAACACTGCTTAGCTCTCACCATTCTAGTCCAAGCCACCACCTTCAACCCATAACCTGCTGTTAAACAACTACTCCTGTCTAGCATAAATCTCGGCCAGCCGTGCCATCAAGGCATCAACCCTCTTCACCGCTATTGCAGTGTCGCATCGCACCTCATGATACCACCGGCACGCCTTTTCCTCACTCCCCATGGTTGCTCCTGTGTTATGTCATTTGTGCCACCCAGCCATTCCCCTCTCTCTCTTTTCATTTGCCACTGAAGCTGTTTGATGTTATTGTCTCTATTTTTTTTTCTAAGCTGCTTTGGTTTTCTGGACCTTTTTGGTCCTAGTTATTGTCCTAATAGCTTTTTTAGTGAGTAGTTTGATTGAATTAGCTTACTTCAACTTCAACCAAAAAAAAAAAAAAAAACACTTTAACAAAAAAATGGAATTAAAAAAGTTTTTAATTCTGAAAATTTCATTCTGAAAATGGTAAAACCAAACACGTTTTCTTGTTTTCTTTAATTGAAAATAAAATCTACTTTTACAAACCAAACATATTTTCTAAAGTTTGAAAATCTAAAAATGAAAACCATTTTCAGAAAACGAAAATAGGAAATGTTTTCATAAACCAAACGCACTATTACATTCCTTAGCTTACCTTAATGTACAATAATAACTTAAGCTTATACTTCCTACTAAATAAGTACAAAGCACATTACTTTAGCCAACTAGTTAGTTTGGGTGCCCATAGGAATCAAATAATAAATATTGCTCACCTCATTGAAGATATTGCTATATGAAGTTTGCACAAACCCCTACACCAAATCCAAGAGCTAAGTCAATCTAAAGATTTTAACAATAGTAATGTTAGGTGAACAACAAAATTATACAACAATCTTACACCAATACTCACAATATTCTTTGTCCTTTTGTGATGGTGGGTATTGATGCACTAACAAATAAAAAAATTGCAAGTGTTGAAGTAAGATTGTTGTACACCTTTGTTGTACACAACATTATTTTTAACAACCATTTGAAGCTAGAATGGAAGAGATGCACTTCTCAATGTAGGAGTACATGCATACTAAAGTAGATGCATTTTACAAGAGGAATGTTTTTGTACAAAAAAAAAAAAGCTCTCATAAAAATGTAACAATGTGAGCATACTTCATTGTCCATCTCCATCAACAATCATTAATTTGATTAATCCAATGATTTTGGGCCCAAAATCCTTGAATTGAAAGAGGCAGTGAGGTGATAAAATAAGAGGAACACTATCTTAGTATCTTTGAGAAGCAAACTTAAGTGCAATCCATATGTCATCGAACTTAGTACAATACAAATTTGGCCCACCAAAAGAATAACATATGAAAACTCAGAATGTTTTAATTTGTTTGCTATAACTCAAAATAAGTTAAATGCATGGCAGTAATACACATGCATTAGTAAAATGGAAAGATGGAGAAGCAGCACACATACCAATTTTTTGAACAGGTTAAGGGATGTTCCATTTGATTCTCCAATTTTAACCCGAAAGACATTGATCCCTAACTTCTCAATAGCAAAAGCCATCATCATCAGAACAGACTCTTTTGCAAGTCCCTTTCCACGGCTATGCTAGCAAAGAGCAAAGTGATAAAAAGTGAGAATGAGGAGATTTAGTACTAGCTGTCAAGGATCAAATCAAACCAAAACCTTAGGCTGTTAGATGCAGGCCCAGCATTGGTTCTTATCCCTAGAACTTGCATAATCATGTTGTACATGTAAACTAAAAGTTAAAGCAAAGATGCTAGCAGATACAACTAACAAATAATATTAAATTTCTAAAAGTTTGTTCCCGGACTGCAGTGTTTTATATACTGGGTTCATCATAAGGCAAATGACAGGTAGATGAGTCAATATAAAATAGCAATGAAAACAGCTAATTTCACCAGGAAAAATAACTAGACATAGGAAAATAATAGGAGAGCAAAGCTTACAACTATCAAAACAAAAAATGAAATTTAAGCATTTCTTTAGATGTTCTAGAGATGCAATCTTACAACTAAAACAAGTTGATAAACTAAATAATTTACTCCACCTGATTTGAACTGACCAATATTTAACTTGTTTTCATATATATTCTCCTGTTCCTTTACCTTTGACTTTTGTTTGGATATCTATTATATTAAGCAATAGACCAAAGATTATACATAGACAGTGCTACTATCCAATCACAAATAACATTAACTGGCTGTGGTCTTAAAATTTCTAAATTTCCCCACCACGTGCACAGCTCCATCCCCAACTCCCCATCCCCTCTGGTTATTATTATTGTTATCATCTTTTTTTTTAATTTTCTAACAAAGGAAGGACGTTCAGTTTCTATAAGATAATGATCTGTGAAACACAGCCATCAACAAGGACTAGGAAACAGTAGGTGAACCAATTATGATAACAGCAACAAGGTAGCATTTGGTAACCATCTCTAGACAGTGGAGAGAGACGGTAGAGATGGAAACATAAAAAACACTGTCTCTGTATCATCTTTGGTTATAAAGTACAAAATATGATAAGTCTCCTTATTTTGTTTGGAAACATGGGGATAATACAACAAATACATGGTAAAAGACATATGTACCCTCGGACCGCCACGCAGGACCCCCAACACCACCGCCTTTTGTGAGGACATATTGGGAAATAATAAATATGTATAGGAGTATTATTGGAAGAAAAAAATATTAATTTTGTCTCGTATCCTTTCCCCACTATCTCCATGTTTTTCTGTCCCAAGGATAAAAAAAATTTTATATCCCCATACCCTGTCTCCATCACCAAACAAATTTGTGTCTCATGTCTAGTATTTATGTCCAGGGACAGCCCAGAATGCTACCTAATGGAACAATTCAGCAACTAGTTTATGACATGAAAGTCAAAGGTGTTACCTATTTGGTTCAGCAATCATTATTTCAATCTCTGCCATTTGAGGATCATCCAAGTCATTCATAAATATATTTACATCACCAACCATGGCTGCAAATAGTATATATTAGTCTCCAGTCACACCAATTTATTTGGAAGCTAGAAAATGGCCCACATACACGTAGGACTACCAAATAAATTGCTGCCCACTAGAACAAGTTGAAAAATCAGAAACAATCCTAACATACAACATACTAGTAATCAAAGTGATATAAAAGAAAATGAATCCATATTATTGATTCCTTGACAATGTGCCAAGAACCCTGGTAATGATGTAGAACAATATACAAAAGTCTCTAAGGATATTCTAGAGTCCTCAGTCTCTCCCCAACACAAATTGTGTAGACAATCCTATCTCTGACTCCTCAGCTCTAATTATAGGCTAACCAACTTCCTAACAAACTCAACAGCCTAACAATACTCCAACCAACTTTCCCACCTTTTCCTTTTAATCTCCTCCCTCTCTGTTCATATTTACAAAAGGGTCCAGACTTTGAGGCTCACGCTCTCTCTTATGCCATCTAACATACACATTTTCACTGAAGGAGTTCTAACATAATGTTCAATTGATTACAGTTTGATAAAAAAAGGCATATGATTGAATGCATAAGATAAAGTTGTATCAGCAACTTTAAGAATTCCTGAGATAAGTTACACGTCAATGTCACTAATCATACACACAATTTGAAAACCAAAATTTTGAACTTTGAGGCGCTTCCTACAGCAGATAAGTAATCTTAACTCTTAAAAATGTTCACTGTAAGATCATATCTTGGAAATTTTGCATGCACAAATAATAAATGCTTAAGAGACATAAAAAGAAAAAAAAAATTTCATCTGAACTAAAAAGGAGGAAGGTCAACCATACATAAACACATTCATATAACCATAAACAGTTAAATCCTAACAAAGCTCTGCCGCCTCTGCAATATATACCCAAAGCAAAGTCTAGTTTACAGAACCTGAACTACAGATACACACAAAGGAAGAGCCAGAGTAAAGCATTATCCAATTGAAAGCTAGTAAGTGAAGAAGTTTCTCTTTTCTTCAACTCCAAATTCTGTGTTCTTCTTTGGTTCCCCTAAATTTTCTAGCAACCAAAGGGCAACAAGAAAGATAGGGAGAGAGCAAGATTAAGGCAACAAATTCAACAGACCTTCAACATGCGGTTCCCCATGAGAAAAATATCCAACAACCAAATCTTTATCCAGTACAATAAAAGTCTCCTCTGAAAAAGCCACCCATAACTCATTAGATCACTAGAATTGCCGAGAAAATCAAAGAGAACTGAAGCAACAATATATGGAAAGCGCCAATGTTTGGCATGAATAGAGTTAGGAGGGGGAGAGAGAGAACCGACTGTTAGGGTCTTGAGACCAGGAGAGTTGCATCTGGTACTCCTGGTCGAGGAGAGGGGCTCAGAGGCAGTGGCTTCAAGGAGAGAAGGGTCTTGCATCCAAGCGTGATACTTGGGCACGTGGGCCTTCATGTATGGGACAAGTATCACCTTCTCGCCCTCTAAGCTCACACTCCCTTTGCCTATCGCAGCCATCTCAGTCCAACTGTGCTGTCAAGCGCCGAATCAAAGGGTGTGTACTCCGCGGTGGATGCTCGTCCTGGCAGAAATTAACATCACAATAGCTTGTATGTGGATTGCGATGGAGGAGGGGATGTTGGCGTTGGTAGTTGTGGCGGGACGCTGCTTGGTTGGTGGTGGTGGTTTTACGAGGCAGTGACAGTGATGGAGGTTTTACGAGGCACTTCTTTTTACTCAACTTTTTTTCTTTTTTTATTTTCTGGGAGAGGATCTTTTTTTATATAAAATATTTTTCTTTTGTTTGGATTGACAATACAATAAGTGTTTTTAATTATTAAAATTACTTATAAATATAGTTGGATAAAGAAAAATAAAAATGTTTTTTAAATCAAATTATATAAAAAGATGAGAATAAAAAGTTTGACAAGTAGTAAAAGTACTAATCATACACAACCAATATATTAACACTTATATTTTTTTTTTTTGGCAGGTGAAGGTGTTTATTTATTAGCACGTACATAAATAGTTATATGAGTGTCATCCAATATTGTTCATCATCCCTATTATGGTAAGAGACATCCCTAAATGCATCAAGGTCTCATGATCATTTCTTAGTTTTCTGATATCTTTCAACACTTGATAAAATTGTCTCTCCAAAATGTTGAAAGCTTTCTTATGTATTTCTATATGAAGCCTGGAACAGAGTTGGAGTATAAAATTATGAGAGGTGTATGTATGCGTGAGTACAGGTAGATGAGAGGTGCTAGCATGCATGGCTGTGAGGAGTAAAAAGGAAAAAATATTTTAAGGGTTTGGCAAGGGGTAGAGTTGCGATTATAAATAATAGGGAGTGACAATTTGGAAAGTAATTTTATTAACAAATCACTTCTAATTCTACTTTTTTAGAAGCCGTACGACTAGCTTAAAAAAAGTGATTTCCACTTTTAAATTTGAAGCGTTTGTTTTCAAATTAAATCCAAACACCCTAAAAAATAAATAGAAACATTTACAAAATTGTCTTTTTTTTGTTTTGGGGGGGGCGGAGGGAAATCTAATCCAATTGGATTAGTTTCTAATGGTAGGATGATTGCTTCAAACATGTGATGGAAGGGTTGTGATGAAATCTATGATGGAGGGTAGTGGTGGTTGAGTATTAGAGAAATCAGAATTTACCAAAGGACCTAATTGCTCTTTAAGATTGAATGAGAATATTATTTGGTTTTTTCTAATGTGAGTGCACAAGTAAGAAACAAGCCTCACAATAGTTTCATATTGGGTGATGGATTGGTTTGGTCCCTTTCACCTTATTGACCAAGGTTGGTCCCCATGTAAAACAACAAAGTAAAAATTATTGATCATGCATTTTAAATTTCTATTTTGACATTCTAAACCTCCATCTTTCTCTCCTTACTCATCTTCTCCAAAAGTTCCTGCCTGGATACTACTTATGGCCGCCACTACTTTTCTTGTCCTGTTTTGCTTTCTCTTGATCCATTGAAGCTCACAAGTCCATTCACCATTTTCTCCAAGCCCCATGTGCCCTATACCACTCAAGTTCCAACTTTCGTAGTTCACTCACAACATTGCTTATGCCACTAACTAAGGCTCTTACACTTTGAATAACTTCATCACCAAGTGTATTTCCTAGGCTTTGAAAACCACCACTCCATCCCTTGCCACAATCCATCATGTGCCCTAACTCACTGTACGTAGACCAAGCTCCACCATCATCACCATTGCCAAGCAATCCCACCTAAGTGTCCAAATTCCAAGCAATTGTACAAGCACTACGATTGAAATTTCACTCTGGTTTTAATCCTTAGCTAGGTGATCAAAGTTGTCGCACTAGAAGCATCCTCAGCCTCTTCCTTTCCCTCCTCTAACAGGCTCCTCGATTGTTGCCTCATGGAGCCATAACCATAGTGGTTGGAGTGAAGGCAGGGCCGACGGACACCAAGGGCATTAGTCTTGTCGTTGTTGTTGGCGAAGGGAACTCAATGTCGTCACCATTGAAGAAGGTCCAGAAGTCACGAAGCGGATGGAGGAGTGGTGGAAGAAGAATCGTGTCAGTGGTCAAGCATGATGAAGCCAAAGTCCTTTCAGTTGTTGAACCATTGCTCCACTTCGCTAAACATCTCCTCCGCCATTTGGGGAACTGAAAACCATAGAATTTGAAGTGAGAGATAGGGAAGACCCAATCCTATAAAATAAAAGCTTGGGCTCTTATTTATAATTAAATTATGGGAGACATTTTTATGTTTTATATGGGGACCAACATTTGTCCATCAAGTTAGGGGACCAATGAATCCTTTACCTTCATATTGATAAGACATAAATGAAACAAATTTTTTCCATTAATAAAAGGATAAAAGTATGAGTTTAAGAGATATTTTGATAATATTATTGTGTTTTAAATTTTAAGCTGTTCAAACATGTAATACCTTAGGTTCATATATCCCTAGACAAGTTTAATATGACCTTAGGGTCCCCTGAATTCTATACTGGAAAGCTCTGATGCATGAAAGACCCTTAATATGAGGTCAATATTACAACATTGTATAACGATCATAAACGCTATAACGTGCATGGTTTTTGTAGTGTTGAGGTCACTATCAATCGCTATACGGTCATGTATTTTCAGAAGGTATTCAAGGTATCAACTGCTATAGCAATCATAGACCACTATGGCCAGCTATTAAACCCTCAATGCAGAATCAGTACAAAATGATGTAATTTTGATTAGTGATCCCTCCACCCTATTTAAATCTCTTTCATGCGTTTTTGGGGCAAAAATTGGAAATCCCTAAACCCCAAACACTCTTCCACCCTCCTAACTCTCAACCACACTCAATCCTACCTCCTCCAAGCTCTAAGGTAAGGATTTAGTTATGATTTATGTCATATTATTCTCCAATCTTCTTCCTCTATGTTGTGGGTGGTGTTGTTTCTCATTATTTTCAAGCTTGGGTACTCACAAATTTCATAAGGTTGTTTTAGAGTTGTTCTAGAGTTATTAGAGATCATTCATGGATTTTGTTGTTGTAATGGCATATGTTGGTGCCACCCTACTCCATAGAGTTTAGTTAGTGCTATGTAATACCTAGCTCTAGAAGCTTTAGAAAAATTTAAGGCAATATGTTTTGAATGACAACAGAACTAATTTAAAGAAAATATTTTGAAGAATGACTAATGTTTACCTTGAGTTTTTTGACATAGCATCCAGATTCTTCAAGAATGCATAACATAGGCTTGAAGTGAGAATAATTTCACTTTGCATATGCAAGCTGTAACACCCAAAAAGTATTTAAAAATTAATTTAAGCTTTATTCACCATAATTTCAAAATTCTAATAGTTTTAGCAATGATGAGGATAGCCTAATGGACGTGTTAAAAAAAATTTTAAACGCATTGAGTATAACCTTACGGGCCACAATTCGTAGGAATAGCCAAAACCTAAAAATAGGGACCAAGGAATACAGGGACTTAAAAGATAGGGTTAAGATTAGAAATAGTTAGAAATGAGATTTATACCTGAAATTAATTTAGACAAATATGATTACCGGGTATAACGTTTAACCGTTCGATAAATTTCGGTGTGTGATTTTAACACGAAAAGATACTAAATCTTACAATAGATAAAATTTATCTTTTGTACTAAGTGTAAGGCTAAGATTTAATCTTGATTTACAAGATTAAATCGTAGCCCTTTATCTTATTTTTCTTTAGAAAGAATTAAGCATTTACATTAAATAATATCTAAAGTCTAACTTAAGATAAATATAAGGCCAACGCCTTATCCCTCCACTCATCATTCTCGGCCATAAAGGACCAAAACAACCACCATTGTTCTTCTTCAAGAACATCAAAATAGCTTGATTCAAACCTCCATTTTCTAGCCTAGACTTCATAAAACCACAAACTCCCTTTACAAAACTTGTTCTACTCATCAATACCTACAAAACTAACTAATTAGAATTTGAATCCATCACCCTTTCCACCTTGAGAGATCATCCTTTACTATTTAAGGAGAGGGATTAGGTGTTGTTTGGGAGGTTTGAAGTGAGAAAATCATTCTTGGAGCATCCTTTAGAGCCAAGATCTCTAAAGCTCCAAAGAGTAGGGTTTTTGAACCTTTTTACTTCAAATTCATTTTTTTATTTTAGCTACTGATTTAATTTGATATTTTTAGTTGTCCTGATTGGTGATATATAGATATTGATGTATTAATTTTAGTGGAGTGTTTGGATGATGTTAGAAATGATTTTTGTAAAAAAGGAATTTTGGACTATGATGGATTTTCAATTTCTCTTGGGTAGGGATTGTTCATGAATTTTTTGATGTAATTGCAGGTATTTTTATGAGCTACAAAAATTATATGTTGAAGCTAACATCCTAGACTAGACTTAAAAATTTTCTTGAGTTCTGATTTAGACTTATACTATTTTAAAAAAAATTAAGATTGAGATAGTAACTATACTGCCTAGATTATTGAATTGAAGCCTAATTTGTATAATTTTGTTACCATCATAAATAATTGATTTTTCTTTGAAATTTTTATAGAATATTGGACACATCAGTTCAACCATGATTTTTCTTTTGGATTGATTCAATCATTTGCTAGGGTTAAAAATTATGAATTTCAAACTAAGCTGAGGTTAAGTGATTTATGAGCACCAAATTTGTCTAATTTTGTTAACATAGTTAGATAACTCTTTTTGCTCTGAAATTTTTATGGAACCTTGTGGATACATTGAAGTGTCTTAGATAATTTTTATAGCCTCTGAATTGATTGTTTGATGTGCAAATCAATTCATGCTACAATGGTGTGAAATCTGGCCAATTGCTAGAAATGAACCAAAGACTTGAATTAATAATGTAATGGCATTTGGTTCTAGTCCGACATGAATACTTGATGTTAACTATTTGGCCATGTGACTTGTGACATATAAATGCATGCTAGAGGAAGTAAAGAATGGTTTATGAGGCATGATTGAAATTGCATTGTGAATGAATGCCTATATATGGCTTATGCATGCATTTGAGAAGAAAAGTACATAATAAAATTATGTGAGAAAAGAGAATGTATAAACTTCAATCGTGCATGTTCTAATATGGACAAAATAGAAATAAGACTTATGTTGGGTAAAGGAAAGACAAGAAGAGGAACTTCCCTATAGAAAGAGGAAGGAAAAAGAGGAACTTCCCTAGATATATTATGAGTCAATTGACGTATGGCTAGGAATAGATTTGTATGAGATTCGAAAAGAAAAAATGAAGTCCGATGATCACGTGTAGGAATAAGCTAATCCTGATAAGCGTTTTATTCCCTTGTGTGGTGCGATCCACTATAAATACCATGTGGTATAAACTAAGAGTATAAACTAAGTTTTTCCTATGTCGATGGAAAAAGAAAAATGCACTGAGTTGAGTTCTATGGCCATAAGTGAAACCATGTCACTTTGGGATAATTTCACTGCATTTAATATATGTATAATCATATCATATGTAATCTTTTGATTAGAATTACTTACTAGGTATTTGAGCTTTATGATATATGTGTACTAAGTGATTGATTATTAAAAGTTACCCACTTTGGAGGGATGATTTTAGAACTTTAAAATAAATCTTTAATATGTATTGCATGATCACATTTTCTTGATAAACTGAGTGGGGGGCGATGACGATGACATTATGATTGTGTAACTGGAGTTGCCCTCCTAGAATTGTATAATTCTTACCCCTATGTGTTTTTGTGTTCCCATGTCGCCTCAGGTTGATCAGAGAACAATGGGTTTGCTACGTGAAGGGCTAAGGATTGCAATAGCTTATAGTTGATATTTTTATTTTACTATACTTAGTTAGAGTTATATGTATGTAAACGTAATAGGGGACATGTATGTATTAAAGCTCATAGAAGAGCTTCCTTTTGTACTTAACTATATATTCAATAACTATATATTCAGTATTAGTTACTTCAAAATTTGATTGATCTTGCTATAGATAATTAAGAGAGGTCACTAATTTATAAGTAACAACTTCTAAGTATAATGTCATGACTTAAGGATGACATTACACGTGGTAGGATGTTACACAAACATGATTTATCTCATATAAAGAGATTGAACCTAATAAAAGTGAACATTATATCAAGCGAAGTATGTATACATGCCTAAAGATTAAAGGATATCAAATAAGAACAAGAAACCAAGGGATGGGTCTCAAAAATAGCACTAGACATTAAGAAAGAGCACTTAAAATGAAGATATTAAGCAAACACTGAGAATAATGTGTTACACAATCTTCAATCATCATAATCGTAAATCTTTCATCATCATAAAGCTTGGATTGAAAAGTAAAAGAGAAAAATTATCAAGGAATTGATTTCGCACTTAGAAAGCTCACTTCACTATGGAGCGCTGACGTTCCTGAAAAGGAGGAAAATTTGAATTTTTAAAATTCAAATGTAAAGTTAAACCCAGTTTCAAATTGGTGAGTCATCTCTTCTACTAATTGGTCAAATAACCAAGCCTTTAGAAGACGAGTTCAAACCATGATCAGAAAGTGAAAAAGTAATTTTTGAAGGGACATCAGAAACCTCAACTCTAATAGCGTCTCAACAAATTTGACAAACTATCAACCTACTCTTCTAAACTACTTTTCCTATACACAAATGGATGATCAACACGTGTCACTTGGAGAATTGATCAAGAGCAATGGTCATAAAGGAAGACCTTTATAAATAGAGATAATGTGCTCAAACGAATAAGAGATTAACACTCCATAAGAGTGGAAACTCTATGAAAATCTCTTCTCACATACATAAAGTTCATCTCATCATGTAATTAGATCCTTACTTGGGAAAATATTCTTTCTACGTTCTTAATTAGATATACGTTCTTCCTAGGAAGAAATGTTAGAAAGAAGTCATTCAAGTTATCCCAGGTTATTCATGTATATTTTAAAGAAACTTGAGTAAGGTTAGTTTAAGTGGTAACCCAAACACAAAACCTTTATATCCTCGATAAGTAATGATTGGATCCAGAGATAGCTTGAAGAGACTAATATAAAACTACTTGTAATGTGACAGGTAAGGTGTTCTTGCTAGTCATAGTTTAGCTTGAAGATGCTAGTCAAAGACTATTTTCAATGGGACAGTAAAAGTTGGTTTATTTGTCACAGTTTCAGCTTGGAGATGCTAGTAAATAACTACTTGGTTTTAGCTTGGAGAGCTAAATAACTATTTAGTTTGTGATAGTAAGGGCTATTTCCTGGTCAGGGTTTTAGCTTGGAGAGGCTTGAATAACTCTAAGGTTATGACGTAAGGGTTGTCTCCTGGTCATAAGTGAGAGCTTGGAAAGACTAATGTAAGACTTCCTATTTTTTCTTAGATTGAGAAAGATGCTTAGTAAAACCTCAACAATTATTGAGTATTAGATGTAGACGGGTTTGGCTAAACAAGTATAAAGATACTGTGTTCAGACTATGAAGCACAAACACTAAACAACACGGGACACGACATGAAGACACACCAAACTCAAAAAATTACACGAACAGGACACGGTAAATATATATATATATATATATATATATATATATATATATATATTTTTATTTTGTTGTATGATTTTTTTGTCTTATTTTGGTCTGAATTTTTATGATGTGTGTATAATTTTTTTTTAATTAATTCTTCTTTTTGTTTTTTGGTGATCAACTGAAGAATTTTCAAAATGACCAACTAGTTTTTTTGTGTAGGCGTGTGAGCTCAAAAAATTATTTTTAATTGGACGCGTGTCGACACGTGTCGTGTGGGTGTAGGTGCTGAAACGTGTTGACACATGGACACACCACCAAGTCAATGTGTCATTGCTTCTTAGGTGTTAGATATTCTTCTCCTTAATCTCTTTTATTTTCCTCTACTATGTTGTTATTCAATAGCCACTGAAAAATCTTTTTTCTATTCTAAATCCTGATGTTATGCTTCAGAAAGTAACTTATTGATACATCTAACCTTGTTTCTCCTACTTCAAGCTTAGTGCTTGATAGTATTTTTGTTTTAAGTTTCAATATAGAAAGAAGAAAAATGAAACAAAGCATGATTCAACTCCCTTTCTCATGTACTTTCCAACCTACAAGTGGTATAAGAGCAAGGCCTCTGAGGGATGAGTAATTCAACAATTGCAAAGGATAAAGATCAGAGGGACAGAATGACATAGTTTATTCACATCACAGAAGATCACTCTATCAACTCCTGTCTCTCTGATGAGACTTTCAGATCTGACAAGGCACTCATCTTCAAGAAGTCCTAAGGAGCAAGTGAACAAGAACAACAAAAGTCAGAGCTTCTCCTGAACTCCAAAACCAAGCACCTACTCACATGTACACTCAGCAGAGTTGTATATGACAAAATTTTTGCTTGTGACACGCTAAAATAGGACAAACTACACATGTTGCATGAAGATCATAAACCAAAGACCTTCAAACTCTTATACTAGATGCTCTTTTTGGATTTCTTAAAATCCACAAAAAATGCTCCTTGAAATGTATGATGAATCCATAAAAGGAGCAAGTCTTTGTCCCTAAATTCATCACATCAGAAGTAGTGTATAGCTAAAGCAATGGAAGTTGAAAACCTCAATGAAGAGGAAGAATTGATGAAAGATCTGAGAATAAAAATGGAGACGAGATATTTATGCTCGTGAGAAATGCCAAAAGCCTAAGAAGGCAAAGCCAAGGAAGGAAGAGACATCAAATCTCAGAAAAGACAAAGGACAAAGAAAATGGTGAAAGAGCGACCTACCAGACTATGAAGGCTTGCCTGGATCTCTGGAGTATCTCTAAAGATGAAAAGCATGAGTCATAAAGTCATGATTGAAAGATGTCACAAACCTATGATTCATAACTTGGGTATGGTTCAACGAAGATTGTAAGGTAAGAGTATCTGAACTCAATCTTCATGTACTTAGTATTTGCATTGTATGATGAGTTGGTAGAAGATTCTCAACCTTTTCCTCTAAATATTCTCAGCGGCTTTGAACCTTGAGAAGATCAACCCTAAAACTGAAAAGCTTAAGCTTAAGAAAGAAAAAATACAAGAAGAATTTTTTTTTCTTTCTCAAGTTCTATGCCTTAGAAATTGAAGTCTCCAAAAGAAATGAGAAAGATGTCAGAAAGTTTTTTTTTGAATTTGAGAGGACTTCAGGCTTCTGATATTGACCTAGAACAAATGATAAATGTTTCAAAAAAACCTTATTTTTATGGAGGTCAGAGGCCATAGTTTCAGAAATAAGTTTAGGATATGAAGATGAAATAGAAGAGAAAAAGTAATGCAACCTCATCCAAGATCGATAAACTTTGTTTATTGCACTCTTATCACAAGAAGGGACACTAACCTGACAAATAGTTCTTGAGAAAGAAATCCGTTAGAAAGGTAGAGAAATCTCTTCCTCGAAAACTAACCAAAAAGACCCAAAAAGTCTGGGTACTAAAACCAAAAATTGTTCTTATTGTAGGTGTGTCAAAAAAAGTCCATTGGTTAGAGTGCCAAGGAACAAAGGGACGATGACTAATCCAGATACCTTTCCTAAACAGGAAGTGGATCAGAAGCTCAAAGCCTAAGAACTTTAAATTATTCAAGCTAGATGATGAATAAGGTCAAGAAGGACTTTGCTTATGATTTCAAAAGAATTGGTGTAACGCCCTGATTTCTACGGTTAGAGTGCAAATGACCGAAATGCCCTGAGGTCATTTTTACTGGAAATTAAAGGGCAGTTGCCAGGCAACCCTCGAATGGGTCAACTCGATGTTTGAAGGGGATTATGCTCTTATGGATGATACCGAGGAGAGAACCTCGTTTTCTAAACTTCGGCTCAAAATGACCAAAATACCCTGCTGTGTCTACATAGGTAAAAGGTGCCGTTTGAGCAGAAACTTTTCCAGGAAGTTTAGAATGATGTTTATGAGCAATGTTTGATGTTTAGTTGAGCAGAAGGTCCGGGCAGTCTAGTAAAATTACCATTTTGCCCCTAGACGTGTCCAGTAAGCCTAATGACAATTAAGTAAACCTAAGCAATATTAGGCTCTAATCGAAGATTAATTTATTTCGATAATTAATCTAGAGTCAAAATAATTTATTAAGGTTAATTAGAACCTAAGATTGCTTAGATAAACTCTAATTGTATTCTTTAAATTCAAGATTCCTAGTCATGGAATCTTGAATAGTGTTTCTCTCTCCAATTCCTTAAATTAAGGAATTGAGCCATACCTCATTTGACCAAAAGAATTATTTTAAATCACTAATCTAATAAGGTTACCCTCCTAATCAAGTCTTAAACCACCTTAATTAACCATTTTCTCACCTAAACACTTGCTTACAAACTCCTAACCAAAACCTTAATCAAAGAAACACTTAAACACATCCTTAAACCACAATTACATGAACAAAAATCCCTTCCCTTGGCTGATGTGTCAAAAATTCCCCCTAAAAATGGTGCCACATGTTGATTTTTGATGCACTCCAAGCCCATGCCTTAGGCCATGCTTTGCCCATACCTTGCCCATACCTAACACCATGCCTAAGACCATACCAATCAAAGAGATATTTCTTCTCTCCTCCCTCCTCATTGTGGCCGGCACTCCCCCAAAAGGCCATACATGAGCTCTCCATCTTCTATAAATACCAAGTCTTGTGAACCTTGTCACACTTTGGTTCACTTGGTAAGTTCACACTTCTTGCAAATCCTCTCATTTCCTCTCAAACTTCCTCACTTTAGCTGATTTCTTCCTTCAAGTTTCAAGAGGATTTTCCTTCTCCATTTCATCAAGAACTCAAGCTTCCTTCCTCTCTTCAAGACTTCTTAAGGTAGGGGTTAAGTTTTGATGATTTTGTTTGTGTTCTTCAAGAAAGTTCTAGTTTTTCTCTTGGTTTCAAACTCCTTTCCCTTCCCTTTCTTTTTTGGCCAAGAGGCCTTTTTACAAAACGAATGTGAGCTTGATGATGAGGTTTCAAGATAATGACTTGTTGTTGTCATGTGAGAAACCTCTAAAGCTTGAAACAACTTGGTCTTGGACCATACATGCTTGGATTTCCTTTCTTTTCTTGGCTTAAGTTTCGGTTTTCCTCTTCCTCTTTCCCTTAAGGATTTCAGTTTTCTTCTTTGGATTTGAACAAAGTTTGTAAAATATGTCTAGTAGATCACAAAAGTTTTGTTAAGAAAGTTAATCTTATGATTTCAAAGAGCTCTAAGCTTACCCTTGCCAACCTTAAAGTTGGTTGGCCATTCTAAGAGTTTTACTCTAGATTGAAGCCCATGAGCAATAAAATAAAGAATATGACTTAGTTCTTGTAGTTTTGTTTAGACAAAGTGATGAACTTTGGGTCCATTTCCTTAAGCTTGATGATGAGTTCAAACCTTAAGATTTCTCTTGAAGTCTAGGTGCTAAGAACTCTAAAGCTTGCCTTATGATACATAATGGGTTGAGGTTTATGTTCCTCTAAAAGTCTTGCAAGAGCTCTAGCTAAGATAAAAACAAGATGCATTCATGTTTAAATTTATGTCTTGCATCTCATGTTTATTTTGATGTTATCACTAATTTCACAAGAGTAAATGAATGAACTTGCATTACCATATTTAAATTCCCAAGCTTGCATTTCATGTTTATATTTCAAGTCATCACTTAATCCTTAAAGATAATAATGAAGTTGCATCTCATATTTATTTTATGCTCTCACTTTACTTTCTAATGAAGAGTAAAATAAAGTGCATGGCATGTTTAAGATTTTGTCATCACCTAAATACTCTAGAGCTCAAAGACTTGCCCTAAGTATCCTAAAAAGGAAACTCCATTCAAAAAGAAATGGATGAGTTTTGGTATGATTCAATAATGGTTTGATTTTGTAAAATACATGAATAATTTCAAGAAAATGTTGGAAAACTGTTTTATGAGGTCTCAAGATGTTTAAAATAGTTTGGAATGTGTCAAAATCATGTTTTCTCAAATCCAGGAGGTTCTGGTAATCGATTACCACCCATGTAATCGATTACCAAGGTTTTGAAGGACTTTTGGTTCTAATCGATTACCAGAGCAGTGTAATCGATTACCACGGCTTTTTCATGCCCAGAACCTTTCTGGAAACCATGTAATCGATTACCTTATAGTGTAATCGATTACCCTATGTTCTTTATTTTAGGAAACGGATTTAACCCAAGTAATCGATTACCATTATATGTAATCGATTACCCTTGTTTTGAAACCCAGAATGAATTGAGCTCCTGGTAATCGATTACTAGGAACATGTAATCGATTACCAGAACACCTTTTGTTTCAAAAACATCCCAAGAAAACTAGTAACTTATATGCATTTCAACCTAAGAGATTATGTGATTTTATGGGTTCATGATTTCGGTTCTATGTTTGGCTCCTGTATAAATGCTGTTCTAAGGTGTTAAATGTGTAAAATTATGTTGAGTGGAGCAAGGATCGATTTAGAAAAGTTAGAAAAGAATAAGTAACTTAAAAGGGATTTGAGATGAGAATTCTAGAACACCTTAATGCAAAGAAGTGCAAATTGTTCTAGCATAATTAATTCAAGGATAAATGATTCATAATTAGTAAGACATGCACAAGATCCCTTCATAAATGATTAGGTGCTAATTTCTAAGTTTAAGATGATGATAAGAGATCTAAAGTGGTTTATAACTTAGAGAACATGCCTAGGAATCCCTCATAATTGATCTAAGAATTAATTATGGAGCTTTAGGTGAAGATGGATCTTAAAAGGGTTACAAATGGAGATTTTAAGCCAGTAAGCATATGATATTTCTCCCTTTTATGATAAGTGCTGATTGAAATTTTGATGGGTTCAAATCTTAGAGAAAAGTTTAAGTGCCAACCCCTTGAGGGTAATAAAATGCAAATACAAGTTTAAAGCCCGTAAGGGTCAAAGCATAAGATACTATGAGATAGGTGGACGAGAGAGCATGATTATGATGATGAACCTCGTGCACACTTATGATGATGTGATTATGTTAGTTCCTTGAGCATGAAACTTTATGTGCCAAATTTGATATGGTGATATGATGAAATGTTGTGTTTGAAATGCATAATGTTTCAAAAATATGAATGAAATTGAGAAATATGCTCATGTGAACTAGAAAGTTTTGCAATGAGAAAGTTCCATGAAAATGATGCATGTGACTGAAATTATGTGGCATGACTCAAATTTGAGGAAATTCGGAGAGTAGTGTTATGCCAGAATTTCCGTCAATTTGAGGGACAAAAAGAAAGTTTTTGAGAAATATGAAGTTTAAAGTTATATGAGACGCATTTCTCCTGCTCCTGAGGAGAAAGCAAACAGATGGGGGGTATGGACGTCGAGCCATCCGAAGCGGACAAAGTCGCTGGTCTTAACCGGTCGATGCGTTTCGAAGAATGAAAGTATATGATGTTTAAGGTGACACACCGAGACGTACTTCTCCTATGAGGAGAAGGTAAAACCGTGAGGGCATAGACATTAGCCTGCCAAAGCGGACAAAGTCGTGGTCTTAACCAGTCGATGCGTTTCGAAGAAGGAAAAAGTCCCATGATGGGTGATCCTTAGGCCCCTACCGTACTCTGGAGTCGGGATTATGATGATGATTATGATTATGTTTATGATTCGCTTATCAAGAGGATAAGTAAGAACTAGTGACGACTAGTTAAGGTATGAGCTCATAGCCTAGTTTAAGGGGTGCGGTTACTATTATGATTGGTGTCACAAGTATGAGAAAAAGAAAGATGTTCAAGAGAAAAGTTACATGCCACTTATATGTTGTTTGATGTTTGTTTGATTTACCTAAAGTCCTCCATGCATCCATGAACTATTATGTTGCATACATGTGTTAAGAATCATTATAAAAGACATGGACCTTGGATAAATACCTTTGTGAAAACCTCATAATGAACTTATGCATGCTTAACCTTTTCATAATAAACCCAAGGTTCCTGGGGACGTAAACGATGACACTAGGATAGAGGACTTCCTACGAGATTCTTTAGCAAGAATTCTCACCCTCTCTCTGTTCTTTCCGTACATCTTCAGATATCGATGGCGTCGTTCGTGATTTTTATTGACCCTCCTACATGGGAGGTGCACTATGACCCCAAGCATCAGTCCTACCATTTCAAGGGTCATTGCGAGGTGCGCGTTTTGCATACGTGGGACGCCGTTTGCCTTTCCGTCTCCAGCTATCGCTTCGACCCGACTTCACCCTTTGGCGACGACCTGATCTTTGAGAGGACACGACCCGTGACGGGCAGAACCGCCGTGCCGACCCTCGTCCTCAGCTGTGCATGATCATCCGAAGTCGTATCCCTCATACGCCTCTCCAGAGACCTATCGAGGACTCACCGGCCGATTCGTATCGGAGGATTCCGCCCTTCGGTGCCTTGGTCTAGGGGTAGCGGGATCCAGTTTCCCGAGGCCTGTGAGGCGTGTACGTCGGAGAGACGCCCTCGCCGAGGTGGTCACGTCGCTCGCCGATCCGCATGCCCACGTCTCCTCTTCGATGGGCCACATCGGAGCTTCAGGTCGTAGGCTACATGTCTCCATTCGAGGATTTGCGTCGTCCGTAGGTGTTGGAGGAGAGTCTTAGCGTGAGAGTATCTTTTGGGGTTGTTCCATGTATTTGTCTTCATGTTTCTTATTCTATGTTATTGTCCTGCAAGCTCTGCCCACTAGTATGGGTAAGACTTTATGTTTCTGTTATATTTCTATTGTGATGTACTAAACTATATTATCTAATGTGATGAGGAATGATGTTTATGATGGATGTGTTCTTTAATGCTTATGTTCTGTATGTTTTATTTATTCTTCAGCTTCACGTTGTTTATGTTACGCGCAAAGGCTCGCACTTTGTTTTATATAAATCATTTCAAAAAAAAAATTACCCGTATTTTCCGCTAAGTATTTTATAAATGAATTTAAAGAGAAGTAATAACTAATAATTAGTCTTGATACGTCCTAGGCGTATTGGGGTTAAATATTAGGGTGTTACATTTTGGTATTAGAGATTCGATTCTCAGAGCCTGAGGATGGACTGACCATGCTTTAGAAGCATGTTACGGTAGTATGTCATGTATAATGCTTAGATGTTAGAGATAAGCTATAGGATAGGCATTCATGACCTTGTCTGCTTGCTGCCATGGTAACTAGCTCATTTAGTTTGGAATATTGAGCCTGATCACCTCGGTATTTGTTGACTTGTGTGCTTAGGGACCAATGGCACCCGGGCGGAATAGGAACGCAAATGCCGGGTGAACGAGGAGATGAGGCCAGCTCCTCTACGCGAAATGGCTAGGGCGATGGAACGCATGTTCGACCGCATGAATCAACCAAGGGACGCTGCTCAAGGTCCCCTCCTGAAGGTGGAACAAGCTCGTTTGGGGAGTTCCGCAAGGCTAATCCCCAACCTTTTGTGGAGCTCTGAATCCTGACAAGGCTGATGAGATGGATCAAGAACATGGAAAAGATCTACTCCGTTGTTGCCTGTTCGAAGGACGGAAAGTCACCTTTGCCTACATGATGGAAGCGACACTGAGTTTTAGTGGACGGCACCGTAGGCTGCTAGAAGCTACGGCGCAGCCATCAATGGGAAGTGTTTAAGACGTACTTCTACCAGAAGTATTTCAGGAGTCCATGAAGAATGCCAAGGACATTGAGTTCATGCAGTTGGTCCAAGGTGGAATGTCTACGCCCAGTACACGGCGAAGTTTGAAGAATTGATCAAGTTCTCACGGGTTTCCCAAGGGAACCCCGATGAGATATGGAAGTGTGTTAAGTTTGAGGCCGGTTTGAGGGCTGAACTTAACTTCGCTGTGGCATACATGGAGATTAGGGACTTCCTGACCCTAGTCAACAAGTGTCGAATCATCGAAGAAGGGCACAAGAAGATGAGTGCGCAAGGGTGGATCGTCCCAGTGGTTTGGGACCCAAGCCCAGAAGTTCAAGCCATCAAATTAGACTCAAACGAGGAACCACTACCATCCTTACCAATCCAATCAGTTCAAGCATCATCAACAACAACAACATCATCAACCACAACAACAAAGAGGACCCAACAATCAACCATCCTGGCAACACCCAGGCCGCCTTTCACCCGCCGCGGGAAGGAACCGCAACCATCAAGGAGGAGTGAGCGGTCCTCGCAACAACAACAACAATAATCAATAAGGAGGGCCCAACGGGAACAAGAACAAGGCACCCCAAGGAGCCCTTGCCGCTCTCCCGGATCCGCACAAGCTATGGAGTACCCCCGTTGTGGAAAGAATCATGGCAATCGTCCATGCCTAGCTGGACAAGGAGTATGCTTCAAGTGTGGCAAGCTCGGCCACTATGCAAAGGATCCAGAAGCAATGGAGGGTCGTCAAGTCAAAATCCCCGATCGCAACATCAAGGACGGGTCTTTACCCTCAACGCGGAGGACGCGAATGGATCCAACGACCTCATCGAAGGTAAGTGGCGAACTAAATGGTGGAACCTTAATGTGCTATATGACTCTGGTGCTACTCATTCTTTTATCTCACATGCTAGTGTTGAGTCTCTAAATTTGCAAGTTTCTAAGCTTCCTTTTGATCTCATTGTTTCTACTCCTACCAACCGTCCTGTACATACATGTAACTGTTGTTTAATTGCCATCTCCTGTTGAAAATAGATCCTATGTCATAGATTTGATTTGTTTACCTTTGAAAGACATAGGAATAATCCTTGGCATGGATTGGCTTCACGCTAACCATGTGTTGCTAAGCTGTTATACCAAATCTGTTGTTTTTCGTCATCCCCTAGCAAGACTAGTCAAACCTTAAAACTTTATGTGAATGCCGTAGATGTCTTCTGTAGTGGGGAGAAAACTAAGGGATATGTCCTTCTAGCCGCTAGAGGGTAGACTTTGGCAGAACATAGATGACATTCCTATGGTAAAAGAGTACCCGAGGTATTTCCGGATGAGATACCCGAGTTCCTCCAGAGAGAGGTGGAGTTCTCCATCGAGTTGGTTCGGGAACGGGACTTATCTCGATAGCCCCATATAGGATGTCACCCTTGGAGTTGAAAGAATTGAAAACCCAGTTGGAGAGTTGTTAGAAAAGAGTTTTAAGACCTAGTGCCTCACCATGGGGAGCCCAGATTTTGTTTGTTAAGAAAAAGGATGGGATCATGAGATTATGTATAGATTATAGGCAATTGAATCGTGTGACGTGAAAAATAAATATCCTTTGCCTAGGATTGATGATCTTATGGACCAGTTGAAAGGAGCGGTGGTATTCTCCAAGATTGATTTGAGGTCGGATACCACCAAATTCGAGTAAGAGATGAGGATATACCTAAAACCGCCTTTAGGACACGGACGGACACTTTGAGTTCGTAATGTCCTTTGGACTGACAAATGCACCTCCGTGTTCATGGACTATATGAATAGGATCTTTAGACCCTATAGATAAGTTCGTGGTCGTTTCATAGATGATATACTCATCTATCGAAGACTCACGAGGGGCATAAAAGTCACCTAAAGTTGGTTTTAGAGGTGTTGAAAGAGAAGAAGTTGTATGCTAAGCTATCTAAGTGTGAATTCTGGTTGGAGGAAGTGAAGTTTTGGGACATGTAGTATCGAAAGGAGGTATAGCTGTTGACCCTAGTAAGATAGAAGCGTAATGAATTGGGATAAGAACCACGTATTCAGAAATACAGAGCTTCTGGGGCTGGCAGGGCTATTACCGTAGGTTTATTAAAGGTTTTTCTAGGAAGAACACCCGTTTTCATGGGATCCCGATTGTGAAAAGAGCTTCCTAGAGCTAAAGGAAAGGTTGACCTCGACCCCAGTTTTGGTTTTGCACGACCCCAATGTACCCTTCGAGGTATATTGTGACGCTTGGGGAAAGGTTTAGGCTTGTGTTGATGCAAAATAGGCAAGTGGTAGCCTATGCGTCTAGACGCTTAGCCTCACGAGGTTAATTACCCTACTCATGACCTAGAGTTAGCCGCCATAGTGTTTGTCTTGAAGATTTGGAGGCATCACTTGTATGGAGTAAGGTTTGAAGTTTTCTCAAATCATAAGAGTCTTAAGCATCTCTTTGATCAAAAGGAGCTAAACATGAGGCAAAGAAGGTGGATGGAGTTTCTAAAGGACTATGATTTCGGCTTAAGTTACCACCCAGGCAAGGCCAATGTGGTTGCCAATGCCTTGAGTCGAAAATCATTACGCTTATCCCATATGATGGTCAAGGAAGTTGAGCTTATAGAGAAGTTTAGGGACATGAATTTGGGGATGTCAATATCAGAAAAGAGTGTGAAGATGTGTCATCTTACGGTAACAAGTGGGTTTAAACAAAGGGTGATGATGGCACAAGTAGAAAATGAGGAGTTTCAGGGAGACTCTAGAGGCGGTAAGGCTGGAAAGCTTAGGGTTTTGAGCAAGGGGCAGATGGTTTGTGGAGGTTCGAAGGGCGGATGTGTGTCCGCAAGATGGTGACCTCGAGAAAGTATCTTGGAGGAGGCCCATAAGAGCCACTTTACCATCCATCCTGGTGCCACCAAGATGTATCAAGATTTAAAGAAGATGTTCTAGTGGCCCGGATTGAAAAAGGACGTAGTAGCCTGGGTTAGTAAGTGCTTAGTCTGTCAAAAGGTGAAGATTGAGCACCAAAAGTCTTCAAGGAATGTTGCAACCTTTGCCTATCCTCGAATGGAAGTGGGATAGTATATCTATGGATTTTGTGACCAACCTACCCCGAACCCAAGCCGGCCATGACTCTATTTGGGTAATAGTGGACAGGTTAACCAGTCAACCATTCCTACCCATCAAGTTAACCTTTTCCCTAGATAAGTTGGCCCAGTTGTACATCCAAGAGATAGTAAGACTACACGGAGTTCCATCGACGATAATCTCGGGACAGAGATCCGCGGTTTACGTCGCGTTTTGGGAAGCCTTTCAAAAGGCGTTTGGTTCTAAGTTGTGCTTAAGCACGGCTTACCACCCTGGCAATGGACAATCGGAAAGAACTATCCAAACATTGGAGGATATGCTAAGGGCATGTGTTTTGGATAGAAAAGGGAGTTGGGATAAGTACCTGCCGCTTGTCGGTTCACGTATAACAATAGTTATCATGCGAGTATCGATATGGCGGTACGAGGCCTTGTATGGAAGGAAGTGTCAGTCGCCTTTGTGTTGGCATGATCTCGGAGAACAAAGCGTTTTGGGACCGGATGTAGTGAGGAAACCACAGAGCAAATAAGAATGATCAAGGATAGAATCTTGGCCTCAAAGCGACAAAAGAGCTATGCGGACAAGCGGCGAAAGCGTTAGAGTTCCAAGAAGGTGAGCATGTTTTCTTGAGGATAAACCCCACTCCAGGAATAGGTAGAGCCATGAAAGTCAAGAAATTGAGTCCCGATTTCTCGGACCTTTGAAATCCTTCGAGAGAGTCGGGACGTCGCTATGAAATAGCCCTACCTCCAAATCTATCAAATCTTCACGACGTCTTTCACGTCTCCAAGCTAAGAAAATATCAATCCGACCCTAGCCATGTGTTAGAGCCAGAGCATGTCAGTTAAGGGAGGACCAAACTTTCTTACCAACGGATCGTGACCGTGGTGTCAGACGCAGTTGAGGAGTAAGTCCGTTTCTTTGGTGAAAGTCGCGTGGGGACGAGACAAGACGGAGGAGTACACATGGGAATTGGAATCCGAGATGCGGACGAAGTATCCAAGCTTTTCCAAGGTAACGAATTTCGAGGATGAAATTCTTTTTAAGGAGGGGAGTAATGTAACGCCCGAATTTCTGAGTTAGAGTGCAAATGACCGAAATGCCCTAAGGTCATTTACCGGAAATTAAAGGGCAGTTGCCGGCAACCCTCGAATGGGTCAACTCGATGTTTGAAGGGGATTATGTTTTATGGATGATACCAAAGAGAGAAACCTCGTTGTCTAAACTTAACTCAAAATGACCAAAATACCTCTTCCTGTGTCTACCAGGTAAAAGGTGTCGTTTGAGCCAGAACTTTCCAGGGAGTTTAGAATGATGTTTATGAGCAATGTTTGATGTTTATAAAGCAGAAAGGTCCAGGCAGTCTTCACGCAAAATTACCATTTTGCCCCTATAAAGTGTCCAGTAAGTCTAATGACAAGATTAAGTAAACCTAAGCAATATTAGGCTCTAATTCGAAGATTAATTTATTTCGATAATTAATCTAGAGTCAAAATGATTTATTAAGGTTAATTAGAACCTAAGATTGCTTAGATAAACTCTAATTGTATTCTTTAAATTCAAGATTCCTAGTCATGGAATCTTGAATAGTGTTTTCTCTCCAATTCCTTAAATTAAGGAATTGAGCCATACCTCATTTGACCAAAAGAATTATTTTAAATCACTAATCTAATAAGGTTACCCTCCTAATCAAGTCTTGAACCACCTTAATTAACCATTTTCTCACCTAAACACTTGCCTACAAACTCCTAACCAAAACCTTAATCAAAGAAACACTTAAACATATCCTTAAACCACAATTACATGAACAAAAATCCCTTCCCTTGGCTGATGTGTTGACCAAAAATTTCCCTCTAAAAATGGTGCCACATGTTGATTTTTGATGCACTCCAAGTGTAACACCCTAACTCTTAACCTCATACACTCGAGTTGCATTTCGGTTAATTGTTAGTTGCTACTCCTTGTTTCGATCTTGACATGGCTTTCTTTAAAATACGAGTACTAAAAAAATACGACTAAATTTTCTTTTTGAACTTAAAACTTGAAAATGCGAGCCGTACGCATACATAACGATTATCGTACATAACACATAGCAATCAAATATACATCATCATGTCATTCACGAATAAATCATAGGAAAGTCACAGCATATATTATAGTATCATATCATAGACATAACATAGCATCGATGCCCTTAGAACTATAAGGACACCTAGGGTACCAAATACATTAACGACTTGAACTAATGCAAAACGTAACCTAAACGAGCTAGGCTAATCTTCACGCTTCCGCTACGCCCACTGATCCAACTCGACGACGTGAGTCCTACGCCGTGCCTCAAGGTAGCTCACGATAAATCCGCATCATTCTCGTCTGGAGACGACCCGGGAGGAAAACAAAAAGGGTGAGAAGACTTATACAAGTTCCTCAGGTGGGCTTCCCGACTCTAACACAAGTGTCATCGTCGTCGTCCCCAAGCCACTTCGGGTTTCATTATGAAAGAGGTGTACTTGCATAAATTCAATTTTTATTCTCAAATCTTATTATCCGAAGTGGGTTCCTTTTCACATGGTCTTAATGTTATGAATGCAGCAGATATCTTATGTATGCATGGCAATACTTTACATATAATCGACATGAGTAAATAACACATATAACCCAAGAAATCATGAAACGTATGCATGTATGTCTTTTACGTTACTCTTGGTGTTCCTTTCATAACTTGTTCCTTTCATAACCTTGTTCCTTTTATAACTTTGTTCCTTTTTCCACCCTCATCATGGTCGCCAAAATCCACCCAACATGCGGCCCGGTGATTTTAACATGGTCACCAAAACTCCTAATCACCTATCGCCTAGGAATGAACTCATCCTAACTAGCCGTCGCTAGATTTACACGGGGAAAAAGAGGGAACCATATCTTTTTCTCTTATCATATCATTTCTCTTCCTGGATACCCGGTACCCCTTAACTCGGTAAGTCATAATGGGATCATTTCCTCTTTATCATATCTTGTATGAATACAACATGAGCATGCAACCATCGAACCTTGTATGACATATCATATATTATTATCTCATGTTCTCATGCATTGTAAACATAGCGTACCACATCATCATAGCAACATGCCACCCATCCATACATTCTCATGCCCAAGGTATTTAAAACATTCACATACATAAAGACAACGCTCACTCGATCTCATTCTCACATCACATCTCCTTATCTTACGATATCTTATGCTTTGCCCCTTGCGGGTCTTAACCTAGTTCCAAATATTCTAATGTCCGTATTACATTTTTATCTCAACTAGGGGTTCATTACCTATAATTCTTCTAAGTTTTATGTTTACTAAAAATCCAAACAGCACCTTATACTTAAGGGCAGAAAATATCACATGCTTCCGGGGCTCTAAAATCTCCATTTTGACCCTTCTAGTACGTGTTCGCCTACGGCTTTATAATTAATTCCTAAACCAATTATGAGAGGTTCTTACACATATCCACTAATTATAAACCATTTTCCTTAATTTTAAACTTGCTGGAACAGAATGCATAAATTGTGCATTTAAAGGGTTCTAAAATTCTCATTCTAAGTCCTTTATTGTTACTTATACTTATCCAACTCCTCTAAAATGTTCCTTGCTTCACTCAAACATAATTTTACACATTTTAACACCATAAAACAGATTTAATACAGTGGCCAAACATGAGAGGGCAGAACCGAAAAGTAAAGCCCATAAGTCACACAATTTCATGAATTAAAAAGCATACAAGTTGCTAGTTTTCTCTTGGAATAATTTTAGAACCTCAAAACTCCTTTAGAAACCAATTTATCTCATTAAAATCATGTAAATATACATGAGGGCAGTAGCTAAATTAATTTTCTCATAAAATAGATTTAAAACATATAATCTCATTCATAATGTTCCTTAGGTACTCCTAAGCTTAGAAAAATTACCAAAACATGAGCTATGAACACTTGTGATTAGATGAACTCACACCAAGTCCATCCTCATCACCACAAGGCCGAAAGGCTCCTAGGAGAAAAGAAAATCACATTTTTAGAAACTTTACATAGGATACTTGGGCAAGTCTTTGAGCTCTAGACTATTTAGGTGGTGACATAAATTTAAACATGTTATGCAACTCATTTTACTCTTCTTTTAGAAAATAAAGTGAGAGCATAAAATAAATATGAGGTGCACTCATTTGTTATCTTTAGAGTTTAAGTGATGACATAAAATATAAACATGCTAGACAAGAAAGTAAACATGAATGCAAGGTTCAATTCTTTATTTTAGTGCTCTAGGCCTCTGGGTGTTTACCCTAAATCAACAATCAACTTTAAGGTTGAAATAGGTAGGCTTTGAGATTTATTACGTGATAATGCACATTCTTGTTTTAATCTTTAGATTGCTTAGAGATAGCTTGAAAATAAACATGCTATGCAAAGCATAAAAGTAAACATGAATGCAACTCCTTTTAATCTTAATTAGAGCTCTTACAAGACTTTAAAGGAACATAAAAGCCTCAACCCATTATGTATCATAAAGTGAGCTTTAGAGTTCTTAGCATCAAGACACCAAGGAAGTCTTATGTTCTTCGAACACCATCATCAAGCTCAAGGAAACGATTTTTCAAGAGACAACCTTTCAAACAAACATAAAAGGGCTACCTTAACATTTTTAGCAAACTTTGTTCAAGAGAGGAAAGGAAAAACAAAAACCATTGAAGAAAAAGAAATAAAAACCAAAGCTTGAACAAGGCAAAAAGGAAAAACCGAAACCTTAGAGGAATGAAGGCCAAAACTTTGAACTAGGAAAAACCAAGGAGAGCCGAAATCATAAAGGAAAGGAAATGAAAAACCAAAACTTTGAACTTGCAAAGAAAAGGAAAAACCGAGTTTGTATATGGTCCTAGACCAAGATCCAAGCTTTAGAGGTTTCTCTCATGGCAAACACCAAACTATCTCCATGAGACCCCATCATCAAGCTAAGGATTGGTTTATAAAATGGCCTCATGGCCGAAAATACAAGGAGGAAGAAAAAGAGTTTGAAACCAAGAGAAAACTAGAAACTTTTCTCAAAGAAAGTAAAGAAAACTTGAAAGAAAACCCCTACCAAATGAAACCTTGAAAGAGATGAAAGAAAGCTTGATTCTTTGAAGGAAATGAGAAGACAAAATCTTCTCTTTGTTGGGGATATAGGTTCGGCCAAGAGGAAAAACCAAGGGAAAGGATTTTTCCTTAAGGAAACAAGCTTAGAAATGGAAAGATTGAGTGTTTGAGAGGTGGTTTGAGGTGAAGGGGTGGTGGTTCAAGGTGATTTATGGTGGTTTGTGGTGGTGGAAAGCTTTCTTTGAGGGAGGAGGAAAAGAACTTAGAAGGAGAGAAAATGAGAGAAAACAAGAGAAATTGTAAGAATGCACAACTTAGCAAATGATCTAAAAAAATGGCCAAGCTTTCCAATGTGTGTTATTTATAAAGAATGAAATGTTGTGGCTAATTTAGGGGGGAGGGCTGGCCGAAATTCATTGGCCTTGGAGGAAGGAAAATATCTTCCAAAGCTTGTCTTGGAAGCTTGGTTAAAGTGCTAGCTTAGGTGTAGTCAAATCCTAGCTTTTGCATAGCCTTTTTGGATGAAATTTGAACTCAAAATTTGTGGCTTTTGGGGGGAAATTCTAACTAGATTAACAATTTTAAAATAATTCTTTTGGTCAAAAAGGTGGTAGACAAATTTCCTTGATTTAAGGAAATTGGAGAGAAAAAACACTATTCATTACTTTTTGATTAGACATCTTGAATTAAAGAATGTAATTAGAACTTGATTAAGCAATTTTAAATTCTAACCAACCTTGATAAATCATTTTGACTCTAGATTAATTCTCAAAATAAATTAATCTTCGATTAGAGCCTAATATTGCTTAGGTTCAACTAATCGTCATTAACGCACTGTACACTGTTCTAGGGACAAAATGGTAATTTGCACTAAACTCCTCAATCTCGGCCCAACCAAACATCAAAACCCACTTATAAACATCATTCCAAACTTCCTGGAAAAGTTCCTGGCTCAAACGGCACCTTTTACGCGTAGAACACAGCGGGGTATTTCGGTCATTTCGGAAGTTAAAACAAGATTTTCACCTCGAATCTCAACCTTACAAACATAATCCCCTTCGAACATTGAGTTAACCCATTCGAGGACCGCTGTGTCGGCTCCCCTTGAATTTGGGTAAAATGACCTCAGGGCATTTGTCATTTTGTACTGAATCAGAAAAAAAGACGTACACCAAGCCCATGCCTTAGGCCATGCTTTGCCCATACCTTGCCTATACCCAACACCATGCCTAAGACCATACCAATCAAAGAGATATTTCTCTCTCATTTTCCTCATTGTCAGCACTCCCCAAAAAGGCCATCCATGAGCTCTCCATCTTCTATAAATACCAAGCCTTGATGAACCTTGTCATACTTTGGTTCACTTGGTAAGTTCACACTTCTTGCATATCCTCTCATTTCCTCTCAAACTTCCTCACTTTAGCTGATTTCTTCCTTCAAGTTTCAAGAGGATTTTCCCTCTCCATTTCATCAAGAACTCAAGCTTCCTTTCTCTCTTCAAGACTTCTTAAGGTAGAGGTTAAGTTTTGATGATTTTGTTTGTGTTCTTCAAGAAAGTTCTAGTTTTTCTCTTGGTTTCAAACTCCTTTCCCTTCCCTTTCTTTTTTGGCCAAGAGGCCTTTTTACAAAACGAATGTGAGCTTGATGATGAGGTTTCAAGATAATGACTTGTTGTTGTCATGTGAGAAACCTCTAAAGCTAGAAATAACTTGGTCTTGGACCATACATGCTTGGATTTCCTTTCTTTTCTTGGCTTAAGTTTCGGTTTTCCTCTTTCTCTTTCCCTTAAGGATTTCAGTTTCTTCTTTGGATTTGAACAAAGTATATAAAATATGTCTAGTAGATCACAAAAGTTTTGTTAAGAAAGTTAATCTTATGATTTCAAAGAGCTCTAAGCTTACCCTTGCCAACCTTAAAGTTGGTCGGCCGTTCTAAGTTTTTACTCTAGATTGAAGGCCATGAGCAATAAAATAAAGAATATGACTTAGTTCTTGTAGTTTTGTTTAGACAAAGTGATGAACTTTGGTCCATTTCCTTAAGCTTGATGATGAGTTCAAACCTTAAGATTTCTCTTGAAGTCTAGGTGCTAAGAACTCTAAAGCTTGCCTTATGATACATAATGGGTTGAGGTTTATGTTCCTCTAAAAGTCTTGCAAGGGCTCTAGCTAAGATAAAAGCAAGATGCATTCATGTTTAAATTTATGTCTTGCATTTCATGTTTATTTTGATGCTATCACTAATTTCACAAGAGTAAATAAATGAACTTGCATTACCATATTTAAATTCCCAAGCTTGCATTTCATGTTTGTATTTCAAGTCTTCACTTAATCCTTAAAGATAATAATGAAGTTGCATCTCATATTTATTTTATGCTCTCACTTTACTTTCCAATGAAGAGTAAAATAAAGTGCATGACATGTTTAAGATTTTGTCATCACCTAAATACTCTAGAGCTCAAAGACTTGCCCTAAGTATCCTAAAAAGGAAACTCCATTCAAAAAGAAATGGATGAGTTTTGGTATGATTCAATAATAGTTTGATTTTGTAAAATACATGAATAATTTCAAGAAAATGTTGGAAAACTGTTTTATGAGGTCTCAAGATATTTAAAATAGTTTGGAATGTGTCAAAATCATGTTTTCTCAAATCCAAAGGCTCTGGTAATCGATTACCACCCATGTAATCGATTACCAAGGGTTTGAAGGACTTTTGGTTCTAGTAATCGATTACCAGAGGCGTGTAATCGATTACCACGCTTTTCATGCCCAGAAACTTCTGGAAACCATGTAATCGATTACCTTATAGTGTAATCGATTACCCTATGTCTTTATTTTAAAAACGATTTAACCCAAGTAATCGATTACCATTATATGTAATCGATTACCCGGTTGTTTTTTGAAACCCAGAATGAATTAAGCTCCTGGTAATCGATTACTAGGGACATGTAATCGATTACCAGAAACACCTTTGTTTCAGAAACATCCCAAGAGAAACTAGTAACTTATATGCATTTCAACCTAAGAGATTATGTGATTTTATGGGTTCATGATCTTGGTTCTATGTTTGGCTCCTATAAATGCCTTCTAAGGTATTAAATGTGTAAAATTATGTTGAGTGGAGCAAGGATCGATTTAGAAAAGTTAGAAAAGAATAAGTAACTTAAAAGGGATTTGAGATGAGAATTCTAGAACACCTTAATGCAAAGAAGTGCAAATCTGTTCTAGCATAATTAATTCAAGGAGAAATGATTCATAATTAGTAAGACATGCACAAGATCCCTTCATAAATGATTAGGTGCTAATTTCTAAGTTTAAGATGATGATAAGAGATCTAAAGTGGTTTATAACTTAGAGAACATGCCTAGGAATCCCTCATAATTGATCTAAGAATTAATTATGGAGCCTTAGGCGAAGATGGGTCTTAAAAGGGTTACAAATGGAGATTTTAAGCCCGATAAGCATACGATATTTTCTGCCTTTTTATGATAAGTGCTGATTGAAATTTTGATGGGTTCAAATCTTAGAGAAAAGTTTAAGTGCCAACCCCTTGAGGGTAATAAAACGCAAATACAAGTTTAAAGCCCATAACGGTCAAAGTATAAGATACTATGAGATAAGTGGACGAGAGAGCATGATTATGATGATGAACCTCGTGCACACTTATGATGATGTGATTATGTTAGTTCCTTGAGCATGAAACTTTATGTGCCAAATTTGATATGGTGATATGATGAAATGTTGTGTTTGAAATGCATAATGTTTCGAAAATATGAATGAAATTGAGAAATATGCTCATGAGAACTAGAAAGTTTTGCAATGAGAAAGTTCCATGAAAATGATGCATGTGACTGAAATTATGTGGCATGACTCAAATTTGAGGAAATTCAGAGAGTAGCTGTTATGCCACGAATTTCCATCAAATTGAGGGACAAAAAGAAAGTTTTTGAGAAATATGAAGTTTAAAGTTATATGCAGAACGCATTTCTCCTGCTAGAGTGAGGAGAAGCAAACCCATGGGGGGTATGGACGCCATACCATCCAGAAGCGGACAAAGTTGCTGTCTTAACCAAGTTGATGCGTTTCGAAGAATGAAAGTATATGATGTTTAAGGTGACACACAAGTACTTCTCATGCTAGGATAAGAAAGGTAAAAGTGAACATGACATTCACATTAGCCAAAGCGGATAAAGTCGACTCTTAACCGTCGATGCGTTTCGAAGAAGGAAAAAGTCCCATGATGGGTGATCCTTAGGCCCCTACCGTACTCTAGAAGTCGGGATTATGATGATGATTATGATTATGTTTATGATTCGCTTATCAAGAGGATAAGTAAGAACTAGTGATGACTAGTTAAGGTATGAGCTCATAGCCTAGTTTAAGGGGTGCGGTTACTATTATGATTGGTGTCACAAGTATGAGAAAAAGGAAAGATGTTCAAGAGAAAAGTTACATGCCACTTATATGTTGTTTGATGTTTGTTTGATTTACCTAAAGTCCTGCCATGCATCCATGAACTATTATGTTGCATACATGTATTAAGAATCATTATAAAAGACATGGACCTTGGATAAATACCTTTGTGAAAACCTTATAATGAACTTATGCATGCTTAACCTTTTCATAATAAACCTAAGGTTCCTGGGACGTGAACGATGACACTAGGATAGAGGACTTCCTCCTGAGATTCTTTAGCAAGAATTCTCACCCCTCTCTCTTCCCTTCCCATTACGTCTTCAGATATCGATGGCGTCGTTCGTGATTTCATTGACCCGCCTACATGGGAGGTGCACTATGACCCAGAGCATCAGTCCTACCACTTCAAGGGTCATTGCGAGGTGCGCGTTTTGCATACGTGGGACGCCGTTGCCTTTCCGTCTCCAGCTATCGCTCGAAGGACTTCACCCATTGGCGACGACCTGAGCTTTGAGAGGACACGACCATGACGGGCAGAACCTGCCCGACCCTCGTTCTCAGTGTGCATGATCATCCGAAGTTCATATCCCTCATACGCACTGCGGGAGAGACCTCTGGGAGACTCACCGATCCGTATTCAGAGGATTCCGCCCCTTGTGCCTGTGGCTCCTGTTAGGGTAGCAAAGATCCAGTTTCCAGAGGCCTGTGAGGCGTGTACGTCGACCAGAGAGATGCCCTCGCCAAGGTGGTCACATCGCTCTCCGATCCGCATGCCCATGTCTCCTCTTCGATGGGCCACATCTGAAGCTTGGCGGTTCGTAGGCTACATATCTCCATTAGGAGATTTGCGTCGTACGTAGGTGTTGGAGGAGAGTCTTCAGCGTGGGAGTATCTTTTGGGGTTGTTCCATGTATTTGTCTTCATGTTTCTTACTCTATGTTATTGTCCTTCAAGCTCTGCCCACTGCATATGGGTAAGACTTTACGTTCTATTATATTTCTATTGTGATGTACTAAACTATATTATCTAACGTGATGAGGAATGATGTTTATGATGGATGTATTCTTTAATACTTATGTTCTGTATGTTTTATTTATTCTTCCGCTTCACGTTGTTTATGTTACACGCAAAGGCTCGCACTTTGTTTTATATAAATCATTTCAAAAAAAAAAAATTACCCATATTTTCCGCTAAGTATTTTATAAATAAATTTAAAGAGAAGTAATAACTAATAATTAGTCTTGATACGTCCTAGGCGTATTGGGGTTAAATATTAGGGTGTTACAATTGGAAGAAAGTCCTAGAAAATGAGTCTTAAGGAAGTTCCATAAAGCAAGTGAAAGCCAAACCTTCAGAAAGTAGGCTCCAGAAACATCAACTCTTCAGAAAGCAAGCTCAGAACTCTAAAGCAATCAGAAAATAATATTTCTGGACATGAAAATGTGCAATTTGAAGATGAAAGAGAAGTTGAGGAATATCAATGATAGAGAAACTACAAGGGAATTTCCAATTTAAAGACGGTTTCTCAAGACAAAGTTCGTGGAGACATTTTTCAAGGGTGTGTGAACTTGGTCATCCCTTAGAAATATATCAAATTATGCTTTCATCTCCACCTTTGAACCCAATACATTAAAGAAGTTTTGAGTAATCAAAGTTGGGTTGATGCTATACAAAAAGAGCTGACTAAGTTGAGAAAGGTAAAGTCTAGATGGCTAGTTGAAAAACCATCATCAGATTGTGAACATCATATTTTATCCAATCATTTTTCATTTTATTTGCTTTCATATTTATTTTTATTATTTGCATAAATTTTTTTTCAGAAAATAGCTCATTATCATTTTGTTGTAGCCCATATCTTAATGAATTCATTAACTTCAGAACCCAAAAAAAATCAAAGAGTCCAATCCTTTTTACCCATTCCAATATTGCCCAGCCCACATTATTTTGTTGCTATTGTTGTTATTGGTGCAGCCTACACTTTGTTGATCCCTTAGCCCAGTCCACTTTATGATTTTGTTATTGTTGTTGGTGCAATGTCCATTAACCATTAACAGAAAAATAATAAAAATAAATAAATAAAAAATATAAATTTGCTCTTTCAGCGATAGTCCATGAACAACGAAACAAAAGGAAAAAGAAAACCCGTGACATATTGAACCAAAAGGAAAAAGGGAAGTCAAATAACGAGTGGCAACACCATGATGGTGTTCCTACTCTATGTTAAATGATAAAAATCTTCCAATGGCATTTTTGGATCAGAGAAGCCAACCTGTAGAGATGAAATTAAGCAATAATTTTGGTTTGGCTAAGAACACCATAAATACATCGATCATGAAAAAAAGGGGGAACAATACCAAAAAACAAAAATTTTAAAGCTGATCAAGTGCAAGGTTTGTTTTTCGAATCAGTATTCCTCAAAAGCATCATGCATTTTGACATCATATTGTTCCATTTGTAGTTGCATACAGATAGTTCATCCACTGTCACCCATGACCGCCATCATCACAACCTGAAATCATCACAACCACCACAATCATCTATAATCGGTCAAACAGCAAGAAACAAAACATAAATCAAACAACATATCAAACCCAAAATCAAATAAAAAGGAAAATAAAAATAAAAAGAAGAAGAAGGAGCGCGCAAGCACCTCGCGAGCCTCAGCTCTGAGCAACAAAGCTAAGCCTCATGCCAAGCCCGCGACGCGATGATCGTTCTCTCCGGTGAAACCCACTGGGAAGCTAGCGCGAACTCCGTGGTCCAGACGACCCCGTCCTAGATCTCTCCGTGATAGCCACCACATCACGCTCCTCACGCTGCATCATCATCATGCAACCCATCTATCACCGGCCTTTTGGACCTCACGCCTTGACGAGAACCCAGTGAATCACCCTACAACCATCACCCTAAACCTTTCACATAGCTATTCCCATCACATATCACATACCTTCTATCACTACCATATCATCAATTACAGCCATCATCATAAAACTCAATCAAACACCCAAGAAGTATTAAACCAAATAAAAATAAATAAAAAGAGAAGCCACACTCCCTCGCTAGCGGGTCACGAAGGGTCGAGCCACTCCTGCGCGGCCTGGACCTCATCCGCGTTTCTGCTCTCACGCAAAGCCCGTGTCATGCCGCGGTCGCCCCGCCATGCGCAAGGCTCGCGCTCCCACGGCGTCAGCCCTTCTGTCGCAACCACCTCTCAATGCCGTATTCTCCTCCGCGAGGTCGATCCTCTTCCTCGACTTTTCTCCATGCGCGGATCCACCACGCTCAGCCACGCGCGCCAACTTCCTTTCCTCTCCCGATCCCGTCGGCCTATGCCTCTCAACCAGGACCGTTCAAAACCAGCCATGCAACAACGATTGCCGTCGTGGCGGAATCTCCTCCCCCTTGCTCCCGATCGACCGCCATGAAGCCCGCGGTCCTTCCCTCATGCGCCGCGAACCACACCCGTCACCATCTCCGACTCATTCCCGTGCCGCCTCGCCCTCGACCTCGCTCTGCGGTCGCGCATCCTCCTGAACGTCGTCGCCTCCGCCTCAAGAAGGAAAGCGCTCCAAGTCGCGTGATTGGCATTGAGACCCCTGTCCGCACTCTCTCCTCTCTCCCCGCACCTAGGCTCGCCTGCTGGCGCGGACCCGCGGCGCCTGCGCGCCTTCTCCTCCGGTGCAGGAAGTCCTTGAAACTCACCTCAGGAGCGCGGTTCCCCCCTTTCACAGCCCTCGCTCTCCCTCTTGATTCTCTCTAACTCACTTCTCCCCTCTCATACACTTCGCTTTCTCTCTCTTATTTGTGTTCTGTGTGTGTGTGTGTGTGTGTGTGTGTGTGTGGTAGTGGGGGGAAGGGAATTAAGGGTAGTATTATTATTATTATTATTATTTTATTATTTTGATATGAGTGTGTGTGTGTGTGGAGGGTAATAGAGTTTGGAAAATATTATTATTGGTATCTTATTTGAGTATTTTATTTTATAAAAAAAAAGTGAGTTTGTGACATGTTAAATCATTCAAGTAGAATTAAATAAATTATTTTCATAAGTAATTTCATTATGTGAAAAAGAAAAAATAAAATAAAAATAGTGATTTAATTATTTCTTTGGTTTTGAATGAATGATTTTTTTAAAAATAAAATAAAATAAAATAAAATAATTAGTTTTTTAGTTTAATCATTTTATATATTTATGTGTTGTGTGTTTAAGTAAATTGTGTAATTGTATCCTTTTTAGTTTAATTATTGTGTATGCTTATGTGTTTTATTTAGCTTGATCATATGTTTATGTGTCTTGCTAAAATTAATTGAGTAATTGTGTTCATAAATTAATTTTGTCTTTCTAGTTTAATTATTTGTATGTGTTGTGTGTTTAAATAAATATTATCATTGTGTTCATTTTAATTTTAATTATTGTGTATGCTTATGTATTTTGCTCAAATTAAATTGTGTGTTTATATTTTCGAATTGATTTCGTTAAAATTAGAGCTTGTCAAAAAATAAAAATAAAAATGATATTCGATCCACGCAACAACTTATGATTTTGATGTATGATTTATCATCTCAAGTTTCATAAGAATGTAAGGGTTTATTGTATAGTTCATACTATCCTAAATTCTGTGCAAAAGTGGGTTTTAATTTCTTCGTAAAATCCTTATTATAATTAAAAATCAATCAACGCATATTTATTTTCCTCTAATTAAAATCTATCAAACAGACTCATTTTCTCCAGAACGACGTGGCTTTGAGTTCCTCATTGCACCAGAGGGTACGTCGACGTAGCAAACAACTATCAAGCCAAAATTAATTTTTCATTAAATTGTGTTCTCATTTAATTTTTATTTTTTTTAATTTCATTTCATTTTATTTTATGTTTGTACATAATTGTGATTATTTAAGGGAAAATTAAATATTATTAAAATTATAAACAAATTTGCATAATGAGCTCTAGGGTAACCGTTTATACGGATGTATTAGGGTGCAAGTGGGATTAAGTTTCCACCCTTCCCTAATCATAATCAGACTCGAACCTCTTTTAAAAAGACCAGTTTACAAATTAAAAAGGTTTTCCAATTTTTCCAGAATTAAAATTGGTGGCGACTCCCATTTTATTTTATTTCAAAATCAGTCGACATCCTCGTCGCGGCATGTGCCCTCCGGGTACGTTGTCGCAGTTTGGCGACTCCATGGGGACACCAAAGAGTCAAGCCTACTAGAGTAAATTATGCAAATAATTTATAACTTTATAACATTTATTTTTCCCTTTACATCACACTTGTTTATTTTTTTTTATTTAGTTGTATATAATTATTTATTTTTATTTTCTTTTTATTTATTTGTATAATTGTTTATTTTATTTTTTTTCCTTTCTTAAATATTTGTATATAATTGTTTATTTTATTTTTATTTATTTGTATAATTGTTTATTTTATCTTTTTATTTTCTTCTCATTTATTTGGATATAATTGCAAACCTTAGGATAGATGACTTTTGTATATATGATGTTTTTTTGCTTAGGCTTATTTATGTTACTCAAACCTTAGGATAGAGGATTGTTGTATATATATGCTGTTTTGCTTTGTTTTGCAGGATTATGTATATAGGATTTGAAAGGTTTGTATGCTCCCTACACACACTTTCACTATCACTATCCTCACACACTATTTGGGCTCTATACCCGAGCCTTGGAAAACCATAGGCAAGAAGGGGTTTTGACGTTGTTATTGTGAGGCTTATGCTTCCCTGCAGTCGTTGACTCATCCGCTAAGGTTGTTACTAGAACTATGGGTTGCCGTATTGTGACTTTCAATGTCCCTACGGTTTAACTCATGGAACTAGATCTTTATCTTATTGATAAAGGCAACTTGGGGACCATAACTTTTAGGGGTCTAGATCCATCCAAAAGCTGTGCACTACTAGAACGACTTTAATTGGCCACCTTAAATAGGGTTTGACCTTAGAACCAGCAAACATTAGGTCCCACCTCATTAGGACACAAGGGAGCGTACTTCTTATTACATCATGCATCTTTAGTATCATGTAATATTTATTATAAGCATTATAACATTCATGATTATTTTGTATTGTTCTGCATAAGCAATTCATATCTCCATCATGCATAACATCCACATTTTTTTCACCAAGCATGTTTATTTTTAAGCATAAAAGAAAAAACCATATTTTAATTGTCATATCACATGCATTTTATTTATGACATACATCTAATTTATTTACTTTTTTTTTTCTTTCTTCCTTTTTAAAAGGTCCACTGGTGGGAAGAATAACATCATATTGGACAGTAAACAATGGAAAGAGCACAACAAACTAGCAATGTATCCAACTTGAAGAAGCATTCCAATGTGATGGCAAATATTAGTTCTCTGGAGAGATTACATCGGTTGAGTCAATTGTTTCCTAATGAAAACGAAAGAGCCTTCTTGAATAAATATGGGTCCATTATGGATCTGTTGCTTGTATCAGTGGAAACTCCTCTCTTGAAACTCTAGCTCAATATTGGAACCCTGCTTTGAGATGTTTTGAATTGCCAAACATGGACATCACTCCTACCATCGAAGAGTATGCATGCATGTTGAAATTACCAGTGAGGAAAAATACTTCTATTTATTTTCATCTGGAACAACACACTTAGATGCAAAAATAATAGAGCAATTTGGGGAATTACTAGGGTACCAATGGTTCAAGTGAAATTAACAGGGACATGCAGATTCAAAAGGAGTGACTAAAGCATTCATAGAAGAACATCTGAAGAGTTGGGCGTGAAAAGAATGGACTATTTTTGCGAGAGTCCTGGCATTTGCTATTTATGGGCTGGTATTGTTCCCGTTTGCTCCAGACATAGTTGATCAAGCTGCCATGGATGTTTTTTTGCTTGGAAAATAAGCAAAGAAATCCAGTTCCTCCTGTGTTGGCTGAAACATTTTGACATTAAACTTCTCCAGAGAAAAAAAAGGGAAACTTCGATGTTGCTTACACCTCCTATATGTGTGGATCATCACACACATGTATGCAGGTAATCACATCAGAAATGTTTCAGATCCATTAAGAAGCTTTCATCGTATCCAAGAAAGCCAAAAGAAGACCATGAATGGAGGGCTGAATTTGATACCATTAGGAACGATCATTCAAGTGGGTTTGTCCATGGTATGAACATGAAAGAGGTGACATTATTCTTAGCTGGAAAATATCATAATATACCATTGATGGGTCCAAGAGGTTGCATATCCTATACGACAATAGCACTCAGACAACTTTGTTGGACACAAAAGAAACCACGGGAAGAACAACTTGGAGGACTCTACTTCCTGGTACAAGGAAGGTGACCACACTAAAATGTTATCACGAGAAGTTAAAGAAGCCTGGAGGAATGTTCACATGGGGGAGAGATGAGTTAGGAAAACCTCTTGTGATCAGTACCCATGAATATGTCACATGGAGGGATGCAAGAAAAGTACCTCAAGGCAGCCCTAGCTCTCCTCATGAAAAGAAGAATGATCCACGGTTGAACAGATGGAAGTCCTGAAAGCACAAATGAAACTTCTAGAACAATAGAAACGGCGCGGTTGGAAGCTGTCATTGCTCGAAGTCAATGTGAGAAGAAAGAAAAGCTGATTGAGCAACTGAAAGATGAGCTTGCTGATCTCCAAAACAAGAAAAGGAAAGGGCAGAAGATTCAGAACCTTGAAAATAAGGTCCGTACAATGACTAAAGAGAAAAATGGACTTGTGAAGCGCATCAACCAACGAACAAGGCAAATGAAGAACTAAAAATGAAGATTGAACAACAAGAACGATGAAAGAAGAGTTGGAAGCTGAAATGCAAGAACAAAAAGCAGAGTTAGAGCTAAAGATAGAGAAGCTAAATACATCTTTAGCACAGGCTAAGGAGGAATGTGACCAAGAATGGGCCCGTTTCATGAAATGTAGAAACCAACTTCTTCGTCCAAAGATAGGTAGATTTTGGAAGAAACAAGCTGGTGATTGGGCAATGAAGGTGAGGATGGAAAGAAAAACATGCAAGATTAACTAAGAAACTAGACAATCATATTTCGAAGTTCATCTATCATTTTGAAAGGGCGGAGAAAAGAGGTTCAAAAGAATCTCAAGCTTCATTTGCCTAGTGAAGTGAATGATTTCATGAACATGAGTAGGGGCATTGCTAGAGGTTGTAAAAGAAAGAGAATGACTATTCTTGACTCAACTATGATGTAATTGCACTTTTTGAATAAATGACACAAGTTCATCTTTCGATTTTCCTACTTTTCTTCGAATGGCGTGCAAGACTATATCCATTGTGGAGCAAAATCTCCCCTGGATATATTGTCAATTACATTTCTGTCTTATAGGAAATTCTTCCTTCTGCGCGGAATGTAAGAAAAAATACCAAGTTTTACATTGCTAGTGTGCTACTAACAAAGTATATTGTGGAATGATAGTCCCCTATATTATTGTCCATCACATATCCGTTCTTATGGACAATATGTCCTCTGAATGCGATATGAATCAAGTTCATTGATGTCCAATACAGATGTTGTTCCTCGCCATCAAAGAGGTTATCATCAAACATTGCTCTTCAAGGAAAGCTTTGTCTAACACTAGTGTCCGGCTAGAGCCGTACGAACTACGCCCAGAGTCGAGAAAGAGAAAGTTGAAAAGAAGAAGGTCGAGACGAATAAAGGCAAGAAAAAGGCTATGGCTGGAGACAACAATGACCAAGGAAGGAATCTAAGTCAAGAGATGGACGACCTCAAGGACATGATGAGGTCCATGCTTGGACCAGAACTAAGGCAATTCATCCTTGACACTATGAATATGGCCAAAGAAAATGATGGGAAGAACCACCAGGATATGATAAACAAAATGATAATGGTTCTGTTAATGAAGTTGCAAAGGAGGCGAAACGGCTAAAGCTTAAATAGGAACTACAGGAAAGCATGCAAGAGCGGTTCAATGCTGCGGGGCTTAGCCCCTATGGCCCGATGAGTATCAGTGATCTGTGTTTGGCTCCTAGTGTAGTCATTCCCAAGGACTTTAAGATGCCTGAGCTCATCAAATTCGACGGTAGCACTAATCCAATTATGCATCTACGCATGTATTGCACGAAGATGGGAATGTGGTCAAAAGATGAGAACTTCCTAATAAGCTTTTTCCAGAGAGCTTAGATGGGGCTGCATGGGAATGGTACATGGGATAGCAGAACTCAATAAGGTGTTGGGAAGACTTAGCTCAGGCCTTCACAAACCAATACAAGTTTAACCTGAATGCTGCACCCACTAGAGCCAGTTAAAAGGGATGAGGAAGAAAGAGAATGAATCTTTCAAGGAATATGCCCAGAGATGGAGGGCCCTGGCTGGAAGGGTTGTCCCCAATGTTAGAGCAAGAAATGTGCTCTTACTTTATTCGATACGCTGGAAGGTCCCTTTTTCAAGAACATGCTTGGGACCCATGTCAAAGAGTTTGTGGATTTGGTTGAAATGGAGAAAGGATTGAAACCAATATCCAAGAAGGGAAGCTAGAGCAAGTAACAGGAGAAACAAGTGAGTCCCAACACAAGAAGAGCCCCATTTAAGAAGAAGGAGAACACCATTAACTACATCCACCCTCAACAACCCACTCCTCGACCAAACCAATATCCAACCTACCCACACACACAATACTCATCTTATCCACACCAACAATATCCATCTCCAAGAGCTATTTCACCCCAAATACCATACACACCTCAACCACACCAAATCAACCATGTCTCATATCCACGGCCAATGACACCTAGACCTCACCAAACACAACCCCAAGCCTACCAAACGAGTCATCTCTTTACAACCCCTCCACCATTCAATGCCAACAACGCTCGCAGGCCTCCGATGGAGAATAGACCTTTACCTGATTTCCATATGAGCCATGCAGAGCTTTTCAGCGTTGTGTAGGGACAACTTGTTAGGCCCGTGTCCTGGAAAAACTTTCATGCCACCATATCCTCGGTGGTACAATCCAAACCAACTTGCGATTATCATTCCAACTCCGGGCACTCAATCGAAGATTGTTATGGGTTCCGAAGTGCGGTATGGCGTTTAATTGAAGCGGCGCCATCAAGCTAAAAGAAGAATCAAAGCCGCACATAAGAAATAACCCGTTCCCCAATCATAGTGAGGGACAAGTGAATTCTATCGCTATGAGAAACATGAAAGTCAAGGAGTAGAGAATGGCAAGCTCTCAATGAAGGAGATCTTGGAAACATTGAAAAGGCAGGTTATGAGATGGAAGTTGAAGGAGATAAAGGCAACGGACGGTGAAAGGAGAGGAAAATGATCTATTCTGTGAGTGTTCGAAATGAAACACCACATAGAGGAATGTCAGAAGCTGAAACTCTACATTGAAAAGATGATTAAGCTAGGGGTGCTTGAGATACCAAAGGGGAATAGACAAAGTATCAACATGATTCACCATGCACCTCCTGTTTATAAAGTCTACAATTATGAGCCAACACTCATTTTCAAGGTGCCTAAGCCATTTTCTTATGAAAGTAACCATGCGGTTCCATGGAGGTATGAAACTGTGATAGAATCTAATTCTGTAATGTCTGGAATGACATCTCCAAGTCCAAAGCAAGTACCTATCTTCAAAGTATTTAGTTTGCCTTCTCGTCCTGTGACCGCAAAGCCTGAATATGGCAATGAAGATTGTTCAGAACCCTCTCATCGGAGTCTATTACAAATGTTCCAGGAATAGGGGGAATTACTCGAAGTGGTAGATGTTATACTCCAGAGAAATTTTTGAAAAGCCCAAGAAATACCTGTGAAAAATGCCCAAGTGGCGCCTCTAAAGGAGAATAAAGAAAGAGCCAGGAAAAGGAAGAAGAAGAAGAATTCCTGAAAATAATGAAACGAGTGAGTATGATGTGGTAGAACAGCTGAAGAAAACACAAGCAAAGATCTCGCTCTATTCTCTAATCTTATCTTCGAGGCTCATCGCAATGCGATTAAAAAGGTGTTGGATCAAGCTTATGTGTCTAAAGACATAACCCCTGATAGGGTTGAAGGGATAGTAAATGCAATCAGAATGACCAATGCCATCACGTTCACTGAAAGCGAGGTTTTCCCTCATCCGCAGGCGCAGAAAGCACTCCACATTACCCTCAAATGTCAAGGTGTAATGTTGCAAAAGTCCTGATTGACGGGTCAGCTTTCAATGTGCTCCCTTACTCCACACTACAACAATTGCCAGTTGATTCCTCTGTGATTGAACCAAGCGGGACAATTGTGAAGCGTTTGATGGATCAATGAGGGAAATCATGGGTGCCATCGACCTCCCGCTAGAAATTGGACCCACTATTTTTGTGACCAAATTCCAGGTGATGGATATTGAGGGGTATACAATGCTGCTAGGAAGACCCTGGATTCATGAGGCTGGTGCTGTCCCTTCAACACTTCATCAGAGGGTAAAATTTATAGATGGCGGGAAACTTGTTCCTGTCAAAGGGGAAGAAGAATTGCTAGTGACTAAGCCAGTGACAGTGCCATACATTGATTGCTGAAGACACTCTCGAGGTATCATTCCAAAACCTGGAGATAGCTGAACCCATGGAACCAAAAGGTGATACGCATCAAGTGGCCATTCGTATAATGCGCAAGAGTGGATTTGAAGAAGGAAAAGGATTAGGGAGTCAACTGCAAGGAATTAAGAATCCAATCTCACTTCCTGACAATCCTGGAAAACTTGGCCTTGGGTATGAAGCTACAAGTGATCAGCGGTCTTTTGAGACATCCAAGAAGAAGATCCCACATATTAGGGATACATTTCCTGCACCTGCAACAATAATGGTGATAGAAGCGATGAAACTTTAGCACCCTTGAAGGAATATCTCGCTAATCTACCCTAGCCTCGAGCCAATGAATAATTGGGAATCTGCACCCTGAATGATTTATTTTTTGAGTAATGGATGCTTTAGTCATCTCTGCTTGTATTTCAATTGAATAATGATTATGCATGGTTTCTCTTTTCCATTCTCTTGTTAAACTTTTCTCTTTTCCAATTTCTTGTTAAGTTTTTTATTTATTTATTTATTTTTCTTTCTTTCTTATTTTAATCTCATCTCAATTCAGGGATCCTTCTCTTCAGAATTTTCATCTTATGCAAATGATTGTGAAAACCCGTTAACTGGTTATTGCGTTACAATGGACTCGAATGAAAATGAACAAGATGAAGATCCTGAGTTATGCCAACAATTTGCCAAAATCATAAATTCAATGGAAAAGGGGATAAATCCACACGATGAAGTCATTGAAACTGTGAATTTGGGTCCTGATGAAGACAAGAAAGAAGTTAAGATAGTTGACAATCAGAAAGGGAAAAGATGATTGCATTGTTCCATGAATTCCTGGACATTTTCGCCTGGTCTTACAAAGATATGCCTGGTTTGGACCTAGAAATAGCTCATAAAATCCCATTGATTGAAGGAATGGAACCTAAACGACAGAAATTGCGGAGGATGAGTCAGAAATGTCACTGAAAATCAAAGTTGAAGTCGAAAAGCAACTTGATGCAGGCTTCTTGGAGGTCCCACTCTACCCAAGATGGATAGCCAATATAGTACCAGTGCCGAAGAAAGATGGAAAGGTCAGAATGTGTGTGGATTATCGGGATTTGAATAAAGCAAGCCCGAAGGATAATTTTCCTCTCCTCATATAGATGTACTAGTTGATAACACAATTAGAAGTCAGATTCTCTTTCATGGACGGTTATTCAGGCTACAATCAGATTTTGATGGCAGAAGAGGATAAAGAGAAAACATCATTTGTTACTCAGTGGGGGGTATTTTGCTATAGAGTGATGCCATTCGGGCTAAAGAATGCTGGAGCAACGTATCAGCGAGCAATGGTGACCCTTTCCATGACATGATTCACAAGGAGTTGGAGGTGTATGTGGATGATATGGTAGCAAAGTCACAAGATGGAGAGAGTCATGTTGCAGTGCTCGGGAAACTGTTTGAAAGATTGAGAATTTACAAACTTCGGCTGAATGGGCAAAATGTACCTTTGGAGCTTCCAGGAAAGTTGTTAGGGTTCATCGTTAGCAAGAAAGGCATTGAGGTAGATCCAGACAAAATCAAAGCCATACAAAACATGCCAGCACCCAAGACAGAGAAAGAGGTGCGAGGTTTTCTTGGTCGTCTGAATTACATAGCGAGATTCATCTCTAACTTGACCAGTACTTGTGAGCCGATATTCAAGCTATTGAGGAAGAGTAACTCAGGTAGATGGGATGATAGATGTCAAGAAGCCTTTGACAAAGTTAAAAGCTATTTGTCAAATCCACCTCTTTTGGTTCCGCCAACTCAGGGCGACTCATCTATATCTCAGTGTTGCATGGGTCTATGGGGGCAGTCCTGGGTCAACATGACGAGTCCAGTCAAAGGAGCAAGCCATTTACTACTTGAGTAAGAAGTTCAATGACTGTGAGTCTAGGTATTTGGCTATTGAGAAGACTTGTTGTGCTCTCTATACGACCTTGCTCATATCTGGATAGACCCCATGAAATGCATCTTTGAAAGCCCACACATTTCCCTGAGAATGTCCAAATGGCAAGTGGCTCTAGCAGAATTCGACATCAAGTATGTGACAAGAAAATCTATAAAAGGAAGCGTGATAGCTGATCACCTGGGAGAACCCGCTTGAAGAATATCAGTCAATGGAGCACGAGTTCCCTGATGAAGACGTCCTAGCAGTTGTAGAAGAGGACAGTGAAAATGAGGAAGAAGAGGGCTTAGTGTGGAAAATGTATTTCGACGGTGCAGTCAACATAAGAGGGAATGGGGTTGGAGCAGTCTTAATCCCTGATGGAAAGCGTTTCCAATTGCTGAAACTGGCATTTGATTGTACCAACAACATGGCCGAATATGAAGCATGTATAACGGGCCTAAAGGCAGCAATATCCCTTGGGGTGCAAGAGTTGGAGGTTTACGGGACTCAGCCCTAATCATTTTAGGTCAATGGAGAATGGCGAGTCAAAGAGCATAGGTTCCTGTCATACTATGAACACCTTATGAGCTTAAAAGATGAATTCAAGGATGTCAGTTTCCATTACTTGCCCGTGACCGAGTCAGTTTGCAGATGCCTTAGCCACCTTGGCTGTGATGACCAATCTTGATCTAGAAGTGGAAGTAAGACCTTTACAAGTAATTGTTAGAAGAGAGCCAGCATACTGTTCTAACATTGAAGAAGAGTCTGACGGTCGACCTTGGTTCTATGATATCAAGAAATTCATCAAGGAGAGAGAATATCGGCATCAGCAAATGAGAATGACAGAAAGACACTCAGACGGCTATCCATGTCATTTTTCCTCTTGGGAGAGGTTTTGTATAAGAGGAATCATGATGGAGTCTTATTGAGATGTGTCGATGCTCAGAAGCTAATCCATCATATCAGAAGTCCATGAAGGTATTTGTGGAACTCACGCTAATGGGCACACATTGTCCGACAAATTCAAGGCAAGGATATTTTTGGCTCACAATGGAAAAACTGCATAGAGTTTGTCAAAAGTGCCACAAATGTCAAATCTATGCTGATCGAATCCATTCCCCTCTGCCATTGCACACTCTTACATCACCTTGGCCTTTTGCAATGTGGGGCATGGATGTCATAGGGCCAATTAGCCCCAAAGCATCCAATGGGCATCGATTCATTCTAGTAGCCATTGATTACTTCACCAAATGGGTAGAAGCTGTATGATACGCCAATGTAACTTGGAAAGTGGTTGTGAAATTTCTGAAGAACAACATCATTTGTAGGTATGGTCTCCAGAAAGACTCATCACAGATAATGCTACTAATTTCAATAATGCAGAGGTGCGAAACTGTGTGAGCAATTCAAGATCAAGCATCACAACTCGGCTCCTTACCGACCAAAGATGAATGGTGCTCTGAGGCACGAACAAAAACATCAAGAAGATCTTGGGAAAAATGGTGGTCACCTACAAAGATTGGAGTGATATGCTGCCTTATGCATTACACGCCTATCGCACTTCTGCAGATCCTCAACTGGGGCAACCCGTATTCGTTGGTGTATGGGATGGAGGCAGTGACCCCTATAGAAGTGGAAATACCATCATTAAGAGTCTTAGCAGAAGCTAAATTGGAAGAAGCTGAGTGGGTTAAAATGAGATATGAGGTTGAATATGCTTGAGGAAAAACGGCTAAGCGGTATGCCATGGCCAGTTGTACCAAAAGGATGGTGAAAGCGTTTAATAAAAATGTTCGCCCTCGAACATTCCAACCAGGCGATCTTGTTCTGAAGAAAATTTTGCCGAATCAAGAGGATAACAGAGGCAAGTGGGCACCCACACATGAAGGCCCTTACATCGTCAAAGATGCATTTTCTGGAGGAGCATTGATCTTGACTGATATAGAAGGCAAAGTACTAGCTAAACCAATCAATTTAGATGCCGTGAAAAAGTATTTTGCCTAAAAAAAATGAAAAAAGAAAAAATGAAAAATGCTCGCTAGGTTGAAAACCCTGAAGGGCAACCTAGGCAAAATTAGAGCACAAAAAGAGCAAACTGAAAAGGGGAAGACAACTTTTAATTGCTAGGTTGAAAACCTGAAAAGGCGGCCTATGCAATGGTGAAGGGTCAGACCAATAATCAGAAGCAATGTGGGGCACTGAAAGGGGCAATTTGAATGTTTGTGGATCATGGCATATTGTTGAGCACAAACAAAGGATACACTTGTGAACATGAAATTCGAGTCTAGTGTAACTAATGAATTAGTGAAATGGGTCGATCACATGGAATCAAACACTATAAGTCTTTTATTCCTTCTTCATTTCTTTATAGTTGTTGACATCTTACATGCTTTCCAGTTTGAAGTCCAATAAATTGCCTTTCTCTTCTTCTGTGTCTTTGTTTTCTACCAAAAATCTTTTAAAACTATGCATAATCATGATATTATAATTGAGATACTATCAAGGGATTAATTTGCTAACAAAACTCAACTAATAAGTGGCAGGGGACTGTAGATCAGAATTGAATAATGGGACAATCTGCGAGATTCATAGAGGACAACCTAAATATGGGTTTTTGATGGATGTCCGTAATTGAAAATCTAGACGGTGATCAAAGCAAAAGTGAGGACAATGAAAACTGGGGCAAAAAGGAACGTCGAAGTGTCACTAAGAAGAGATATGTTTGAAAACTGCAATGAAAAGTTCACAACATTGTTCATCTAAAGAGACGACTCATTTGGAAATAGACAAAAGCTTTCTTGAAGAGCAATGCAAAGATATCTCAAACTGGGGCAATTTTAATAGCTAATAGCTATTGTCATCATTCTTGTCACTGAGCACATCATCACTACATCAATTTTGCATCATTCATCATATTGCCATCACATACACACCTTTGCAAAATTTTGCCTTCACAATTTTCATAGTTCACAAGTCTTTTAAGTTTCACATTTACAACTTTCACATTTCCTGCTTTCACATGCTTTCACATTTCCTGCTTTCATATTTACAATGCTTTCACATTTATATGCTTTCACATTTACTTTCACATTTACAATGCTTTCATAGTTTATATGCTTTCACATTTACATGCATTTACAATTTACTACTTTCACATTACAATGCTTTCACATTTACTGCTTTCACATTTATATGCTTTCACATTTTAAATGCTTTCACATTTACATGCATTTACAATTTACTACTTTCAAATTTATATGCTTTCACAATTTTAAATGCTTTCACATTTATTGATTTCACATTTATTGCTTTGGTTTACATGCCTTCACATTTTAAATGCTTTCACATTTAAATGCTTTCACAATTTATATTCTTTCACATTTTATATACTCTCACAATTTTACATGCATTTCACATTTACATGTTTTCACATTTTAAATGCTTTCAGTTTCACATTTTATATGCTTTCACATTGACCTCGCTTTCACATTTACTTTTATAGATTTTAAATTTTACATGCGCTTTTTTTCACATGCTTTTATAATTTCACAATTTACATGCATATAGTTTGCACATACATTTCATTACATTAACTTTAGCATTGTGCATTCATCATGTTTCATTTCATTCATCTTAGCGGTATGCATTCATCATGAAATCATCGAGCATCATGCATCACATGATTTTGCATTGTCATCATGCATCCATTATATATTCATCATCATTGTGTCATCATGCACTCATCATCATCAATGCATTCTCAGCATAAAATTGGACAAAATATATATTCATATCTTTACTTGTCTCTTATAGTAAAATATTAAAGTCACAAACTTTATATTTTTCAATAAGAAACAAGTAAAGAAGGCAACTGTGAACACCATATTTTATCCAATCATTTTTCATTTTATTTGCTTTCATATTTATTTTTATTATTTGCATAAAACTTTTTTTTTTAGAAAATAGCTCATTTTCATTTTGTTGTAGCCCATATCTTAATGAATTCATTAACTCAGAACAAAAAAAAAATCAAAAAGTCCAATCCTTTTTAACCCATTCCAATATTTGCCAACCCACATTATTTTGTTGCTATTATTGCTATTGGTGCAGCCTACACTTTGTTGATCCCTTAGCCCAGCCCACTTTATTATTTTGTTATTGTTGTTGGTGCAATGTCCATTAACCATTAACAAAATAAAAAAATAAATAAATAAAAAATATAAATTTGCTCTTTAAGGGAATTCTGTAGATAAAAACGAAACAAAAGGAAAAAGAAACCCGTGACATATTGAACTAAAAGGAAAAAGGGAAGTCAAATAACGAGTGGCAACACCATGATGGTGTTCCTGTATTCTATGCTAAATGATAAAAATCTTCAGGTGGCATTTTTGGATCTCGAGAAGCCAACCTGTAGAGATGAAATTAAGCAATAATTTTGGTTTGGCTAAGAACACCATAAATACATCGATCATGAAAAAAAGGGGGAACATTACCAAAAAACAAAAATTTTAGAGATGATCAAGTGCAAGGTTTGTTTTTAAATCTAGTATTCCTCAAGAGCATCATGCATTTTGACATCATGTTGTTCCATTTGTAGTTGCATAGACAGATAGTTCATCACTGTCACCTATGACCGCCATCATCACAACCTGAAATCATCACAACCACCACAATCACCTATAACTCGTCAAAACACAAGCCAAACAAAACATAAATCAAACAACATATCAAACCCAAAATCAAATAAAAAGGAAAATAAAAATAAAAAGAAGAAGAAGGAGCTCGGCAACACCTCGCCAGCCTCACTCTGCGCAACAAAGCCAAGCCTCATCCCCGCAGAATCACCCTACAACCATCACCCTAAACCTTTCACATAGCTATTCCCATCACATATCACATACCTTCTATCACTACCATATCATCAATTACAGCCATCATCATAAAACAAATCAAACACCCAAGAAGTATTAAACCAAATAAAAATAAATAAAAAGGAGAAGCCACACTCCTCGGCGGCAGGGGTCGCGGCAGGTCAGCACTGCTGCGCGCCTGGACCTCATCCGCGTTCTCTCTCACGCAAAGCCCAGGTGTAGTGCCGCGGTTCCCCCTCCCATACGCGTAGCTCAGCCGCTCCCACGGCGTTAGCCCTTCTGTCGCAAACCACCTCTCAACGCGGATCTTCCTCGCGCGAAGGTCCGATCCTCTTCCTCGACTTTCGCCGTGCTACAGGATCCACCGCTCAGCCACGGGCGCCAACTCCTTTCCTTTCCCGTCCCGTCGGCCTATCCTCTCAACCACCGACCATTCAAAACCAGCCATGCAACAACGCCGATGGCCGGTCGTGGCGGAATCTCCTCCCCTTGCTCCCGGGTGACCGCTGAAGCCCGCGGTCCCTTCCCTCATGCGCCGCGAACCACACCCGTCGCCATCTCGACTAGTCCTCCGTCCGCCTCGCCCTCGACCTCGGCGCTGCGGTCGCGACATCCTCCTCAACGTCGTCGCCTCCCGCCTCAAGGAAGCGCTCAGGTCGCGTTTCGGCATCGAGACCCCTGTCCCACTCTCACCTCCATCCCAGCGCCTGCTTCTGCCTCGCTGGCCTAACCCGCGCGCCTCTGGCCGCGTTTCCTCCTCTCCACAGTCCCTAAGTCCTTGAAACTCACCTCGAGTAGCCGCGGGTTCCCCCTTTCACAACCTCCCTCTTTGATTTCTCTCTAACTCACTTTCTCTCTCTCATACACTTCGCTTCTCTCTCTTATTTGTGTTCTGTGTGTGTGTGTGTGTGTGTGTGTTGGTAGTGGGGGAAGGGAATTAAGGGTATTATTATTATTATTATTATTATTATTATTTTGTTATTTTGATATGAGTGTGTGTGTGTGGGAGGGTAATAGAGTTAGGAAAATATTATTATTGTTATCTTATTTGAGTATTTTATTTTATAAAAAAAAAGTGAGTTTGTGACATGTTAAATCATTCAAGTAGAATTAAATAAATTATTTTCATAAGTAATTTCATTATGTGAAAAAGAAAAAATAAAATAAAAATAGTGATTTAATTATTTCTTTGATTTTGAATGAAATCAATTTTTTAAAAAAATAAAATAAAATAAAATAAAATAATTAGTTTTTTAGTTTAATCATTTTATATATTTATGTGTTGTGTGTTTAAGTAAATTGTGTAATTGTATCCTTTTTAGTTTAATTATTGTGTATGCTTATGTGTTTTATTTAGCTTGATCATATGTTTATGTGTCTTGCTAAAATTAATTGAGTAATTGTGTTCATAAATTAATTTTGTCTTTCTAGTTTAATTATTTGTATGTGTTGTGTGTTTAAATAAATATTATCATTGTGTTCATTTTAATTTTAATTATTGTGTATGCTTATGTATTTTGCTCAAATTAAATTGTGTGTTTATATTTTCGAATTGAATTTCGTTAAAATTAGAGCTTGTCAAAAAATAAAAATAAAAATGATATTCAATCACGCAACAACTTATGATTTTGATGTATGATTTATCACTCTCAAGTTTCATAAGAATGTAAGGGTTTATTGTATAGTTCATACTATCCTAAATTCTGTGCAAAGTGGGTTTTAATTTCTTCGTAAAATCCTTATTATAATTAAAAATCAATCAGCGCATATTTATTTTCCTCTAATTAAAATCTATCAACACAGACTCATTTTCTACAAAACGACGTGGCTTTGAGTTCCTCATTCCACCGAGGGTACGTCGCATAGCAAACAACTATCAAGCCAAAATTAATTTTTCATTAAATTGTGTTCTCATTTAATTCTTATTTTTTTTAATTTCATTTCATTTTATTTTATGTTTGTACATAATTGTGATCATTTAAGGAAAAATTAAATATTATTAAAATTATAAACAAATTTGCATAATGAGCTCTAGGGTAACCGTATTTATACGGATGTATTAGGGTGCAAGTGGGATTAAGTTTTCACCCTTCCCTAATCATAATCAGACTTCAGAACCTAATATCTCTTTTAAAAAGACAAGTTTACAAATTAAAAAGGTTTTCCAATTTTCCAGAATTAAAATTGGTGGCGACTCCCATTTTATTTTATTTCAAAATCAGTCGACATCCTCGTCACGGCATGTGCCCTGGGTACGTGACATCAGGAAAAGGAGATATTCAAGAACAAGCTCATAAAGCACCATCACATGGAACAAAGCAAGGTTTGTTACACAAGGTTATAATCAATAAGAGAGAAATGATTATAATGAAACCTTTGCACTAATATCTAGGCTTGAAACCATTAGAATGCTACTTTTGCTACCTTCATGGGATTCACTCTCTACCAAATGGATGTTAAGTCTGTATTTCTAAATGGATTTCTCTATGAGGAAGTATATGTAAAGCGCCTCTTGGTTTTGAGAGTGAAGATCTTTCGAACCATGTCTTGAAGCTAACGATGGCTTTCTATGGTCTAAAACAAGCTCCTCGAGCTTGGTGTGATAGACTGAGTACCTTCTTGCCTGAAGAATGAGTTCAAGAGAGGTAAAGTTGATACTACTCTTTTTACTCTTGAACAAGATGATAACTTTCTGATTGTTCAAATATATGTTGATGACATCATATTTGGTGCTACCTGACCATTCTCTCTGTGAAAAGTTTTCAAAACTAATCCAGAGTGAATTTGAGATAAGTATGATGGGTGAACTAATTGTTCCTCAATTTGCCAATAAAACGCAAAAGGAAAGAACCTTGACCCATCAAGAAAAATATACAGAGCGCTTTGAAGAAATTTAGTATTGATCAACCTAAATTAATGAGCACCCTCATGTATCCATCTCAAATCATTGACGCTAATGAGAATAGTGAAAACGTTTCAGAAAGTAATTATCGTTGAATGATTGGTTCACTATTGTACCTTATAGGTAGCAGATGTAACATCCTCCCAAGTACAACCTCATTCTTAAGTCATAACATTATACTTAGGGGTTGTTACGTGTAATTTAGTGACCTTTCATAAATATCTATAACAAGATTGGGTAATTCGTATAATAACTAAGTCGTAATTCTATCAAAAACATATAAAAGGAAATAAAATATTCATTAAGTACAAATACAAATTTAAGAAAAAGCTATGCCATGAGCTCTTATATATGTCTTTCTATTTACATAATTATAAACACATGTACCTAACAAAATAAAGTCAAAAGAGACTATAACTATCGGGTCACTATATATTCGATTATCTATGGCGGTGACTGCATATCTCCCTTGAGTAATCTGGAGACAACACGGAAACACAAAACAGAGAGGTGAGAATCTTAAAATTCTCAGTAAGACATCCCTAAAATCCATAACAAAATCCATGTTATCATCATTGTCCCAGCCACTTCGATTTACTAAGAAAATGTGAGCATGCAACATATATTAAAGGTTCATTTTAAAGTTCAAAAACCATTTTTACGAGGTAGATTTCTTCTAGCATTCACTTACTTAATGCACATATATCATAATGTTCCAGCACATAGCAAATCATTCTAGGCAGACAATTTCGAATAACATGACTATACATATGATAAATGTAGTAAAATTATCTCCAAGTGACATGGTTTCACTTATGGCTCCAGAACTCAACTGGATATCTTCTTTTTATTGACATAGGAAAGACTTAGTTTATACTCTTATTTTATACCACATGGTATTTATAGTGGATCACACTACACAAGGGAAATAGACGTCTCATTAGGACTGAGCTTATTCCTATAGTGATCATGAACTTCATTTTTTACTTTTCTGAATCTACACAGTTCTATTCCTAGTCGATACGTCTATCAATTCATAATATCTCCAAGGAAGTTCCTTTTTTTGCCTTTGCCTTTCTCTAGGGAAGTTCCTCTTTTTGCCTTCACTTTTACCCAACAAAAGTCTTATTTCTGTTTTGTCCATATGTCAGAACATGCATGATTGAAATTTGTACATTTTCTTTTCTCATATAACTGCACCATGTACTTTTCTTTTCTCATATGCAAGCATAAGCCATAGGTAGGCATTCAATCACAATGTAATTCACATTCATTCCTCATAAAAAACTCTTTAAAGTACATTGCATGCATTTATACTTATCATACTTGAATCAAAAGTCATTACATTAACAATTCAAGGTTTGGGTTCATTTCCAGGCAATTGGGCAGATTTTCACACCATAGTAGCACAAATTTATTTGCATATCAAACAATCAATTCAGAGACTATTAAAATTGTCTAAGATACTTCAATGTGTCTACAAGATACTGTAAAAATTTTAGAGTAAGAATCATTCTCTAACTATGTTAGCAAAATTAGACAAATTTGATGGTCAGAGACCACCTAATCTTATCCCAAAGCCATAATTCCATAATTTTTAACTCTAGCAAATGGCTAATCAATTTAGAATAAAAATCACGATTGCACCTTAAGATGTTTCAAACAACCTATAAAAATTTTAAATGAAAAATCAATTATTTGCTATGGTAACACAATTATCAAAATTCACAACTTCAAGTCCAAGGATGAAGGCAGCACAAGCATAGTCTCGGTTCATGATTTTTTTAAAATAGTAAGGGTTCAAACCAAGGCTCAAGAAAATTCTTGGAACTAACTTAAGATGTTAGCTTCAACATATAATTTTTCTAGCTCAAAACAATACCACAATCACATAAGAAAATTCATAATTTTTCCCCTTATGACAAAACCGAGAATTCTAGCACATGATTCAAAACTTGTTTTGCCATAATGGATTTTTTAACATCATCCAAGTACTCCTCCAAAATCAATACATCAATATCCATATATTATCACCCAATACAATAAAAAATTTTAGACCAAAACCAATCAGAAATGTTAAAAATAAATTTTGAAATAAAAGACGAAAGAAAACCCTACTCTTTGGAGCTTTAGAGATCTTGGCTCTAAAGGTAATCCAAAAATGACTTCTTTCACTTTAGGATCATCAAACCAACACTAAACCTTCCTTTAGGCAGCAGATTGTGAGCTCTCAAAGTAGAAAAGGTCGATGGATTCAAATTCTAATTGGTTAGTTTGATAGATTATGAGAAGTAGAACAAGTTTTGTCAAAGGATCTTAGTGTTTTAGTGACTTTAAGCTAGGGTTTTGTAAGCTTTGAAGCTTGTCAATGGTGGCTTGAAAGAAAGAAGATGAAGGCTGTAACTTAGGGTGGTTTGGTTGAAATTGATGGGTTGGAGTGCTAAGGTTTGATGATTTATCTTTATCTTGGTGTAAATGAGACAAAATGGGTATTTCTTTCTTTTTCAAAAGGAAATAAAGAAATGGATGACTAATATTTGGTTTATTAGTCAAAGAATGAAGGTTGGTCATCCAATTGGCTGAAGACAAGTAGATCACTTTAATTTGGTGAGCAAGTAGCTTTTTGTTAAAATCACACATCGAAATTCCACCAAACGGATGAGATATTGGCACCCAAGTAAAATAATAATAAATGAAAGGTCATGATTAAAACATACTTTTCAAGTTTCAATCATTGTCATCTACTTGGCATAAAGTGGTTGGTAAAGGTTACTTGGCCACTAAGTAACTTGTCCAAGTGTTAAATCGCATATCAAAACTTTCCAAAGGATAAACATATACGGGTAATTAGATATTTCTCAAAATTATTTTTTATAAAATTCTCATTTCTAACTACTTCTAACCTTAACCCTATATTTTCTAGTTTAGGCATCTCCTTCCTAAATCTAGGTTTGGCTATAAAGGATCCATAAGCAGATAAAGTTACTATTCTCGCCAAGAATTTTTTAACACATTCGTGGGTCATCCTCATCATTGCTAAACCTGTTAAATTTTTTAAATTATGACTAATAAAGCTTTAATTAATTTTTAAATAATTTTTAGGGTGTTACACCAAGCATTCAATTAAGTGTAGGAATTTGTACTAGATTTCAATCTAACCCAAAGCAATCACACTTAATTGCGTTAAGAGAATCCTTCAATATTTCTCAAGTACTACTAATCTAGGCTTATGGTATGAAAAAGGTACTAATTGTGAAATTAGGTTATCGTAATGTTAACTTCGCTGGAGATAGGGTAGAGGGAAAAAAAAACACTAGTGATTGCTGCTATTTCTTTTGAAAAAGCCTGATCACATGGTCCTACAAAAGCAGAATACAATTGCTCTTTCTACTAGTGAGGTGAATATGCGCATGCAATTTGTTTATCCAGATATCTGGATAAGGAACCAACTAAAAGATTATAACTTGAAGTATGCTAAAATTCCTATCCTCATGCTAATACTAGTGCTATAAATCTTGTTAAGAATCCTATTCAACACTCTAAATCTAAGCACTTGTTGTAAAACATCTTTAATTCAAGATCATGTTCAAAAAGGATGATGAGATAATGTTTGTGAAATCCTGAAGACCAAGTGTCAGATATATTCACAAAACCATTAACTAAATATCTCTTGTGTTTTGAAAAAGCTTTTAAACTTAAAGTTTTTGTAAAATCTGCATAAGTATTCATGCACAAACATCTCTGGGCATCCTCCCTTCATAGCTCCAACTGAAAACCTACCAAAGTCATCAATTTACAAGTTCAGAAGATATCAATTTGCAAGAATAGTCAATTAGTAGGAAGATTAGAAGGCCAGCTTGCAAGATCAGCTAATCATTTGGTATATTAGAAAGTCAAGTTGCAAGATCACATATGAAATATGGCTATAAAAGAGATGAGAAAGAGGGTCAAAAATAGGAGATCATGGTCATATGAAGTCCAGTATATAAAGATGAATGTATGGAAAAAATAAAATGGTGAGACTCAAATGGGAGAAAAAATGAAAGGCGAAGATCAAAAAGTAAAACCTTCAGAAAGTGATCCCAAGCGTCAAAAATCACTCTTTCTGAACAAGATGAAAAGGGTTGGATAATCCTTACTTAGTCTAAGTTTCTTTCTCGCATGTCGCTTCACTTTTCAGTCGTCATGTCCCATCACTTAAATAACCTTCCAATGCTCCATACACATCACTCTTTAGCCATCATCTTCCACCACAAGCTTCATCAATTGTTTCGTGTTCCCTCACTCTCAAACCTTCTCTAAACCTCATCATCTTCTCAAACTCTTATTCTGCATCCTAAATCGCTCTCTTTTTCACACAAATTCCTTCCATTCCTTACCTCTTAACATCTTCAAGACTTAATCTTTCTTTTTCTACCTCACACACAAACTTCTCTACAATCACCGAAAAGAAAAACTGACCAATCTCCTGAAGCAGAGTTTCTTTTCACATGTACGATGGTCCACAAATGCAGGATCACTATGAAAAGCACTTCGCATCAAGAAAAATGGCACATGGGAAGTCTTTACGAAAGGATCTTCGTGAAGAAATAGTCATTCTTGACGAAATATTTTCATTTCAAAAATGGGAAGAATATCTAAAGATAAATGAATAAGTCTTCCCAAGACTAGTTACCGCCTTATACTCCTATCTGGAAGAAACTCAGCTTCTTCCTTAAAGTCTATAATCAGAGATTGTGCCATCAAGATCACTCTTTTAGAACTCTCTAAGATTATCAAGGCACCAAATGCTAGAATCATCTAAGCTCCTCACCAAATTGGGTTCATTCCCAAAAGACAAATGAAGGAGACGTGTCCAGGTATCTCATTGATTCTATTCTTCACAAGTCGAATGAAATCACTACTACCATCCTAAGTGCTAGGGCTAGGAAAGTATATATGGTGGTACAATTCTTCATTATACCCTATCTAGGAAGCATAGATGCGCTAGTTGGCATGGAATGCATACTCCTATACCTGTCTGATGGCAAAGAGGAAAGTGAACTTGCCAAGACTTATCTTGGACTACATGATCAGTGCTACCTTGAAAGAAAAATGGAGGATAGCTAGTGTGCCATATGGAATGCTGCTCACAAGACTCTTCCAACACATGAGTTTTCCTCATGTCACAAAAAGGTATGAATTCATGGAAGGAACTTTCACACCTTCCTCTTCAGAACCTCAAGGAAGAAGCCCACCATTGCAGGATCTAAACCAATAAGGCAGAGTCCTAGAACAAGGGAGATCAAGCAAAAAAGCCCATAAGGAGACCGAGTTGGAAAGGAGATAGCTAAAAGAAAGAGAAAATTAATTTTCCTGAAAAGTGAGACTAGAACTGAGAGGAAGAAGAATTGATTTACCTCTTTGGGGTCAAGAAGACAGACAAAAAGAAAACAAGAGTTTATACCACAAGAAACTCATATGGTGGTCAAACTAGTGAAAGTCATCAGTAGGAAAGATGTTTGGCTCAAGTGCAAATAGATACCTATATATGAATCAAGAATCTCCCTCCTGAGTAAGGAAATCACAAAATATGAAGAGGCTGGCTATCGTATTTTTACCCACTTGAAGATGAAGATGAAGAGGAAGAGGGAAGAAAAGAAGAACAACAAGTAAGAATATCTTTATTTGAAGAAGAAGAGCTTGCTCAATAGTGAGAAGGCTAGATTGAGTGTTAAATTAGACCTAGACCTATGGCTGAAGAGTCTCTAATGGAGCCCATCATTGAAGAGCCAGACAAAGAGGACCATGAACTAGATAACCTATAATCCTAATGGTGCCTCAACCTCCTCGTTCCATTCACATCACTCAGATGGAAGAAGAAGCGAATAGAACATCAAAAGTTGGTGCTTATAACACCCTAATAATTAACTCAATACGCCTAGGACGTATTCCAGTTGATTATTAGATATTACTCTTTGTTTTCAGGTTCTTTACTCATACTAAAAAAAATACTTAATGAAAATATGAGCCAATTTTTTTTAACATAATTAAAACGTGAGCCGTGCAAAACCTAAGCGATTATTAGCATAGAGCGGAATATGTAAAAGAATAACATAAACGGAAACATCATATAGGCTCCATAAAATGATCATCCATAAGCACACCATATAATATATAATAATTTATCCACCCATGAAAGGCGAGTTAAGTTTGTACATCATAATAAGAGCAAATACATAGAAAAGGAAAATACAAAGAAAATTATACCCACCTAGTGCACCTAAGTTAGATAACCTCAAGACAAAAGAAGGTTATCTTAAGCTAATAGTGGTATGCGTCCACTAAAAGGCCTCCAAGAGATCTACGGTTGGCCCTGGAAGGGTGGAATATATCGATCCATGAGCGAACCCCATCGGAAGGGATGCACGAGGTGCTCTATGCTGGGGCGCATGGATGGTCTCCGTGCCAACCTCGGCTGAACAACCGTCTCCTCACAACCCTCCTTCATGCGTGGAGGAGTAGGGGAGAGCTCGAGTACATATGGGTAGGGGAGTCCTCTGGCGGAAATCTCGAGTGCCTCGAGCGAGGAACGTAGTCGGGAAGTCACGGACGGCAGATGCGGTGGTATACGTGCGAGAATCCTCTCATTGTGCATCTCGCACGCTCAAAAACCATGTCGTCACTATATGGGGAGGTCGCAGGAATTGGTAACTATGAACAGGGTGTGCGAACGGACGAACATGAATACCCGAATGGAGCAATGCCCCTCAAAATGGTATGATCGATTCTCTGGATCAAAATGTACCTCCCAGGTGGGGGAACCAATGAACAGAATGAATGTTGCCATCAGAATCTGAAGACATGATGGAAAGGAAAGAAAGAGGGAGTGAGAATCTTACTAAAGAATCTCAGTAGGGTATCCTCCTATCTAAGTGACATCATCAATGTCTTCAGGGTCTCAGGTCTTATTATGAAATAGTGAGCATGCAAAGATTCATTTACTAAGTTCTAAAACATTAATTACCGAGGCTCATTTATTTTATCATGCGTCTTGTAATATATGAATCATACTTTATTATGATGTGCAACACTTAACCTTATAATATTCATCTAACTATATAGCAAACATGATATGCATAGAACATGACTTATGAATAACATTCTTTAGTTCATTAGGTGACTTAAAGTTAGTTTACTTTCACTCTTGGGGCCACCCTAATACTCTTCCCTTTTGAGAGTACTTCTAGGTTATGAGCTCATACCTCACTAATTGTCACTAGCGTATACTTATCCCTTTTGATAAGTTAAAGTCTGACTTAAAAGTACGAGTTAGGGGCAACAATCACATTTTCATCACCTATAGTTTGATGAGTTCAAAGGATCATTTTCTTATATTTCTAAGTCACCTTAAGTCTTAGCATGTTATGTCAAAATGTAATACATAATGCATAAAGATCATAGCTCTTCATATATTTCTAGCTTAAGTGTTTTCATAAGAGACTATAACATGCAAATGATGGATTCTATCTTCAGAGATCAAATACTCACATAGCATCGAATATCACATGAATTCATCATCTCAAGTCATCAACACATAAAGTCATTATTCTATCTTTAGAGATCAAGTACTCACATAGCATCAAATATCACATGAATTCATTATCTCAAATCATCAACACATAAAGTCATTCTATCATACTTAAAGCACATATTTTTGCACATTTAGGGTTCTGGTAATCAATTATATATGATGGTAATCGATTACTAGAATTAAAAACTTATTGGAACTCAAAAAGATGGCCTGGTAATCAATTACTTGGCCTGTAATCAATTACCAGAACCTAAATTTTATCCTAGGTACGAGGAACATCTAGGTAATCGATTATATAGAATGGTAATCGATTACTAAGGCTAAAGGTGTTTCCAAAATGAAGGTCATCATGGTAATCGATTACATGAATGGTAATCGATTCCAAGTTAAAACTGGTTCTGGACATGAGGAATAGCCTTGGTAATCAATTACATTATCTGGTAATCGATTACCATAAAAAATCCTTCACATAACCATTCTGGTAATCAATTACATAAGATGGTAATTGATTACCAGAACCTAGAATTTGAGAAAACATGATTTTTAACACATTCTAAGCTACTTTAACACCTTGAGACCACTTAAAACACCTTTCTAACATTCCTTTTAAAACATCTTCACATTTCTACAAATCAAGAACAACATTGTATCATGACCAAGGCACATCCACTAGTCATGCTTAAAATTTCTATTTAAGGATACTAGGGCAAGTCTTTTGAGCTCTAGGGGTTTAAGTGATGACATAAAGATAGACATGCTATGCAAGCTTCATTTTTTATCTTTACCATTATTAGGTGATAACTTGAAAAGTAAATATGCTAGGCAAGGAAATATGAACATGAATGCAAGTCCATTTCTTTGTTTTAGTGCTCTAGGCCTCTTAGAGTATTTACTCTAAATCACATCTCAACTTTAAGGTTGAGATAGACAGGCTTTGAGATTAATTATTAAGTGATAACTTGAAAAAAAGATATGCTAGGCAAGGAAATATAAACATGAATGCAAGTCCATTTCTCTATTTTAGTGCTCTAGGCTTCTTAGAGTATTTACTCTAAACCACATCTCAACTTTAAGGTTGAGATAGGTAGGCTTTGAGATTAGTTATTAAGTGATAACGTGAAAAGTAAATATGCTAGGCAAGGAAATATAAACATGAATGCAAGTCCATTTCTTTATCTTGCTAGAGCTCATCTTAAGACTTTAAAGGATAAAACTTTCAACCCCAATCAATCTTAACCAAATGAAATGTGTAACACCCTAATAATTAACCGAATACACCTAGGTTGTATCTGATTAATTACTAGACTTTACTCTTTGTTTCAGTTCTTTCATCATACTTTGAAAATACTTAGTGAAATTACGAGCCATTTTTTTTTAAACATAATTGAAAACGTGAGCCGCACATAACGTGAACAATAATCAAAATAAAGCGAATAACGTCAGATATAGCATGAAAAAAAAACACATCATATTGGCTCCATCATATAACATCCATAATTACATAACACATAGATAGTTTGCCTACCAACAGAATAAGACTAGGTGTAGGCAATCCAACAAAACATAAATAATATATGGATGGAAGGACATCCATTAATGGCACCTAGTAATAACACTCCAAGGATAAGGATAAATATCTGAAATATACGAGTGAAACTAGCAGGATCAAGTTCAGCTACCCGGTGAAAGCCTCAATGTAATTCACGAACGCTTCCTTCTATTTCTGAAGACGAGATGGAAAGAAAAATAGAGGGAGTGAGAAACTTATAAAAGAATCTCAGTAGGGTACTCACCTCATGATGCATTGTGCATCATCATCGTCCCCAGGAACCTCAGGGTTATTATGAAATAATGAGCATGCTAAGATTGATTTATTAAGTTTGAAAATATACTTTACCGAGGTTCGTCGGTTTTAATCATGCGTCTTATAATGCATCATAAACTTAGCATGTCATGTATATAATGAACTTTTCCTTTCATATATAATAACATAGTTTTGCATAAAATCACATCATATTCCTCATCATCATTTCATAATACTATGCATAGCAGAACATTATATTTCTCATCATCATCTCATAAATACTATGCATAGTAGAACATCATATTCACATAATGCATTTACTTAGTTTCTTAGGTGACTTAAAGTTACTTTCATCATCATTTTCCTGGGCCACCCTATACTCCACCCTTTTGGGAGTAATCTAGGTTATGAGCTCATATCTTGCTAGTCGTCACCAGCACATACTTATCCCTTTTGATAAGTAAAAATTCCGTCTTTACCCTTTTGAGAACGGACTGGGGCAAGAATCACCTTTCACCGCCTATAGTTTGACGGGTCCAAAGGATCATTTCAGGATCACCTTTCACCACCTATAGTTAAATGGGTCCAAAGGTCATTTCCTCATATATTTTAAGTCACCTTTAAGTCTTTGCATGTTATATCATAATACAATTCTCAATTCATAATCATTTATAACATTTTCTCGTTTATAGTCTTATTCTGAATAATATATAAACCAATCATGCATCCGGAGATTCCAGGAAAGAGAGGTGAGTCACAATGAACACGCTTAAATACTAAGTCTTTCCTAGCCAGAACCTTTCCAAATTACACTTTAAGTAGTACACTTTCTTCCAGCAACAAAGGTAATTTTTAAATAACAGAGATCATTTCTTTATTTCATGCATAAGCATTTTCATTATTTGCAACATCAACTATAACATGCAAGCTAGGGAATCATTCAATGGCATCAAATACTTAATAAGCATCAAATCACTTTATAGACTTATCACTTAAAACATCAAAGAGGCATCATCATAAATCCTTATCGAAAAATTTCTTAAACAAGGAAACTCTAGAATCGGGTAACCTTAATTGCCAAACTAATTAATTATGCATCTAAGGGATTCATTACCATTATTACAATTAATTATAAGGCTTAGGAACATTATTAAACTCTATGGGGCAGCATAGGCAGTAAGTTATTCTTAAGGTTTTACGATGTGTTAGAAGTTACGTTTTAACCCTTCTTGCTACCAGCTTCCCTACGATGCTAACATTAATTACTAAACCGATTATGAATTATTCTCCCTTATCTAAACATAATAAAATCTGGTTCTTATAGTTGCTGATAATTCTGGACAGAATGCATAAATTTCATTCTTTAGAGTTCTAAAAAAAATCTTGCTTTTACGGTTTTCTAGTTACTAGTTTCATTTTTAGTGTTCGAATAAATCCTACACTAATTGATACCAAGTTTTTCGTGGCTAACTAATCTTAGGCAAAATTATAACATACTAAAACAGATTTGGCATTGGATAAACTTAAAGGGTCAAAGACTAGGTAAATTCTAGATTTACGGTTGTTCTAGGAAGCTAGTTTTGTCACTAACATGCATAAAATCATTCTCTTAACAATAAACCATAATTATCACAACTCTAAACATATTAAATCATCATCATTTATTGGTACTAATCTCATATCAGAAGCCGAATCATGAACCTCATATAATTATATAAAATCACATTTTAAGTGAACATAAAATATTAGTTTCCCGTAGAATCCTTGCAAAGCTTTAAAACTCTTTTAGAAACTAATTCTTTTTGCTAAACTTGAAAGAATCTTCATAATTAAAATTCTCACTTAAGATAAAAGGAGCAAGTCTTGAGCTTAAGAGATTTATGTGATATCTTAGAATCATAAACATGCTATGCAACCTCATTTTAATCTTGTCATTATAAGGTGATAACTTGGAATTATAAACATGATATGCAAATCCATTTCTTTATCTTTAAGATTTAAGGTGATGACTTGAAAATTAAACATGATGCAAGAACTTGAAATATAAACATGATGCAAGAAACTAGAGGCGGTAGTCCGCACTGGACTAGTGGAGGGAGAAGAGAATCTTAAAAGAGAAGCGAGGTAGTCCGCACTGGACCGGTGAAGGGAGAAGAGAATTCTTATTACATCTTATTAAGCTCCAAACTCAAGACTTCTTAAAGAATGAATTCTTTAACTACAATAATCTTAAGGAAATTGAAAGTGATACTACCATTTTCCAACTTTGCTTGTGATACTTGGGCAAGTCTTTGAGCTCTAGGATCTTTAGGTGATGACATAAAATAAACATGTCATGCGTTGATTCTTTTAACCATTATAAAATAAAGTGAGAGCATAAAATAAATATAAGATGCATCCTCTTTATTATCTTTGAAGATTAAGTGACAACTTGAAATATAAACATGAAATGCAAGCTTGGAAATTTAAACATGAGATATGCAAGTTCATTTATTTATTCTTGAGAATTTAGTGATGACATTAAAAGTAAATATGGTTATGCAAGGCATAAACTTAAACATGGATGCAAGTTCCTTTTATTTCTTTACTAGAGCTCTTCCAAGACTTTAGAGAAATATAAATTCAACCCAATATATATATCTTAGCAAGACAAAGTGAAAAATACATCTTTCAAGGTTCTAAACTCAAGATCTTTATTTTTACATCATAAAAACATCATTCTTTAAAGTTTTGCATCAAGTGGAATTTTCAAGCTTTAAAGGCCTAACTTGTGATGGATTTACAACCAACACTCAAGGTCCTCATCATCAAGCTATCATCATATTCCTTCTTAGGCCATTTGGCCGAAATCATTAAAGAAAAATAAGGATAGAAAAATCGAAATTGTAAAGCTTTAAAAACTAGTGAAACCTTTAAGTTTTAGAGGTCTAACTTGTGAAGGCTTTACAACCAACACTCATAACACAAACAATCCCTTATTAACATCAAAACATCCCCTTGAGGATGGGTGGGGCCCACAATCCTCATTTTCTGAGTAAAATAACCTAAGGGCATTTTGGTCATTTTACACGTCAGAAAATTGGGGTTTGCAATACTTGCACGAATTGCTCCTAACTTTTCTTCTAACGTTATATTCCTTTATTAAGGATTGTTTGGTCTTAAATTTTATATAATATTTACCTACGGTAATTCGATAATTCCTAATGACAGTAAAAATTCCAGTAAAAATTGGGGCGTTACAAAATGATTTTTAGAGCCTTTTGACACCATGGTCCTATGGACCTCATTTGTCTAGACTCAATCATCAAACTCAAGAAGAAACCAACAAAGACAACCAAAAACCTTTTTATTTTCATTACTCTTTTTAAACCAAAGATGAAGCAAACCTTGAGCTCTAGAAGTCTACACATGGTGGTCTTTACAACCAACACAAAGATCTCTCATCATCAAGCTATGGTTTTTTTTTTTTTCAATCATCCAACAACAACAAAACCAAAGAGGGTGAAAGCAAAGGAAAGATTAAAACCGAAAAGAAGAAGAACAAGAAGAGGAACAACTCAACCATGTCATCAACTAAAAACTTCATCCATTTCATGCATCATTAAATTCAAAAACATAAGAGGAAGAATAAAGAAAGATCAAAACAACTCCCTACCAAGCTGTGTTCCTTGCTTGAAGAAAGAAAGCTTTGATCTTGCAAGGGAATGGCTACGTATTTAACGGGAAAACTTATGGTATTTGTGTTTAGGAAATGAAGAAGGAGTAGAAGAAGAACTCAAAGAAAGGAAACTTGAAGCTTTGCACCAATGAGCAAAACATTACAAGCTTTCCTTGGTGTATTATTTATAGAAGAATTGCAACACATAGAGGTGCCAATGGGGGAGGAGGCCATCAGCCTTGTGGAGGGAAGAATAAAGAAAAAATATCTCTTGCAAGGTATGGTCTTGGGCATGGTTCAAAGCATGGTGAAGTATGACTCAAGATATGGTGAAGCATAGCCTAAAGCATGGTTCTTTGTGTGCAAAAATAAATCAACATGTGATGAAAAATGGGGGAGTGGTTTCGGCCATGCAGCCAAGGGGGAGGAAGATTTTGTCATTTAATTGTGATTTAGAGGTGTGTTTAGGTGTATCATTGATTAGGCTTTTGATTAGGAGTTTGTAGTAAGTGTTTAGGTAAGGTAATGGATAATTAAGGATATCAGACATGATTAAGGAGTTGTTCTTGCTTCATTAGTGAAATAAAAACTTACTTTATATATAAAACCTTTCACAAACACAATTCCTTAATTTAAGGAATTGGAGAGAGAAATACTAGTCAAGATTCCATGATATGGTATCTTGATTCTTAATACAAGATTTAGGTGTATCTAAGCAATCTTAGGTTCTAATTAACCTTAATAAATTAGTTTGACTCTAGATTAGTAATTAGAATTTACTAATCTTTAATTAGAGCCTAATATTGATTAGGTTTTGCTAATTGTATTATTAAGCCCAAAATGCGTATAGCTAGGGAAAAATAGTAATTTTTCACAAAAACCTCAGGGGCTACCCGGTTTAACTAGTTGTTTAAACATAGCTTAAAAACATCATTTAAAACCTTTTGGTGAAGTTGGATTCAATTGGCACTTTATTCAGATGTTAATCAGCCACATGGGCGTTTTAGTAATTTCACGCATCGAAACTCAAAAATGAGATTCTTCTACTCTATTAACACACATAACACGCATAATCCCCTGAATCATCAAAACGTCCCCTTAAGGGTGGGTCTGGCGATCCTCATTTTAGGGTAAAATGACCTTAGGGGCATTTTGGTTATTTTACACGGGAAAATTCCGTACAATGCTCTTCTTGGTGAAGAAGTGCTTCTTACCTGGGCTCAGATGCTTGAAGCTGCCTACTCCTATCCCTAAGCCTATTTCTACTCCTGTCGCCTCTAATACTAACATGTCATCTTCTCCACCTCCTGCTAATGCACATGTTGAAACATTGGCTGAATCACCTAAGTTTGGGGAGATTGTACCCTTAGACATTCTTGAGCCATCATCTATAGTGCTCCATCAACATCGACACCTATCAACTTATCACCTTTGTCCTCAACTAAACTCCAGCAAGCTTTCAGTTCCATCAGATCATCCTCCTACATCTAAGATAGATTGGCATAGACAAAGTTGTGCCTGAATTCGAAAATTAGTTAAGATAAAATATAACAAGTATTACCCTTTTTTTTATGCAAGCACGATTTCTTCAAGAAAGTTTTTTGTTTTTGTCACTGAAAATAAAGCTGTTTGTGTCAAAAAAGACTTAAACAATGAAATCCATTTTAATATCATTCCGATACATCTTAGACAAATTCTAAGTAAGTTCAAAATGTTCTTTCAACTAAAACAACTCTGATTCAAGTTACTTAAGGCTAAAATGTTTTTGAACCTATCCATATCATGCCTTGAGAAAAGAACTTCTTGAAAAATACAGCCTTGATGTTTGAAAGAATAGCTTTTATCACTACATATTCAATTATATTTCTTTCAATATCTCTTCAAAAGATTTTCTTGAAATTAGTTTGTCATCATAAAAAAAGGGGAGATTGTTAGCTCCAAAATATTAAGAAAGCTTTAAGGCAATATGTTTTGAACGACAACAGAACTAATTTAAAGAAAATATTTTGAAGAACAACTAATATTTACCTTGAGTTTTTGACATAGCATCCAGATACTTCAGAAGTGCATAACATAGACTTGAAGCTAGAATAATTTTACTTTGCATGTGCAAACATGATTTATCTCATATAAATAGATTGAATCTAATAGAAGTGAACATTATATCAAGCGAAGTACATATACATGCCTAAGGATTAAAGGATATCAAATCAAGAATAAGAAACCAAGGGATGGGTCTTTAGAAAGTAGCACTAGACATTAAAAAGAGTGCTTAAAATGAAGATATTAAGCAAACTCTAAAAATAATGTGTTACACAATCTTCAATCATCATGATCGCAAATCTTTCATCATCATAAAGCTTGGATTGAAGACCAGGAAGACTAAAGAATTATTAAGAAACTAATTCTCACTTCAGAAAGCTCACTTGGTTTGAAGCAAACGATCCTGGAAAAGGAAGGAAATTTGAATTTTTGAAATTCAAATTTAAAGTCAAACCAAGTTTCAAATTGGTGAGTCATCTCTTTTGCCAACTTGGTTAACCAAACCAGCCTCTAGAGGAAGAGTTCAGAAACCATGATTAAAAAGTGAAAAAGCAGTTTTGGGACATCAGAAACCTCAACTCCAATGGTTTTTGCAAAGATTTAACGCTGTCAACTACTCTTCTAGATTACTTTTCCAAGACACAAATGGATGATCAACACATGTCACTTGGAGAACTAATCAAGAGCAACGATCATAAAGGTAGACCTTTGTAAATAAGATCCTGTGCTTAAACAAATGAGAGATTGAGGCTGTATAAGAGTGGAAACTCTATTAAAATCTCTCCTTACATCCTGTAAAGTTCATCTCATCACGTAATCAAATTCCTTACATGGAAAAATCTTCTTTCTATGTTCTTAATTAGATATATGTTCTTCCTAGGAAGAAATGTTAGAAAGAAGTCATTCAAGTTATCCCAAGTTATTCACATATATTTTAAGGAAACTTGAGTGTAGGTTAGTTTGAGTGGTAACCCAAACACAAAACCTTCGTATCCTCAATTTAGTAGTGATCGGTGTGAGATAGCTTGGAGTGGCTAATGTAAAACTACTTGCAACGCGACGAGTAAGGTGTTCTTGCTAGTCACGGTTTAGCATGGAGATGCTAGTCAAATACTACTTTCAATGAATAGTAAAAGTTGGTTTACTTGTCACGATTTCAGCTTAGAAAGGCTGGTGAATAACTACTCGGTTTCAGCTTGGAGGAAATAACTACTTGATTTCAGCTTGAAGAGGCTAGTGAATAACTACTTAGTTCAACTTGGAGAGGCGGTGGATAACTACTTGGTTTGTAAGAGTAAGGGTTGTTTCCTGGTCACAGGTTTCAACTTGGAGACTGGTGAATAATTACTAAGGTTGTGATAGTAGGGAATGTTTATTGGTCACAAGTGAGAGCTTGGAAAGACTATCATGTTGTTCTTTCTAGGTTGGAAAAGATGTTTAGTGAAACCTCAACAAGTGTTGAATATTGGATGTAGGCAAGTTTGACAAAACCAGTATAAAATTATCTCTGTAAGATCTTTTTCTCTTTAATCTCTTTTATTTGTACTACTCTTGTGTTGCTATTCAATAGCCGCTGAAAAATCTTTTTGCTATTCTAATATTGATATTATGCTTCAGAAAGTAACTTATGGATACATCTAACCTTGTTTCCGCTCACTTCAAGCTTAACACTTGATAGTATTTTTGTTTTAAGTTTAGATCAGAAAAGAAAAATGAAGCAAAGCACGATTCAAAACCCTCTTCTCATGCACTTTCCAACCTATAATACCTAGGAAGCATACCTAATGTGGCATGATTTCATGATTTTTTGGAGAATATTTCAAGATATTAGAGATTATGGATGACTTTTACCTAGTTTATGAAATTTATGATTTTCAACAAGCATGAAATGGTTGTTTAAATACAAACTCATGGGACCATTGTTGCTAAACTGATTTTATAAAGAGCTAGAGTATGAACATGATGTTATTTAGAGATTTTATGAATTACAGGATGATTTCCAGAGTAGAGTATTTATGTATTTTAGAGTTTTATATCCGAGGAAAGCCCATAAGAGTTGTTAGAGAAAATACATATTTCTATGAATTAGAGACTAATTGTAGCTATAAAAAAATAGACGGTGAGTTAATGGTGTAAAACAATCGTCAACCTTGGTACCAAGTTGTCCTAAGAGGCAATCTCACATAGCAGAATAAAACCTAGTTAGGTGTCCAATTTTGATCCTAAATGGATCATAGAGCAGAGAATATATTGTTTTGCAATGCATAATCAAAGATCCCTATTTCTCTAGTAAAGTACTATTGTTTATGTTTTTAGAATATCATTTTAGAGCTATTATGTTATACACACACACACGCACACACACACACACACACACACATATATATATATATGATTTCAGAGTTATTGCTTTAACCAATTTTGATGATATATATGTATGTACATCTTGTTGTTGTCTCATGAGAGGGTTATGGATAAGGACCTACTCATTTCTTTTATGAAACTCACCCTTCTCATTTTCCATTCAGATACACTAACTATTGGTTCTTCTAGCCACCTCTTTCCTAGCGGTAGAACTTCATTGAGCTTCACTTCGGAGTAAAGTGCCTTTTTGCGTTTTGTATAGAGATAGAGACTCCAGTGTCATTACGGGTAGGGTTCCAAACCAGATAGATTGCATTGTTTATTATGATTATTTTGTATTTACATGATTATAGTTTTCATGGCTATTGTATAGAGCAACTCATTATATTTTGTATTAAGAGATAGCTTTAGAGTTTGATTATGAATTTATTTATGAGAAATTTGACTTCAAAGAGCTAGAGATTTATATTAGAGATGAAATCATGTTTTAAAAATGGATTTTATTATTGCTATATATAGAGAGACTCAAAAGTCACGAGGTTTACATAGGGATGAGATTCCTTGCGTGCAGTAACGGTCCCAGTCGAGTCACAACAAAGTGGTATCAGAGCTAGGTTTCCTTGCATGTCACTGGAGCAAGTGTCGCAAGTAACATGACATTCATGTAAATGGAAGCACACCCATTTGTATTAATGGAGTGTTACTTGAGGCTTTTAGTGTAACACCCTAATAATTAACCCAATACACCTAGGTTGTATCTGATTAATTACTAGACTTTACTCTTTGCTTCAATTCTTTCATCATACTTTGAAAATACTTAGTGAAATTACGAGCCATTTTTTTTTAAACATAATTGAAAACGTGAGCCGCACATAACGTGAACAATAATCGAAATAAAGCGATAACGTCAGATATAGCATAAAAAAGAAACACATCATATTGGCTCCATCATATAACATCCATAATTACATAACACATAGATAGTTTGCCTACCAACGAATAAGACTAGGTGTAGGCAATCCAACAAAACATAAATAATATATGGATGGAAGGACATCCATTAATGGCACCTAGTAATAACACTCCAAGGATAGGGATAGATATCTTAAATATACGAGTGAAACTAAGGATCAAGTTCAGCTACCGGTGAAAGCCTCAATGTGATTCACGAACGCTTCCTTCTTTTTGAAGACGAGATGGAAAGAAAAATAGAGGGAGTGAGAAACTTATAAAAAGAATCTCGTAGGGTACTCACCTCATGATGCATTGTGTCATCATCATCGTCCCCAGGAACCTCGGGTTATTATGAAATAATGAGCATGCTAAGATTGATTTATTAAGTTTGAAAATATACTTTACCGAGGTTCGTCGTTTTAATCATGCGTCTTATAATGCATCATAAACTTAGCATGTCATGTTTATAATGAACTTTTCCTTTCATATATAATAACATAGTTATGCATAAAATCACATCATATTCCTCATCATCATTTCATAATACTATGCATAGCAGAACATCATATTTCTCATCATCATCTCATAAATACTATGCATAGTAGAACATCATATTCACATAATGCATTTACTTAGTTTCTTAGGTGACTTTAAGTTACTTTCATCATCATTTTCCTGGGCCACCCTATACTCCACCCTTTTGGGAGTAATCTAGGTTATGAGCTCATACCTTGCTAGTCGTCACTAGCATATACTTATCCCTTTTGATAAGTAAAAATTCCGTCTCTACCCTTTGAGAGAACGGACTAAAGGCAAGAATCACCTTTTCACCGCCTATAGTTTGATGGTCCAAAGGATCATTTTCTCAGGATCACCTTTCACCACCTATAGTCTGATGGGTCCAAAGGGTCATTTCCTCATATATTTTGAGTCACCTTTAAGTCTTTGCATGTTATATCATATACAACTTGAAATTCATAATCATCAAGATGCATAAACATTCTCATTGTTTGCAACAGCAACTATATCATGCAAACTATGAAGTCATTCAATAATATCAAATACTTAATAAGCATCAAATCAATACATAGACTTATCATTTCAAACTTCAAAGAACCATCATCATAAATTCTTATAAAAATTTCTTAAACAAAAACTTTAGAATCGGGTAATCTCAATTATCAAACTAATTAATCATGCATCTAAAGGATTCATTATCATCATTACCATTAATTATAAGCCTTAAGAATATTATTAAACTATATGGGACAGCATAGGCAGCAAGTTATATTTAAGGCTTCACTGTGCTAGAAGTTGCATTTTTAACCCTTTCTCGTTACCAGCTTTCCTTATGGTGCTAAAATTAATTACTAAACCAATTATGAATCATTCTCCCTTATCTAAGCATAATAGAACCTGGTTCTTAGGGCTGCTAAAGGTTCTGGACAGAAGCATAAATTTCATTTTCTAGAGTTCTAGAAATCTTGCTTTTACGGTTTTTCTAGGAAGCTAGTTTTATTTCTAACATGCATAGAATCATTCCTTTAGCAATAAACCATGATTATCACAACTTCAAACATATTAAACCATCATCATACAGTAGTACTAAACTTAGTAGATGGCTGAATCATGAACCTCATATAATTGTATCAAATCACATTTTAAGTACAAGTAAGATACTAGTCTAGGTAAAATCTTTGCAAGGCCTTAAAACTCTTTTAAAAACTAATTCTTTTTGTTATTCTTGAAAGAAATTTTAGAACTAAACCAGTAGCTTATTTAAAATCACTTTAGGCCTACCTTAATCATGAGGCCGATTTATTCATTGAAAGAATCTTTACGATTACAATTTTCACTTAAGATAAAAGGAGCAAGTCTTGAGCTTTAGATATTTAGGTGATAACTAGAATCATAAACATGCTATGCAACCTCATTTTAATCTTGTCTTTATAAGGTGATAACTTGGAATTATAAACATGATATGAAGACTAAAATGACGTAGTCCGCACTGGACCAGTGAAGGGAGAAGAGAATCTTAGAAGGAAGGCGTAGTCCGCACTATATGAAGGGAGAAGAAATTTTATTACATCTTATTAAGCTCCAAACTCAAGACTTCTTAAAGAATGAATTCTTTAACTCCAATAATCTTAAGGAAATTGAAAGTGATACTACCATTTTCCAACTTTGCTTGTGATACTTGGGCAAGTCTTTGAGCTCTAGGATCTTTAGGTGATGACATAAAATAAACATGTCATGCGTTGATTCTTTTAGCCATTATAAAATAAAGTGAGAGCATAAAATAAATATGAGATGCAACCTCTTTATTATCTTTATAGATTAAGTGACAACTTGAAATATAAACATGAAATGCAAGCTTGGAAATTTAAACATGAGATATGCAAGTTCATTTATTTATTCTTGAGAATTTAGTGATGACATAAAAGTAAACATGGTTATGCAAGGCATAAACTTAAACATTCCTTTTATTTCTTTACTAGAGCTCTTCCAAGACTTTAGAGAAATATAAATTCAACCCAATATATCTTAGCAAGACAAAGTGAAAAATACATCTTTCAAGTTCTAAACTCAAGATCTTTATTTTTACATCATAAAAACATCATTCTTTAAAGTTTTGCATCAAGTGGAATTTTCAAGCTTTGAAGGCCTAACTTGTGATGGATTTACAACCAACACTCAAGGTCCTCATCATCAAGCTATCATCATAATCCTTCTTAGGCCATTTGGCCGAAATCATTAAAGAAAAATAAGGAAAGAAAAGAAATTGTAAAGCTTTAAAAACTAGTGAAACCTTCAAGTTTTAGAGGTCTAACTTGTGAAGGCTTTGCAACCAACACTCAAGAACCTCATCATCAAACCATGGTCTCATCATAATCTAGGCCATAAGGCTGAAATGTTTTTAAAAGAAAGGGGAAAACAAAACGAAATTGAGAGCTAGAAGAAAGTCCATGAAATCATCATTTTTGAGCTAGAAACATAACTCGTCATAGCATAAAATGAACTTAGAAACAACTCCCTACCTAATCTGATTTGAAGGAAAGGAAGAGAACTTGGTTTCTTTGAGTGAAATGGAAGAAAATCTCTTTGAAAAATTGAAGAAGAATTCAGCCAAGGAGGAGGAAGAAAGAAAGCTTTTGGTGCTTCTAAGAACTAGAATTGTGTAAGTTATGATCAAAGGCTTCTAACACCTCTTCAAGCATGCCTATTTATAGAGATTTTGAAGCTCATAAATGGACAAATGAAGGAGGAAGGCTGATGGATTTTCATGGGGAACAAAGGGAGGAAAAATCATTCCTTGTTTAAGGCATGTTTTATGCCATGTTTTAGGGATTTTTTGGCATTTTGTTTTAGTGTATCTTTGGCCAATTATTCTGATGCATAATGGCATCAATAATTTCGTCCATTACAGCCCAAGGAGGAGAAATTTGTGTGTTCCATGTATTATTTAGGTGTAGGTAAGGTATCTTGCAATTAGAGAATTTGCAATTAAGGGCTTAGGTGAATTAGTAAGCAATTTGAGTGTTTTAAAGCAATTTTAGGTTCTAATCAATTTAAATAAATAATTTTGACTCTAGATTAATAATTAGAATTTAATAAGCTTTAATTTGAGCCTAATATTGCTTAGGTTTCATTTAATCAAAAATCTCAAAATTTGTAAAACTACAAAGCGGGGCAAAATTCATTTTACTTAAAAATTGCAGAGACCACCCGAGCTTAACCAATGGTTAATCATGGCTTAAAAACACCTTTTAAAACATTTTAGTGAGGTTCGGGCTAAGTTGGCACAATGGTTAAAACGGCCGCATGGGCGTTTTGGTCATTTCGCGTAGAAGCTCAAAATTATGATTCTTCTCCTTATTAACACACATAACACAAACAATCCCTTATTATTATCAAAACATCCCTTGAGGATGGGTGGGGCCCACGATCCTCATTTTATGAGTAAAATAACCTCAGGGCATTTTGGTCATTTTACACGTCCAAGAAATCGGGGTTTGCAATACTTGCACGAATTGCTCCTAACTTCTCTTCTAATGTTATATTCCTTTATTAAGGATTGTTTGGTCTCAAATTTTATATAATATTTACCTACGGTAATTCGGTAATTCCTAATGACTAAAAATTACAGTAAAAATTGGGGCGTTACATTTCAGAATGGTAAATCATGTCTAGGTTAGAGATAGTATCATGCCTTTCTTTTCAAGATTGGTGTCTTATCCCTTGTATTCATGTTCTTCAGATTTCATACTTCCCAACCTCGACCTTCTTACAAGCTCCATAGTACGGTTCTTTGCTCAAATGCTCATTAAGAGTTTTAGAGCAAGAGGGTACAAAAGGGGAGCAGATAGAAGAGTGGTGGACAAAGAGATCGGGTAGTGGTCGGGCATGATGAAGCTAAAGTCCTTGGAGTTGTTGAACCACTTCTCCACTTCGCTAAACCTTTCCTCCACCATTTGGGATAACTGAAAACCATAGAATTTGAAGTGAAAGATAGGGGAAGACCCATTTCGGATAAAATAAAAGTTTGGGCTCTTATTTATAATTAAATTATGGGAGACGTTTTTATGTTTTATATGGGGACCAACATTGATCCATAGTCAGGGGACCAACATTGGTCCATCATGTTAAGGTTACTATTGCGTTTATGGGCCCATAGAGTTACCATTCACACCCGGCTCGAAATTTTTTTTTCTACTCATCCATTGGGTCGTTCTCATCATCACTACATCTGCAGAATATGAAACTCTTATTAATAAAGCTTTAATTAATTTCTAAATAACTCTAGGGTGTTACAGCTATAGCGTCATCAATGTCAAAGCGGTGCAAAATGACGTAGTTTTGATTAGTGACTCCTCCACCCTATTTAAACCCCTTCCATGTGTTTTTGGGGCAAAAATTTGAAATCCCTAAACCCCAAACACCTTTCCACCTCTTCACTCTCAACCACATTCAATCTTATCTCTTCCAAGCTCCAAGGTAAGGATTTAGCTATGATTTATGTCAGATTCTTCTCCCATCTTTCTCTTCTATGTTGTGGGTGGTGTTGTTTCTCATTGTTGTCAAGTTTGGGTACTCTCACAAAGTTCATAGGGTTGTTTTAGAGTTATTAGAGATTATTCATGGATTTTATTGCTATTATGGAGATGTTGGTGCCACCTAGCTAGAGTTAAGTTAGTGTTGGCACCACTTCTTCTTCCATCCAGGTGAGTGAGTTCAATCTTGTGGCCTTTAGTTTGGTCATTATAAATATTTTCCTAGCTTTATGGAACAAATGCATGATTTCGAGACTATTTTCAAGACAAGTATGAATGATAAAGATGAAATAAATAAATACATACATATATATATACACACACACACATCACAGAATATTTTTTCTCTTTATATTCCTGTTACTAATGATTTACAAAGATTATTGGTTTTGATATTATTACATATGTAAATATGGAAATGATTTTATTACTGATGCATTTTATTATATGATTATGTATTCTTGTTGATTGTCTCATGTGGGGGTTACATGTAAATCTACTTCCTGAGTTTAAATGAAATTCACCTTTCTCATTTCCTTCCTCTTACAAGATCATGCTCTGGGTCCTTTTCAGCCTTTCCAAGCAACATTAGTATATTCAGCTTGGTGAGCTTCACGTCCGTGAAGTGTTTTGCTTTTTACTATAAAGTGCTCTAGAGTTGTGCAGGGGACCATACATGTTTTTGCATTTTGGATATCATGATTTGATTTGAAAGTTGTAGTTATGGATTTATTGTTTCCATAGTTCTTTTGTAGAGAGCAACTTTAAATATATTTCATATTATGAATACAGATTAAAGTTTGTTTATAAACTGAGTTATATATGTTTATTATATATTTTGAAAATGACGTGGATTTATATTCGAAAATAGATTTATGTTTAAATTATGCGCTTAGTATGACTTAGTGATTATGAGGTTTATGTGGGGATGAGATTAACTCATCAGTCATTCAAATTGGATCATAACACAACCAATCCATGCAGCATTGGTAATAGATGAAACCAAGGAATATTTGACCAATTTATTGTTTTTGCAACAATTTTAGGTTTATGAACTTGATCATAAAATTTTATTTGCTATGAGAGCATGATACAAGCTTTTAAACTATATGTGCCTAATTGAAAATTTGATAAAACTATAGTGATTTGACTACCATATTAGTTACACCTATTTTCATTTTTTAATTTTCCCCGGAAAAGGCCTAATTCCCAAAATAAAGCATATATTGTGGATGCAGGTAGGAGTGGTGTCTAACTGTGAACCCCACCCAACGTAACTCCTCACCCTTACAATCACCGTTCGCCACCCAGACAGTCTCTCTTTCACAGATGACAGGTAGACTGCACAACGCACACGGCCTCATCCTATCCTATCTCTTTATTTTACACTTTTGTTGTGTCTAGTTTAGTTCACCGAAAATGGCTTCTACCTTCGCCAGCACCATACCCTCGACGTTTTGCCCTCTTTCATCCTCTACTCCTTTTCTTAAAGCACACTCTACCACACGTTCTGGTTCACTCCGTACCAATACCATACTCTCTTCCACCACCTCCATTCCCTTCCTCAGTCTCCACCGCACCACAAGACGAAAAGGTCCCTCATCCACGATTCTCGCCGTGGCGACCGATTCCTCCGTTCACCTCAACCAGAACCAGAACCAAAGCCAGGACAAAATTGTTCTCCCAACTAACGAATCCTCTGAGAGGCTTCTCAGAATCCGCCACACGGTAATGTGAATTCCGTCGTGAGTTTTGCCTTAGTTTGAGTTTCGGTTGTCTCGAATGTAATTTAACTGAACTTTATAGTGAAAGGGTATTTGGTTCAGTGTATATGTTGTTTTAGAGAATGGACTATGCTACCAAGCTTCGGGTTTGTTTAGAGCGACATTAGATTCAATCATGCAAGTTAAGCTAGCTCAGCTGCAGTCAAACTTGAAGGAGAGAAGTTGTTGCTGAGTAAAAACTCAGATTAGTCTAATTTGTTTCTAATAAAAGTTTCATCTAACCATGTGTTGGCAGATACATTATTAAAAATGTTTCAATTTCACAATATTCGTTAATGGTGCATGTGTACCAAAATTAAACTCATATGCTTTGATTGGGAATGAGGGGATGTCATTCTCTTAAGGAAATGAAGAGTAACATATTTTGTGGCAATTTGAAAATTTAGTTATACATCTTGCTAACTATGGATTGGATGCCCTAATGTATTGCAATGATCTTTTATTAATGCCTTTCATTGTTTAATTCAATATGTTTTTTGTTACATATTTTAGTGTAAGAGTTGAAAGCAACATGTATATTATTGGCAGTAGAAATTTCAATCATAAATTAAGAATGCCATTGTTCATAATTATTGATAAAGAGAGCCAACAGTTAATATATAGTTGATTTTAGTTCTTTCTAAGCCATAAGTACTGTAAGGTAATTCTGTGGAGTGAATACTTCCTCATCTTTCCTTTGTTTATTTATTTATTTATCTTTTGTTACTTAAATGTTGTACTGGTTACTGAATGCTTTTGTGTCTCTATATTCAGTTGTTTCACTAACAATCTGCAGACATGCAGTGTGCACATGTGATGGCAATGGCTGTTCAAAAACTTTACCCTGATGCAAAAGTCACAATTGGTCCTTGGATAGATAATGGGTTTTATTATGACTTTGATATTGAGCCTTTGACTGATAATGATTTGAAGAGAATCAAGAAAGAGATGGTAAGCGTTTATATCCATTAGATCTGAATTCCGGTTAGTTTTTGTATTTGGGAGTTATTTACTTTTGTTCACATTCTTCGCTAATCATACATTAGGTTATGTATTCAGGGAACATCATATTTATTTCATACGTTGTTTGTAGGATCGAATTATTGGCAGAAATTTACCGCTTGTAAGAGAAGAAGTTTCAAGAGATGATGCTCTTAGAAGAATAATGGCTTTGAATGAGCCTTACAAGATAGAGATTTTGGAAAGCATTAAAGAAGAACCCATCACAATTTATCATATTGGTAGCCTTCCAGCTCTTTTCACTAGTTAAATTCCCATATGTTCTTAGATAGAGAGAGGGAGAGAGAATAGAGAGAGAAGAATTGTGGATTAGGTCCACTAACATCACGATCATTATGCTCCATCTACATTTGTGTATTTATTTTAGTCGTTCTAGTGAGACTAGAGAGAAAAGGGTTGCGACATAGATGTACTAACTTCATGATTGTTGGCTCTGTTTGTGTGTATTTATACCTGTCATTCATGTGTAATGAAACTAGTACATGCTCAGCCCAAATATAGTGTGGCATCCTAGAATTCTTTTTAAGCTAGTGTGTATATGTTAATCATGCCAGCTAACACCTATGAAGCACTGGTATCACTCTCAATTTGCTGTGCTGGTTTCCCATATGTCCTGGGCTTGAGATGCATACAAAATTGCTAGAAAACTTCAACGTCCTTGGTTTGGTGTTTTGTTGTTTCAAATTCCAAAGACAACAAAGATCTTGCAGAGACCCATCTTTGTGTGTAGTCTATCTTACAAGATTGATGATGTTGAAGCGCATAGTTTCCAGAGCTTGAAAAGCTTGTCAAGGGCTGCATCCCTCCCATTTTCTCTTTCCAATGTTCATTCTTCACTTTCCGTTAAATGCCAGTTAATTTCAACAATCAATTCAGTCCCTAGCTTTTGTTGTGAGCCCTTGGATTTGGTAGCCTTGGGTCATTGACCTTCATTGCTAACCTTTTTTGTCCTTTGGGTCCCTTGGATCTTAGAGGTTGGAAAAAATCGTTGTTCCTCGATCTAAATTGTTTATTTGGTCATGGGTTCTTTGCTGCTGTTTTCTCATAAGAACTTCATATTTTGAAAAAGAGTGGCCTAGTACAAAGCTCTGGTATATGTGTGTATTTATACCAGTCATTCATGTGTGATATAACTAGTACAAAATCATCCCAAATGTAGTATTATATCTTCAAACTCTCTCTCGAGCTAGGGCGTATTTGTTAACCATGCCAGCTTGTCCCCTATGAGGCATCAATATAGCTCTACCATACCAATGTCTCGTATGTATTGGGTCGGGCATGGGATGTATACAAAATGCTCAAAAACTATAGATCTCACATTGACCTTCTTTTACTTTGGTTTTTGTTTCATAAGAATCTTTAGGCTGAAGCACATAGCTTCCAAAGCTTGAAAAGCTTGTGAAAGGTGGCATCCCTCCCATTTTTTCTTTCCAACACTAGGGCCCTGTTTGCATTGTATAGGATAAGGCTTGATAGTATTAAACATGATAGTATAGTATAAGGAATCCATTGTACAAGATAAGGCCTGGTAGTATTAGACATGATAGTATAGTATAAGAAATCCATTGTATAAATTTTTATACTATCCATTGTTTGGTGCACCACATGATTGGTGGTGGACAAGTGGGCAGGCAGACAGGTGGGTGGCAAGTGGTAGGCGACGACTGGCGGGTGGGGCGTCGCGGGCGCTAGTAGCGGATGGGCAACAACCGATGGGTGGTTGGCTGGCTGTGTCGGTAGTGCATAGGGGTGGGGCATTGGCGTAGAAGAGTAAATCAATGTTAATTTGGGATTGACTAGTAAAATAATACTATCAAGTGTTATCAGGTCTCTTGGACCTAATAACTTATTTCTATAGTTATAGGATAAAAATGTCTTGACTGGATAACATTATACTATCATATGTGACACCAAACATTTGATAAAAATGTTGTTATAGTATTTGCTAGTACTCTCAGGCCTTATACTATCTATCAAATGGGGCCTAACATTTCACTTTCCATCATATCCCAGTTGGTCTAAATTGTCCATTCAGCCCTAACTTTTGCTTTGAGCCCTTGATCTAGTAGCCTTGAAACAGCGTCTTCGCTTATGGGAGTAAGATTGTGTATATCTACCTACACCAGACTTCTCAAGATGGGAGCCTTGCCCATGAGCCTTCCTTAATTCTCTTGTATTCTAGTTTCTTAAAAATAAAGTATTCTTGTAGCATATTTGTATCATACCAAATACTCATACCTATATTTGTGCATTGTTGCTCATGACAAATATATTCTTCCTAGCTTTGACGAAGCACCTTTGTAAAAACTATATGCTAATTGATCCCCATTTTGCATATGATTGGGAAAATTAAGTCCTTGTTGTGGCTTCTCTTGGATAAAGTGAGAATCTGCTTATTATGTTTGTAGGCATAGTAGTATTGAAGCCAATCTCATCATCATCCACACAAATTGATTGGTAGTTGGAGCCATAGCATAATACTTCAATTCTCTAGTGGACCATACCACTGCATTTTGCTTCTTTATTCTTATTTCAATATGGCAATAGAATATGTTTCTTGTTGCTAGATATTTCATATTAGTAAAGATGATTTGTGGTTTCTTTGTCGTCTCTAAACTGTGTATGACATTTATATTTCCCCTATTGTCTCTCATCTTTTGTGGGGTAGAGGTTTCATATGTATCCACTAAGCCTAAGTGTTTAGAGAGCTGAACTACTTTTGCATCTTTAACTTGAGATTCAGCAGAATGTAAATGGACAATGTAGTGTGTCTGATAGTGGAACTGTGAAGATGGAAGTGTAAAGTAGAATTACAATGAAGAGTCAAGGATGTGCTCAGAAAGAGTGCTTTGCAGGTTTCACATTGCATTTTTTAAAAGTGTTATTGACTGAGGAGTTCCATTTGGTTTTCATTATTTGACTCTGACCTGATATTTGTTTTTCCATAAAGGCGAGGAATGGTGGGACCTTTGTGCTGGACCTCATGTTGAATCTACTGGTAATATTAACAAGAAAGCGGTTGAACTTGAAGCTGTTGCTGGTGCTTACTGGAGAGGAGATGAAAGGAAACCTATGTTGCAACGGATATATGGTACTGCATGGGAGACTGAAGAGCAATTGAAAGCTTACATTCACTTCAAAGAGGAAGCAAAACGTCGTGATCATAGGCGCCTAGGGCAAGATCTTGATTTGTTTTCAATACAGGTATAGTGTTGTTTTGTACGGTGAGGCTTTGCTCTCTTATTTTGATTGCACTGATGGAGCAGCTCTGTTAAGATTTCTTCTTATTATTCACAATTTTGTGGGTAAATAACTTTTGATTCATGATGAGGTCTTGCATGTAATGCATATGACTTCTATAAAATTTATTTATGCAGGATGATGCTGGTGGCGGTTTAGTTTTCTGGCACCCAAAGGGTGCTATCGTGAGACACATAATTGAAGATTTGTGGAAAAAAATTCACATGGAACGTGCTTATGATCTGCTGTACACACCGCATGTGGCAAAAGCTGATCTTTGGAAGATTAGTGGTCATTTGGACTTCTACAAGGAGAACATGTATGATCAGATGAGCATTGAAGATGAGCTCTATCAACTTCGACCAATGAACTGCCCTTATCATATTTTGGTATACAAAAGGAAACTGCATTCGTACCGAGATTTTCCTATTAGGGTGGCAGAATTGGGGACTGTTTATAGATATGAACTGTCTGGAACTTTACACGGGCTTTTTCGTGTTAGAGGTTTCACCCAGGTTTGTTCTTATACCATGCTCATTGTCTTGTGAGCTACTAATATTATACACAAGGTTGATCTACTTGATCATAAAGTTAATCTTCAATGATTTCTTTTACTTGGAGTGGTAAGGTTGTGTAAATTTGATGTTCCCTCCCACAGTTCTGGAAGCCTAATGCATAAAGCTGCACCTTTTATACTTTTTTTATTTTGTCAAAGCCATCTTTGGCATGTGAAATCTTAGTGGAAATATAGTATAGCCTTCACAAGATTCTGCTTATGGTTTCTAAGATGTTTTCATAAATTGCGTGTTGAACGCTGATATAGTGGCTTTTGTTTGACTTCAATGTCATTTTTACAGGATGATGCACACATATTTTGTTTAGATGACCAGATTAAAGATGAAATCAGGGATGTTCTAGATCTCACCGAAGAAATATTACTGAAATTTGGTTTTGACAAGTATGAAGTAAATTTGTCTACAAGGCCTGAAAAAGCTGTTGGGGATGATGATATATGGGAGAAAGCTACTTCTGCTTTAAAAAATGCTTTGGATGATAAGGGTTGGACCTATCAAATTGATGAAGGAGGAGGTGCCTTTTATGGGCCAAAGATTGATCTCAAGATTGAAGATGCTCTTGGTAGGAAGTGGCAGTGTTCAACCGTACAGGTGATTCCTGACTTCATAATTGTTTGAACTATAAAACCACTTATTTGCGGTTACTTCTTTGACATGGCCCTATTTGGAAGAGCTTCTTTTTAACTTATTTGGGTATATGAAATATGTGGCCTATAGGATCAAGTGGTCAGGTGTTCAACTTGCTACCCCTCACTCATTTCAACACTTGGTATAATACATTTGTGCATTATTCATGTTTCAAGCCCAAAACCATTCCGGTGCCTTAATAGAAACCTGATATTTGCTGAAGAACAATAAGGGGCATTTGTTGCAAGGTTTGAAATTACATTCCCCGGAATCACATTCCTGGAATGATATTAGGGGAATGTTATTCCTGGATATTTAAACAAATTGTTTGTTTTGCATTAAACATTCCTAGGATTACTTGTTGAGACTCCTAGAAATAAATTTAAAACTTGTTTGTTTTGTAAAATATATCCAGGAATATATGTCATAATTTCAAAAATACTCCAAACACATTTATTATTATTATAATCCAAAATGAAAATTACACTTCTAGGAAAAAAATATGAATTCATAATTAGTTTTTTAAAATTTGTTCATCTCGATCAATATAAACAAATAACAAATTTTTTTAACTTGAGAGCATAATGGATTTATGAAGTTAGATGAGCATAGGTGAATGAAAATTGTGGGGAAAGTCAAATAATTGAGGGATTTGTTTTGTATTTATACTTAATAACAACCATTCCCAAGTCATGGGAACTTTTTATTCCCACCTTGGTTCCAGGGAATTATTGATGCCCGCGAATAATTTTGTATAACTTGTAACAAATATGGGAACATATCGTTCCCAAGTAGTTATTCCTGGGCATAACTAAATATACTTTGAAACAAATGCCACCTAGAAGAAAACCACTGTAATATTTCTGATATAGAGCTGAATTCCGGTTGGGGATTAGCTCAAAAGTTTGAATACAAGAAGAAACTCAACAATAACAATAACATAAAAATGACAATGGTGAAAAGAAAAATCATGGGCATAGAGAATCCCTTCATCCTCTAGTATTCTCTCTCTATAAATTTCTGAATATCCCTTTAGTATTTGTCGATATGGTTATTTTATATATAATCTGTTATAGGATTAGATTAGATAGTTTCCTAAAATTTGAAATTCGATCTTAATCATATAACTAAATTTATGGGATCCTAATTGTACATTGTTAGTATATATTCCAGTGCTGAGAATAATTTCTCTCAAGCAACTCATTTACACATCACTGGGGAAATTTTTCCAAACCCTGTTGTCACTTCAGTTGGCTAGTCTTGTTGCCGTGTCATCATTCCAACAACCCTTTGTCACTGTTAGTTGCTTTCTGACATTGCTTATTTTTGTCCATTGCCGTCCGCCAAGTTTTCAACTGATGACACCTTCTCAGAGTGGCCTTCCTTAGCTTGTCTTAGATAAGGCAACAACACTCCCAGTCAACATCACCTATCACGTGCTACTTCATTGCCATATACAACCCTCGCTTTCGCCTGTGCGTAGCGGCACGTCCGGTCATCTTTTTGGCTGCCGATTGCAATGTAGCACTTGCGGAGTATTTTGAACCTGGTTCTAGGGTTTGCTCTCACTTTTGGATATTATTTTAGTAGTAAGTCTCTTGCACCCATTGTTTCGAGGTCTTAACCTGCTTTTGAAAGGCATGAGTGTGTTCCCTTGACTGTAGTTTGTCTTCCACCATTGATAGCTCTTCTACAACCATGATCAATCCTTTGAATCTGTCAAAAAGAGTTTGATTTCCTTCACATTCTCGGGCACACCAACTATAACATCCAGAAGTTGGATGGAAAGAATTATTTGGATTGGTATGCTGCTATCGATGTTTGGATTTTAGTCGAGGACTTTCTGATCATTCAACAAAAAGGCTAAGGAGATCGATGTCACTATTAGAGATGAATGGCTATGAGCAAATTATCAGTTAGTGTCCTTATTATGGCAATCCATTGATCCTAAGTTGTTGGTCCATTATCACTCCTAGAAGTCATGCTATGAAGTTTGGAAGAAGGCAAAGAATGTCTATGCCAACTGTTAAAAATAAGCACATGTTAAATTATGTGTCTTTACATATTACTAGTGACTCCTAGTTTGTAATGCCTATTAATTATGTATTACTCTGTACATTGTATATATATTCAATACATGAAGAGAAAGCCACACACTTTCATACACTTCTACATGGTATCAACAAGTTTCATCGATCGAGTGCCCTTGTTCTCTCTTTTTCAAAGGTGCGTCTGAAAAGTGTAAGCCTTCACCACCTGTTCCGCTGCTGGTGTGCATACCCACCGCTGGCCTCCACCTCTGATTGTCCCAATGACCGTCAATCGGCCGACCCTCCAGGGCGTGTCGTTATTTGTTGTTGCATGCACCTTCATGCGTGGCTTATTCTCCCTGCTCGCTCCTCCACGCGGGCGTGTCTAGGTGCATGTTGCCTTCGCGGCCACCGCCATTCACAGTGACGTCATTAGGAATTTCTGGATTGATTGCTGGCCCACCACCCACCTTATGGTGCTATTCCACCTCTGCATCTTTGCCCGTTCCTGTTCCTACGTAGGAACCATGGCCATCTCTCATTTCTTCTGACAACTCTTTTGCCTTGAGTTTCACTCCTGTCCCTTTGATTCCCAGTGACAAACTCATGGGTGCTTCTAATTAATCCTCTTAGGCGCTGATGTGGAACTATGATTTGAAGGCCAAGGTCATCATGATCACTTGGTCAAAAAGGCCATTGATTTTTCCCCAAGGATCAACCTAAATGGAAGCAAATTGATGCTTCCTTTGCAGTGTTCTCTGGTTCTCCATTGGTGCCAAACTTCAGTCTCAATACCATTCTCTTCGTACACGTTATGAGGTTTGGGCTAAGGCCAAGAAATTGTACTCTAATGATGTCAATTGATTGTAAAATACTCTCTCCGCTCTCATGGTTGTGAAGAAAGAGGACATGGACATGCAAAGTTATTTGAGTAAACTTGACACCTTAATGGCTGAATTTGATGCACTTATGCCATTTAATGTTGATAAAGACAAACATGCTAAGCAACGTGGCAAATTCTTTATGGTTCTTGCACACGCTAGTCTTCCACTTGAGTTGAACTCAGTTCGCAACCAAATTCTCTCAAGCCCACCTATTCCCTTATATGATACTGTGTGCGAGCAGCTTTTGTCTCTCTATCCCTCAACCTTTTTGTTCCCCCACTCCTATTGCCACTCCTGCGTTGGTTTCTCAAACCAGCCAGTGGGGTGGACATAGGGAGGTCGTGGTGGTAATTGTTCGTGTCCTCGATGTCTTATTGCAAACGCTTTGGCCATATTGAAGAACACTCCTGAACCAAAGGTAATTAACAATCTCGTCTGTGAATGTTGCTCATTGCTCTTTTGAATCCCAGCTAAGATTTCCCTTGCTTCTGAGATCAGGAGTAACTTCAGCTAAAGTAGCCATGCAATCCACCACTCCTGCATCTCTGTTGCCCAAACGGTAATCCTTTGCCTTTATTTCTCAATCTTCTTCTCTAGGAACTTGTATTCTTGATTCAGGCGCTTCTGATCATATGTCTGTAACAAATCTCTTTTTCTCACCTCACTTATATTGATAACTTGCCTAGTATTACTTTGGCAAATGGTGCACACACCAAAGCCCATGGCACTGGACAAACAAAACCCACCCCAACCTTTCTTTAGATTCTGTTTTTTTGCACCTAGATGTCCTTTCAATTTGATCTCTCTTAGCAAACTCACCGCACCTTATCTTATTATGTTATCTTTGCTAATGATTCGGTTTGTATAGGATCGAAGAACTAGAGAGACAATTGGAGAAGGACTTGAGTCTCATGGATTGTATTACCTCATCTCTATCTGCCTCTTAAGTTGTTTGTTTTGCCATTGTGTCGCCAGCAATCATCCATCAAAGATTAGGACATTCAAGCCTTTGCAAATTGCGTCTTATGGTTTCGCTTTGTCTGAAGTGTCTACATTAGAGTGAGTCTTGTCAATTAGGAAAATATGTTCGAAGTAGTTTTTCTAACAGAATCAATAAAAGAGCCATGTCTCCTTTTGCTTTAGTTCATTCAGATATTTGGGTCCAAGCCGTGTGTCTTCAACTTTGGGATGGATATAAATATTTTGTTACTTTTATTGATGATTTTTCCCGTTGTACATGGCTTTTTTTTAATGAAAACCGTTCTGAAGTGTTCTCTATATTTCAAGGTTTCTATTTCGAAATTCAAACTCAATTTGGAACTTCAATTAAAATCTTGTGCACTGATAATGCATGTGAGTATCTTTCTTCCTCCTTTCAGTCTCTTTGACTTCACATGGTGTTTTACATCAATCATCCTGTGCCCAAACTCCTCAATAGAATGGTGTTACCGAGCGCAAGAATCAACACCTAGTTGAAACTATATGAACCTTAATGGTTGACTCCAATGTGCCACTACGTTTTGGGGTGATGCCATTCTCACTCATGCTGCCTCATTAATCGCATGCCTCCTCTGTCCTCCAAAATCTGGTGCCTCATTCGTTATTGTTCCCTAAATAAGATCTCTATTCTCTTCCACTATGTGTTTTTGGTTGAAAAGGTTATCGTTGTTACTCTCCAGACCTTTGCCGCTATCTTGTTTCAATATTAGCTTCTTTGAGACTCGTCCCTTCTTTTCTTCTCCATCTGACGTATTTCCTGAACCTGATAGTGTACTTCCTATTGGTCCTTCTACTCCTCGTTGGCTCCAACACTTGTCATGGTTCCTCCCTTGATTACTTATCAAAGGCGCCCACGGCCTGACCCTATTGCTCCACCTTACGCACTTGATTCTACAGGATTCTCTTGACCTTCCAGCAGACTCATCTCCTGCTCCGTTGGCCTTTCTAGCTCCGCCACTTGCCTTGGAACTTCCCATTGCATTACACAAAGGTATTAATCTTCTCGCAACCCTAATCCTCTTTATACCTCGTTTGATTTATCATCGTTTATCTCCTTCCTATTTTGCCTTTGTATCCTCTTTGGCTTTTGTGTCTATTCCTAGAACTCAGGTGAAGCACTCTGATTCCAATGGCGACAGGCTATGATAGATGAAATGGATGCTCTACACTCCAATGGTACTTGGGAGCTTGCCCCCTTTACCTTTTGGCAAATCCATTGTTGGTTGTCGATATACTGGGGCAAAGTTGACCATTTGCAAGCTCGTTTGGTGGCCAAAGGCTACACTCAAATCTTTGTCCTTGATTATGGAGATACTTTCTTTCTTGTTGCCAAGATTGCTTCTATTAGCCTTTTTCTTACCATAGCTGCCATTCATCAATGGCCTCTACATTAGCCTGACATAAAAAATGCTTTCTTATCGTGAATTGCGGGAAGAGGTTTATATGACACAACCTCCAGGTGTCATTGTTTAAGGAGCACCTGACTTGGTGTGTTGACTTCGTCGCTCTCTTTATGGTGAAACAATCTCCTCGTGCCTGTTTGGGAGATTTAGTCCTTGTCTAGCAATTTGGTATGATTCGCTGTGATGTTGATTATTCTGTCTTATTTTGCCACTCTTCAATGAGTGCTTCTATCTACTTGGTCATTTATGTCGATGATATTGTCATAACTGGTGATGAGGTTGGTATTCAAAACCTCAAACAGCATCTGCCCATCATTTTCAGACCAAGGATTTGGGTCCTCTAAAATACTTTCTGGGATTGAAGTTGCTCAGTCTACAATCGATGTTGCTCTTATCCAAAGGCAATATGCTTTGAACATTCTTGCCGAAAATGGCATGTTGGATTGTCGACCAAGTGATACCCTAATGGATCCAAATGTCAAGCTACTATTGGGTTAGGGGAGACATTGAAAGACCCTGGTAGATATCGACATCTTGTTGGTAAACTTAACTATCTTAGTAACTAGGCCGGACATTACCTTTGTTGTAGGTGTGGTTAGTCAATTTCTAAATGCCCCTTGTGATAGTCATTGGGATGCTGTAGTTCGTATTCTTAGGTACATTAAAAATGCACTAGGGAAAGGATTACTCTATGAAAATAAAGGCAATACTCAAGTCATTGGCTATTGTGATGCTAATTGGGCATGGCCACCATCTAATAGAAGATCAACTTCAGGGTATTGTATCTTTGTTGGGGGTAACCTAATCTCATGGAGGAGCAAGAAACATGTTGCTAGATCTAGTGTTGAGGCTAAGTACCGTGTGTGGCTGCAACGATGTGTGAACTTACATGGTTACGACAATTACTTCAGCAACTTAAATTGGGAGATGTCAAGGAGATGCAACTGTTTTGTGACAACCATGCCGCGTTACATGTTGCTTCTAATCCAGTCTTCCATGAAAGAACCAAACACATAGAGATTGATTGCGGTTTTGTTCTAGAAAATACTCTTAGGAGAAATCACACTTGGTTTTGTTAATTCTAATTAGCAGCTAGCGAATATATTCACTAAATCCCTTAGGGGACCTCGGGTTGAATCAATTTGTAATAAGCTTGGCACATATGACATATATGTTAGAAATGAGCACATGTTAAATTATTTGTCTTTACATATTACTAGTGACTCCTAGTTTATTGTGCTTGTTAATTATGTATTACTCTATACCTTGTATATATATTCAATACATGAAGAGAAAGCCACCTACTTTTTCATACACTTCTACACCAATGATATACAATGCCTATATGACTCGGTTCATAACTTAGCAACCCTCCAGATGATAGATCATGGCCTGTCTTCCTATGTCAACAAATCTTAGACCACCATTGGACAAATTAAGATGATATTGGTGAAACACTTCCAAAGGTGCTAGCTAAACTTGATAACATGTATATGGTCTTCATCCTCCATGGCCTCCACAAGGATTGAGTGTCAGATTCAAGTTCTAACAAACCCAAATATCCCTTCGGTGGAAGAACTCGTTGATTGTCTGCTATGAGTTCCTCGATCGGAAGTGTCAACTAGATTTGGTTCTCCAACAGGTTCAGAGTCCTCAGTTTTGTTGCTAACTCATCTAAGCGTGGAGATTGAGGTTGTGGTGGTGGTGGTAGAGGAGGCTGGGATCGTGGTTGCCCCCAATGCTCACATTGCGACCACTTTGGACATACTAATGACTGATGTTATTCTCTAGTTGGTTTCCCAGAGAAATTTTCTAATGTCACTTAGTCTCAAGTCCCTGAAGTTGATAAGCGGATGGAATCTAGAGGTGATCATCAGAATATTCTGTGTGACTTTGAGTATAAGGAGTATCTCCAACTGAAGGTAGCCCAACAAGCCTCATGCTCAATTGTGTGGCTCATACTAGTAATTATATGGTCTGTCTTTCATAAACTTTGTCTATTGGGTCTTGGATTTTGGATTTAGGTGCTTCTGATCATATTGCTAGTGATCCTTCTCTTTTTTCCACATAGTCCCCTCTCCAGACACCACACCATATTGCTTTTGCCAATGGTGTTAAAGCAAAAGCCACTAGCATTGGTCAGACCACACATGTTCCTTCATTGTCATTGAATTCTATCCTTCTAATACTTGATTGTCCTTTTAATTTGGTTTCTATTAGCCAGCTCACCCATAGCACTGGGCAGAGCATTGGCTAGGCACATTTAATTTTGACTCTTTTCTCATACAGGATGGTAGCACTAGGCAGACCATTGGAACAAGATTTGAATCACGTGGCCTATACTACCTCCAGCCATCCTTCTCTACCATATGTGCTACTACAGAGTCTCGTAGTCTTCTACACCATTGTCTGGGTCATCCAAGTCTCGATAAATTAGAGAGACTGATTTCTCATCTTCCTCGTTTACAATCTTTAGAGTGAGTCATGTTAGTTGGGAAAACATGTTCAGGCATCCTTTCCAAGAAAAGACAGTAACATTCAAAGTCTCCTTTTGATATTGTTCATTCTTATGGGGTCCTAGTTGTGTTAGTACCATCTTAGGATTTAGGAAATTTTGTTACTTTTATTGATGTTTCAAGATGTACTTGGATTTTGTTAATGAAAGACTGTTTTGAGTTATTTACTATCCTTCAAAATTTTTACAATGAAGTTCGCATTGACATTCCATTTGCATTTTAAAAAGTGATAATGCCAAAGAGTATTTTTCTGCAACTTTCAATAACTTTATGGCATTGCATTGATTCGTTCATCAATCATCCTGCCCATATACTCCTCAACTAAATGGAGTTGCTGAACAAAACATCATCATATTATTGAGACAGCTCGCACCTTTTTGTTACATGCTAATGCTCCTCATTGCAGGATATTTGATAAATCGTATGCCATCATCTATTTTAAGTAACAAAGTACCTCATTCCATTCTATTTCCTTGCAATCCTCTTTATACTGTTCCTCCTCGAGCCTTTGATTCCATTTATTTTGTGCATGATCTTTCTCTGGGTCTAGCTAAGTTGTCTGTGCAAGCCATCAAGTGCATCTTCCTTTGATACTCTAGGGTTCAAAAAGGTAACTGTGTTATTCCCCTTCTGCCATTCATACTTATTTCTTAGCTAATGTCACCTTCTTTGAGGACACTCCACGCTTAACCACTCCAACTGAACTAGCCACCTTGTCTAAGGTATTACCCATTCCTCACCTTGCTCCTCCTGCAACTATTGTTTTTGCTCTAGTGTCGCTAGAATCCTCTCCTCCTCAATTGGGTCCTTCACATCCACCTATCATTTATCAACGTAGACCATGCCCTATCTTTCCTAATGCTGAGGTAACAGGTTCCTTCAACTCAGTGATTCATCTCCTGCTCCATTGTCTCCTCTTGCCCTAGACCTACTTGATCCTCTTGCTAACTTGCTTATATCTTTCGTAAAGGTATTCGCTTTACCCGCAAACCTTATCCCATTTATAATTTTCTTAGTTATCATTGTTTGTCTTCATCCCATTATGCCTTTGTTTCTTCCATTTCTATCCCTAAACCTGTTCAGGAAGCACTTGCCCATCCAAGATGGTGATAGGTGATGATTGATGAGATGTCAGCCTTGGATTCCAATTGGACATGGACTCTTGTTCTATCTATACGTGGAAAGTCTACAATGGGTTGTCGGTGGGTCTTAACTATTAAAGTCAGGCCTGGTGGTCAAGTGGATCGCTTGAAGGCCCGTCTTGTAGCTAAGGGCTACATCTAGATCTTTGGTCTCGACTATGGTGACACTTTCTCTCTTGTTGCAAAAATGGACTTTGTTTGCATTTTTCTGTCCATGGCTGCCATGAAAAGCTGGCCTTGTATCAGTTGGATATCAAGAATGCCTTCTTCTATGGTGATTGGGAAAAGGAGGTTTACATGGATCAACCACTTGGGTTTGTTGCTCAGGGGTAGTTAGACTTAGTTTGTCGATTACATAAGGCTTTATATGGTCTTAAGCAGTCTCCTCAAGCATGGTTTGGAAGATTCATCAAGGTCTTAACAGCAGTTTGGCATGATCCATAGTGAGGCAGATCATTTGGTGTTTTATAGATACTCCATTGATGGTCATTGTATTTATCTTCTTGTGTATGTAGACGGTATTGAGATTACAGGTGATGATTATGAAAAAGGAGAAGGGAATTATCCTTAGAGCATAGTCATGTCCGTCTGGATCCCATGGTCTTGTTCCAAGTCAAATAGTCAGAATTGGAGAGTAAAAGTATTTAGACATGGCATAAACTCCTGCAGGTCTTGCTGGTGTTGGTGGACTACTTTGTCCTCCTCAGGCTCAACCTCTTCCACCACAACTGATACATTAGGGAGAATGTTGTGATCTTCAACAGCTATATCCCCTGTAATAACTGACATTGTTCCTGCAGGTCTTGCTGGTGTTGGTGGACTACTTTGTCGTCCTCAGGCTCAACCTCTTCCACCACAATTGATACCTTAGGGAGAATGTTGTGATCTTCAACAGCTATATCCCCTGTAATGACTCTATATTGAGTTGAAGTGTTCTTAGGACATACTTCAAGCGAATCTAACATCCCCATTCAATAAGAGAACACTATTGTTTTCTCCCCTTCTACACAGACTAAATCATCAAAGCTTCCTTCTGCTTGTATAATTTGACTGCCTGAAAAATCATCTAAAGATTTCTCATTGTCAACAACCACATCCAAGCCATATACAAAGAGATCACAATTCCACCTGCTGGCTTCTTCTCAGATCCTACAAAAATAATGGGTGATTGCAATTTGCCAAGGAATACCCTGAGAATGAGTAGCTCCTCCATTTTAAATGCACAATAGAGACACCTTCTGCAATCTGAATATATTTGCATCTCCAGCCCAAATAATTTCCAACCATCAAGCACACAAGAACCTGGAAGATCCTTTGCACGAGATGAAAAGTCTTTCTCTAAAACACCGAGTCTGATAGGATGCTCCCAGTATCAAGTCCCCTGTTGTCTTGTTCCTTTCTAGTGTCTGAATAACAGTCATCAATGTCCAGATCCCTCTGGCCTGGCTGCCCCACAGTAATAACATTTTCCAACGCCAACTTTTCATCATGCAGCTTGCCATTAGGATGGCCAATGGCGCCATTCCAGGCACCATAAGTTCTCTGGATTCACTCTAAGTGGACTGTCTCTTCTTTGGAACTCTTGGTTTTGCACTTGTCTCTCTCCCCATTTGGCTTGTACATGCAAGAATTCTCTGCATTAGCAGAAACCATTTTAGAGTTTCTATTTTCCTATACGTTAACTGTTGATATCTGCTTCAGAGCCCCACTACATAGTGTTTCATAAACTAGTGGAAGGGAAATCATGTAGTGTGGTCGATAATGTGTCAAATTATCATTCAAGCTTCTAAAAGTTGTGTCTACTTGTCCAACACCACCCGAGGAAATGAAATACTCTCAAGCTTGTTCATATGCATGTGAAGAGAGACACATGGTTTAGAAGAAAATCACAATAATATTTTTGATACTGAGCTGATTTCCAATGGGGGATTAGCTCAAAAGTTTGAATGCAAGAAGAAACTCAACAAGAACATAAAAATGACAATGGTAAAAGAAAAATATCCTTGGCATAGAGGAGCCCTTCAGCTTCTAGCCCTGGGCATAGAGGAGCCCTTCAGCCTCTAGTATTCTCACTCTCTAAGAGTATGTTTATGAATTTGGATTTTGAAGGACAAGAAAAAGGGAGGGAAGAAAGGACTTATAGTATAAGATTTTAAAATTTTATACTATAAGCCCTTTCTTCTTATCTAAAATCCAAATTCGCAAATATACCATAAATTTCTGAATGTCCTCTAAGTATCCCGTAATAGAATAATTTTGAAAAGCACCCAAGAAAAGTGGGGAACCCACTCTCAACAGCTATCGAATAAGGGGGAGAGCCACTCTCCTTAAATAGAACACCAAGCAACCCATACTACTTGATGTGGGACTTCGGGCATCCATACAACCCAAGTCTCAATGAATACACCGCCCCAGTAGCGCCAACGTCCCAATGACTGCACTCTGCTGTATTTTACTTAGTGGTACTTTAGTCGATCTTCTTAACCCTCTGCAGGCAGCCATCTCCATGCTGCCAACCACCAGCTTTGATACCATTGATAAGCACCCAAGGAAAGTGGGGAAGCCAGCCTCAAAAGCTAGTTGTTAAGGGGGGACAAACACTTTATAAAATTTGGAAAACTGAAAAACTGAAAATGAAAATCAAATAGGCCATTAGGTGTTCATTAACACTTGACAACAATATGCTTTGTCTTAAGTCTCTTAAGAATGTCATGGTTTGTGTGCTTGTTAATCCTTGTATAATTAGTTAATCACATATTTTTCACATAATCTTGTATTGGTTGCTTAGTTTCAATATTGTCAAATGGCTTTGGCCCCCCCGCCATGAGAAGATTTGTACATTATGGCAGCCATGGTGGGCATAAATGGCTGATTTTTGGTCTACCGCCATGAGCCGCCATCCGCCATTGATAACTTTGCTTAGTTTCGAATGAAACTGACATAAAATCATATATTCCAAAAGTTTAAGCTGACATGAATACCTTATACGAATATCTCTTTTTAGGCTTAAAGCATAAACAATTTATCATAATGGGGAGACAAGAATTGAATCCTTGCCTTTTAGTTATGATGGCTCTGATATTATGTCAATATCATGAAACCATCTATTTCAAAAAGTTAAGTTAATGGGTTGAGGCACATGAATGATTTTATACTATAACAAACAAATTGCATTGAACGATTTCCCTAATTGTTTGACTTAATTCTTTTTTAACTTCAACAGGTTGATTTTAATTTACCACAGCGCTTTGACATCACATACGTTGACTCAAACGGTGAAAAGCAGAGACCTATAATGGTCCATAGAGCAGTTCTTGGATCCTTGGAAAGATTCTTTGGTGTTCTCATAGAGCATTTTGCTGGCGACTTTCCATTATGGCTTTCTCCAATACAAGCTCGGTTTTACCTGTTACTGATACCCAGGTAATGTAATTTTTGGCTATTACTTTGAAATCTTTGGTTGATATGTATTTTCTGATCGTAATGTATACTTGCCTGTTAAATCTTCCGACTCTAATGGGCCTGTCATTTAGGAAGAGCAAAACTGAGCTCTGTGACAAGTAAATGGGTTACCGGGAAATATTGCCATATAGAAGAAAACATAAATAGCTTATATGATTCATTGTGGGAAGCGTTCATCTGTTAATTATAAAACTTTGCAGATTGTTTGAGATGCATAACTGTATCTATGGGGTTGCCAAGTTCCTAATGATGCGTAATGTAGTTTCTTTTATACTTTGTGAGAACAAACAAATAAACAATGGTCTGTGAATTGAAAGCAAACATTTTTATATTTTCACACAGCTTGAATATTGCAATGATGTGACCAATAAACTGAAAATGAATGGCATCCGAGCTGAAGTCTGCCATGGAGAGCGCCTACCAAAACTCATCAGAAATGCAGAGAAGCAGAAAATTCCATTGATGGCTGTCGTTGGTGCAAAGGAAGTTGAAACAGAAACAGTAACGGTTAGATCTAGGTTTGGTGGAGAGCTTGGTATCATGTCAGTTGACGATTTGATTAGCAGAATAAGTCTAGCAACAGAAAACCCAACATCATTATGATATTCTTTCAATTGGAAGAAAAATGGTTATCCTCTTCTCTTCTATACAGATTGGGAAAGGAGGTTGGGGGCTATCTTTTGAAACAGATACTTTGTATATTTAACATTTTTTTTCTTATTCAGTATATTTCCCAACATTGATTTAGCATGTCCATGTAATCCTGGTCGTGATGGCTGAGGTGAATTCAATTATGGCTTGTACATTGTAGAAGAATGGGGTGATATAGGTTTTGGAGGAGGGGCAAACACAATAATAAGATCTGGCGCAAGAATTTATATTCGAATCTAAGCCTTGTTTTGCTGTAGTTTAGCATATTGTTATATGCCGCGTTTGCGAAAAAGGATTTATGAATGTGTGGCTTACATTCATTTATCTTTTAGACCAAAATCCCATACTCCACTTATCTAATGCTTAACGTTTAGGATAAATTTATAATTCTTTATTCATATTAATTATTATCTTGGTTTTTATTTATTAAGGTTTTTGTTTCATGGGTACTGTTATCCTTTGCATAATCAATGGTTATAATGAATTAGTGAGATATGTGATTTATTCTTAATCACAAATAACTAAATAAGAGGTATCAATATCCTTAATTTTTATAGGGATATTGAAGGAATTCCTTTTTTCAATCATAATTAATGTTGTCTGTTCTATTTGTGATATTCTAAAAAATAAACCAAAAGCACACCCTTAATTCATATTAAGATGATATTTTAAAAGGATTTGTTACAACTAACAACTTGGGTTATGAATTCAAGGAAATAAATGATGTATCATGCTCTACTTAGTCCTACATCTATTGCACCTCTCAATCACTATATGATTATTCATATGATGATGAATCTAATCATGTCTTCGTTAATATATCCCCAAAATAGTGTTAACGGGTCTTTGATGCACTAGTATACATATGACATTAATCTTATGAATTTTACTCGGTTATTATTCTTAACCCCCCCCCCCCCAAAAAAAAATCATATATCATTTGCAAATTGGATATCTTTAAAATTCAAGCAACACGTGATTGTGTTTTGTTTTGTTACTGCATTCAGGTGATTCAATCAATTTTGGTTTTGTCATTCTAAATTTTTTTTAAATATAAAATTATTCATATGTTTAGTTCTTCAGAGCTTGCAAACTATGGTATGGTAGTCATCAGCTACAATTATATGATGCTTCCCAGAGGGATGAGAGTAAAACTGATGGTATTTAAAAGTCATATGATCTGTCGCACTAGTCAATTGTCCATCAATCCTCTAGAACAATACTAGATGCATTAAAAGAATGAGAAAACAAGTTCTTACAATTAAGGTCTAGATGTGTGAAAGCTTGAAGGAAACATGAAAAAATGGGGTTCCTAGAAACTCTCGAGCTACAGGCGAATGCAGTATATGGGCAGAAAACACGATAATCAAATTAGAAAAAAATACTCTCCGCACAAATGTGATGCACTATGTGGACGCATATCGAAAAAGAAGATGCATTTGTTGGCATAGGTAGTCCAATCAATTCATATAAGTCATCCTCGCTGTATAGTCCAATACCTATATAGCCTCAGGATCCTCTCATTTTGGTGTGTAATTGGTTTATTCATTTACCCCTTCATTTAGAGGCCTTGCCAGGAGGGCTCCTTGTAGGTCTTCTCCTCGGCGATCACTCTTGCCCTCGTCACTAGGCGTTACATGCTTTTTATAAAGTGGTGGTTCAAGTAGCTCGGTCCACGGGCTAGTATGGGCCAGAGACGCAGCTCTTCTCCCCACCTTGGGAAGACGGATAATTGCGCTTTGTGAAGCCAGCCTTATGCTATGCCCTCCATTTTAGAGGCCAAGAAGCCTGGGCCTTTGCTCAAACCCCTTGGCCCAGCTCTCTTGGAGCGGCAGGCTTGCTTAAAGCATCACTGGCCCAACCCTAAGCATGTCCAACTAAGGTCACAAGTTGGCGCTCCCGTTTCAGCCATGAGAGAACAAGCTACAGCGGCCAACAGGATGATGGAAAGGTTGGATCGAATATGCCGAAGGAAATATTGGGAACTCTGAGGAGCAGAAGTGGACATAAATACCAGAAGTTTGCAGAGTTCAGGGAGGTAAATTCTCCCGTTCAGAGGAGTTTTTGATCAAAACAAAGTAGAAGAATGGACAAAGCTATGGAGAAGAATGGACAACAGATAGGCATTCAAAACCAACTACAAAGTCACAACAACGAGTAGGGTTTTCACCATAAGTGCTGAGGGATGTTACCACCCAAAATCCGATCTAAGGTAGGAACTTGTAGGACTTGGTTGAATTGTTTGAACTATATGTGAATTTCTTGTTTGATTTATGAAATTCGTCTTTTGAAAATGTTTTCAAATGAATTTTGAGAGCAAAATTCTTTTTAAGGTGGGTGGTAATATAATACCCTAAAAATTAGTTAAAAATTAATTTGAGCTTTATTAGTTGTAATTTCAAAAATTTGACAGTTTAGCAATGATGAGGATAGCCCAACAGATGTGTTAAAAAAAAAATTTCGGGCAGAGGTGAATAGTAACCTTCAGGCCGGCAATGAAAACGCTGAAACCTTATCAGAACAGGGAATGTCCGGATTAAGAAAAGGGAGGGTTAAAACTAGAAATGGTAAGGAATGATAATTTTATATCTAGATTTAATTTTCGGGCAATGTTTGATTACCGGGTATGGTGGTTTACCTGCTTGGTAGAGTTTTGATATGCGGTTTTTAACACTGTACAAGTTACTTGGTGGGCAAGTAACATTTACCAACCACTTTATGCCAAGTGGATGGCAAGGATTAAAACTTGAAAAACAAGTTTTAATCTTAACCTTTCATTTATTATATTTTACTCGGGAGCCAATATCTCATCTATTCAGTGAAATTTCAATATGCGATTTTAACAGAAAAAGCTACTTGCTCCCCAAGTTAAATTGAGCCACTTATCTTGAGCCAAGTGGATGGACAAGATTCATTCTTTGACTAACAAAATAAATCCTAGCCATCCATCTCATTATTTTCTTTTAAAAGAAAGAAATACACACTTTGATTACACAATTATGACATCTAACTCAAGATAAATACAAAGCCACCAACCTTATCACCCCACCATCATCATTTTCGGCCAAGAGCCCTTGAAACATAGCCCTCCATTTTTCTTTCTCTCCAACCTTCATTCTTGCTTCCAAATCCCCAAAACCTAAGCTCAAAGACCCTAAAATATCAAGATTGCTTCACAAAACTTGTTCTACTCTCCATTATCTACCAAACTAACCGATTAGAATTTGAATCCATAATCTTTTTATACCTTGAGAGCTCACAATATGCTGCCTAAGGAAGGGTTTGGTGTGGGTTTGAAGGATTTGAAGTGAAGGAAACCATTCTTGGATCATCCTTGGAGCCAAGATCCTTAAAGCCACCAAAGTAGGGCATTTTAAACCTCTTTCACTTAAAATTTATTTTTGTGATTTACTTATTGATTTGGCTGAATATTTTTCATGCTATTTAGTGATAATATATGAATATTGATGTATTAATTTTGGTGGGGAGTTTGGATGATGTTAGAAATCATTTTTGTCAAAAGAGATTTTGAACCATGCTGCTAAAATTTGATTTTACTATAGGCAGGGATTGTTCACGAATTTTCTGGCACAATTGTGGGTATTTTCAGGAGCTAGAAAACATATATGTTGAAGTTAACATCCTAGGTTAGTTGAAAAATTTTCTTGAGTTTTGATTGAGTTATCCTGTTTTAAAAAAATCAAGAACCAAAATGGTATCCATGCTACCTGGATTATTGAACTGAAGCTGTGAGATTGTCTAATTTTTCTACCATATTAAATGATTGAATTTTCCTTTAAAATTTTTACTGAGTTTTGATAACATCTTGAAGTATAACTGTGATTTTTCCTTTGAATTGATTCAATCATTTGCTAGGGTTAAAAATTAGGAATTTCCTTCTGAGCTAAGGTTAAGTGGTTCTGAGCACCAAATTTGTTTAATTTTGTTAGTATAGTTAGAGAACTCATTTTGCTCTGAATTTTTTATGGAACCTTGTGGACACATTGAAGTGTTCTTGATAATTTTTATAGCCTCTGAATTGCTTGTTTGATATGCAAATAAATTATGCTACGAATATGTGAAATCTACTATTGTGCTGAAAATGAATTAATGCTTTGAATTGATGAAATAATGGCATCTTGTACTAGTATGACATGAACACAAGAATATGAATATGAATAATTGAGCATGTGAACTTATTGATGAGGTTAGGCACACATAGATATGAATGATTATTACAATTTCTCATATGCGAAAGAAAAGCATAAGATTATGTTTCTTGGGTTGGAGAAGTAAATCCGGTTGTAGAAAGTAAACCTGACCATCAAGAAAAGCATAAGATTATGTTTCTTGGGTTGGAGAAAGTAAATCTGGTAATTTATTCGGGGAAAGTAAACCTGGCTAGGAATAGGTTTGTGTGAGAATTGGAGAAAGTAAATCCAATGATCATGTATAGGAATGAGCTTAGTCCTAAAAATATAGTCTATTACCTTGAAGTAGTCTTTTATCTTATGTGCTAAGTGAAAAATTTTAGTATAAATATTGAGGCCAATATGTTAAGTTGTGATTTAGTAGTATAGGGTTTATATGATGTTGAGTAGTATGGTATATGATTGAATAATAAAAACTACCCATTTCGAAAGGATGATTTTAGAACTTAACAATGAATATTTAATATGTATTGTATGATCACATTTTCTTGATAAAATGAAGTGGCTGGGACGATGATGATGACATTATGATTATGTATTTCGGATACCCTATTGAGAATTTTAGAATTCTTACCCCCTTATTTGTGTTTAGATGTCGTCTCCAGGTTGATCTAGAGAGCTATGGGGTTGTTACACAAAGGAATAAGATTGTAGTAGTTTAGTAGTTAGTGCTTTTACTATGTCGTACTTAGTTGTATGTATATGTTTGTAAACATAATAGAGAACAGATACGTACTAAAACTCATAGGAGAGTTTCCTTTTGTACTTAACTATGTATTCAATAAACGTTGTGTTTCTCTATTATATATTTTAATAGAATTTTGCTTAGTTATTTCACACATTAATCGATCTTCCTATAGATATTTAAGAAAGGTCTGCTAATTAATAAGTAATAACTCTCGAGTACGATGTCATGACTTAAGGATGGGGTTGTGCTTGGGAGGATGTTACACATTTAACAAAAGAACAATCAAGCATTAAGCTTGAAGTACATCAAAAATAGGATTAGTTGTTTCAGAAAGTAGATTTCTGAAGCCTTCAGTATATAATAGAAATGCTAAATGGATATATGAGTAGATAAAACAACGTAATGAATAGAGAAAAAAAAGATCAGAGAAAAGAAAATGTGACACAAAAGATTTTATATTGGTTCGGCCAAAATTGCCTACATCTAGTACTCAACGCATGTTGAGGTTCTACTAAACATTTTTCTCAAACTAGAGAAAGAATATGGATAGTCTTTACATTAGCCTTCCCAAGCTCTCTCTCTGACCAGTAGACAACCCCTCCTGTCACAACCTGAGTAGTTATTCACCAGCCTCTCCAGCTGAACCTTGAGTAGTCTTGTACTAGCCTCTCCAAGCTAACTCTCTGACAAGCGGACAACCCCTCCTGTCACGTTGGAAGTAGTTATTCACCAAGTCTCTCCAAGCTGAACCGAGTAGTCTTTCCTTAGCATCTCCAAGCTGAACTCGTGACTAGTAGACAACCCCTACTATCACGTTGAAAGTAGTTATTCACCAGCCTCTCCAGCTGGTCGAGTAGTCTTTCCCAGCCTCTCCAAGTTGAACCCGTAACCAGTAAACAAACCCTCCTCTCACGTCCAGTAGTTTTTAACTAGCCTTTCCAAGCTATCTCATCCTGATCACTCCTGGATCAAGGATACAAAGGTTTGTGTTTAGGTTGCCACTCAAACTAACCTACACTCAAGTTTCCTTAAAATATACATGAATAACCTAGGAGAACTTGAATGACTTCTTTCTATCATTTCTTCCTAGAAAGAACATATATCTATTCAAGAACGTGGAAAGAAGATTTTCATAAGCAAGGAAATTGATTACATGATGTGATGAACCTTACAGGATGTGAGGAGAGATTTTCAGAGTTTCCACTCTTGAGTAGTGTCAATCTCTTATCTTTGAAAGCATAATATCTCTACTTATAGATGGTCTTCCTTGTGACCATTGCTTGTGATCGGATATCCAAGTGACACGTATTGATCATCTATTTGTGTCTTGGAAAAGCAATCTAGAAGTGTAGCCTGCTTTTTGTTAGGATATTCAGAAGCCATTGCAAGATTGAGGTTTTTGATGCTACTTTAGAAATTACTCTTACTTTCTGAACATGATTTCTAAACTCTTTTCTTCTAAAAGCTGAGGTTGTTGACCAAGTTGGCAGAGGAGATAACTTGCAGGTTGAAACTGGGTTTGACTTTAAATTTGAATTTCAAAAATCCTTCCTTTTCTAGTAATGTTTAGCGCTCCATATTGAAGTGAGCTTTCTGACGTGCGGTATCAGTTCCTTGATGAATCTTCGGTCTTCTATTCTTAAATCTAAAGTTTATGATGATGAAAGGTTTACAATCATGATAGTTGAAGATTGTGTAACACATTCTCAGAGTTTGCTTGATATCGTTCTTTTAAGCGTACTTTCTAATGTCCAGTGTTACTTTCTAAGTCCTGTGCCTTGGTTTCTTTCCCTTGTTATGATTCCCTTTTATCCTTAAGGCATGTTTACATATTTTTCACGATATAATATTCATTTTCTATTAAGTTCAATCTCTTTATATGAGATAAAACATATTTGCACATGCAAAGTGAAATTATTCTTCTTTCAAGTCCGTGTTATGCAAGTCAAAAATACCTACGCTATGTCAAGAAAACTCAAGGCAGACATTAGTCATTCTTCAAAATATTTTCTTTAAATTGGTTTTGTTGTCACTAAAAACATATTGCTTTGAAGCTTTCTAAAAGGGTTTTGGAGCTAACAATCTCCTCCTTTTTGATAATGATAAACCAATTTGAAGAAAATGTTTTGAAAAGATGTTGAAAGAAATAGAATTGAATGTCATGATAGAAGCTATTCTTTTAAAACATCATAAACTATAACATTTAGGAAGTTCTTTTCTTAAGGCATGATATAGATAGGTTCTCAAACATTTTTAAGCATTAAGCAACTTAAATCTGAGTTGATTTTGTTGTTTATGAAAATTCTAAATTTACTTAGAGTACTTTTCTGAGATGGATCAGAATGGTAATCAAGGATATCATCGTTTAAGTCCTTTTAATACAACCTGCTTGATTTTCAGTTGTTTGAAGAAACTTTGAAGCAAGCGTGCTTCAAAAGAAAACAAGTAATACTTGTGATTGTTTATCTTGATTATAATTCGTATTCAGCATAGCTTTAACTAAACGAAATTTTTGAAAAACCAATGCTCAAAACATATGACAATCTTTAAGAGCATGCATGATCAAAAGAAGAAAGCATACTGATGCTTATGTAGTTTCTAAGGCTCAAAGAAACTTAAAACAAGTTCATCAACATATTGCTATGCGAGGTTTTTGAAGCTTATCAGGGATAAATCCCAAATTTTATCAAAGAAAAGCATAAATGAGCTTTTTGATTATGAGCAGTGAAACTTTTCTCATAAGTATCAGAGCATGAAAGAAACCAATTTTTATAAAAAGAAATTAAAATAAATGCTCATGATTTTTGTGAAAACCAGTTCACTGATATAGACATAACACATTATATGTCAAATAGGCACTACACACCTGAGAGAGTTCTAAGGCTCACAAACTAATCTTAGTTGTAACAAAATAGGTAGGAGCAAGTTTCTGAGGTCTTGTTAGAAACTATTTACAACTAAATTTTGATCAAGTTATACAATGCCTTTAAGACATTCTCATTTGTGGGCAGAAAGAATGTATTTCATAAAATTTTTTTAAGCATATCATGCATATCAAAGCAACAAAAGAATGATTTTGTGCTCTTAAAAGATACTTTTCAGTGCTAATCACAAAAACATAAATGAGCTAAATATCTTAGTGTTTTCAGGAATAAGCAAATTAGACCACACACATAAGGGAATAGAAGCAAATATTTATCATCAAGATATATGATTATCAGAGCTTTAAAAGAAACAACGTTTAAGACAGATATATATGAAAGCATAAGCATGATATATAAAACTGAATTTTATAAGCCAAGATAAAATGTCAAAACACAAAAAAAAAAACTAATCAATAAAATAATATGCATGCTAAAAAAATTCTCTGAGCTCCCTCAGCATATGCTCCCCTTGAATTCCATAGCACTTGGTTTTCTTTATCTCTTTTCTTCTCCCTTTTAACATCATAAAAAAGTAGGTGTGTTGGAAATCAAGACACCATCTTCAGCTTCATCGTCTTAAGTGTAACATCTTCCCAAGTACAACTTCATCCTTAAGTCATGATATTGGACTTGAAGCTGCTACTTATTAATTTGCGAACCTTTATTAAATATCTATAGCAAGATCGGTAATTCGTATAATAACTAAGTCGTAATTCTATCGAAAATATATAAAAAGGAAATAAAATATCCATTAAGTATAAATATGAATGCAAGGAAAACTCTGCTATGAGCTCTTATATATGTCTCCTTTTATATAATTACAAACACATGTACATAACAAAATAAAGTTAAAAAGAGATTGCAACTATCGAGTTACGATGTATCCGATTCTTCTATGACAACAACTTCATATCTCCCTAGTAATCTGGAGGCAACATGGAAACACAAAACATAGGGGTGGAAATCCTAAAATTCTAGTAGGGCATCCTCAAAGGTATAGTAAAATAAATCTATTTTATCGTCATTGTTATCGTCCTAACCACTTCGGTTTATTAAGAAAATGTGAGCATACAACATATGTTAAAAGTTCATTTTAAAGTTAAAAATTGATTCTCCGAAGTAGGTCATCTTTTATTATTCAATCACTTAATATACACATGCCATACTCCTCAACATCATAGTATTCCATTCTTAACTGTACGTGCCCTCGATATATGAAAGGGATCTCATATACATCATTCCTATCTTTTTGTGCCTTTGACATAATAAGGGGATATTTTCATGCTCTTAACATACTATAGGGATCTCTTTGTGCTCTTAACATATTATAAGGGATTTCATTCTTCACTCAACATATACATCATCCTCAAGCTCACATATACATGCATCACATTTCTATATGCATTAGCATAAATCTCTGATTTTGTAATGCTTCAAACCTATATAAATCATTCATTCATTCCTCATAAACAATCTTGGAAGTCCATTGTATGCATTCATACATATCAAACTTGAATCAAAGTCATTATATCATAAATTCAAGGCATTATCACAATTCCAGCACATTGGAAAATTTTTCACTCAAGTAACAATTTATTTTTCATGCTAAATAAATAAGTTCAAAGGCTAAAAAAATTCCCTATCACACTCAATGTGTACCAAGCTCCTATAAAAATTTCAAAGGAAGAATCATTCTCTAACTTGATAACAAAACTAGACAAATCTGGTGGTCAGAGGCCACCTAATCTAAGCCCAAAACTAGAATTCCATAATTTTTAATCCTAGTAAATGAACCTCAAAAATTTGAAATAAAAAATTTAGTAAAATCTTAAGATGTCTCTAATACCCTATAAAAGTTTCAAAGGAAAATTCAATCATTTGCTATGATAACAAAATTAGCAACAATTATAGCTTCGGGTTTAGCAATTCAGCAACATGTATAGCTTCGGTTGCTGATTTTTTAAGAGTAAAATTCCTTAAAGTGATCCAAGAGAAATCATAGAGTTGCCTTAGGATGTTAGCTTTAACATATAACTTTTCTAGCTCATAAAAAATCTACAATTACACCATAAAATTTGTTACTAAACCTTGCCTAGGAGAAATTCGAAAATCCAATAGCATAATTCAAAATCCCTTTTGACAAAAATGATTCCTAACATCATGCAAACACTCCACCAAATTAGACACATCAATATCTATATATCACCAATCAATACAACTAAAATTATCAAGTAAATTAGTAACCAAACTTTAGAAAACAGATTTGAAAACCAAAAAGGTTTAAGAGCCCTACTTTGGTAGCTTAAGGAATCTTGGCTTCAAGGGTGATCCAAGAAGGATTTTGCTCACTTCAAGGCCTCCAAACGAACACCAAACCCTCTCTTAGGTAGCAATAGATGAGGTGTCAAAGTGAAAAAAATCATGAGGACTTGAAATTTCAATCGGTTAGTATGGTAGATATTGATGAGTAGAACAAGTTTAGTGAAGGAAGTTTTGATAGGGTTTTGATAATTTAAAGCAAGTCTTTAGCTCTTTGAAGAAACAAAAATGGTGGTTGTTCTTCCTTCCCCTTTCGCCAAAATGTTATTGGTATATTGAAGAAGATTTAGCTTTTATTTTGCTTGTAGGTGAAGTTTAGATATTATATAATATAAAGGCATGATTCCTGAAGAAAGAAAGTAAAATGGATGGCTAGGATTTCATCATTGAATTCAAGATTAAATCTTAGCCTTACACTTGTATTAAATGGATATACATTATCTATTTATCATGATTAAACTATCTTTTAGGGTTAGAAGTTATGCACCGAAATCTCACCGAACGGGTGAAACACCGTACCTAGGTAATAAGATATTGCCCGAAATTAATTCTAGGTATAAAATCTTGATTCCTAACCATTTCTAACCTTGACCTTGCCTTTTCTTCCTGGGCATCTCTTGGTCCTGGTTCTAGGGTTAAGCCCGATAGCCCGTTGCCTGTAGGTCACTATTCATATTTTTTAACACATCCCTTGGACCGTCCTTATCATTGCTAAAACTGTCATATTTTTGAAATTCACACTAATAAATCTTTAATTAATTTGTTGAATAATTTTTAGGTTGTTACATCACCTTTTGTAGAATTTCTTGGTTGGTCTGAAGAATTTGAAGCTGGTGTTCTTCATTTTGTCTGAGCTAGGCGCCTTGCTCTATGATTGTTGCCTCAGCTCGATCCTGCTGGAGGCAATCTCTCTAGGTGGCACAGGATGGTCTGATCTGAGAGCTTGCTGGAGGCTCGATTAAGACGGATGAGGCAAGTGAATGGTTCCCGATGATGGAGCAGCTTTAGGAGAAGGCTCAAGGATGTTAGGGGTATAGTTTCCCCAGACTTAGGCGATTCAGCCTGTCGTTAGAGGAGGCACGGGAGGTGGAGAGATGACATGCCAACATTAGGGCGGGTAGAAGTAGGCTCAAGAATATGAGAAGCAACAACTTCAACCATTTGAGCCGAGGTGGAAACAACAGCTGTAGGTATAAAAGTGCACGAGAAGAGGGGTTGAATCATGCTTTACTCCTTTTCATATATGAAACATTTAAAGAAATACTATCAAGTACTAAGCTTGAAGTGCGCGAAACCATATTAGATGTTTTAGAAAGTAGATTTCTGAAGCATAGAAGGAGTAACAAAACAGCCAAAATGATATATCAGCAAATATTAAATTATACAACATAACAAAGAAAGTAAAGGAAATCAGGGATAAGAAGAAGTGACACAAGCATTTTATACCTTGACCAAACCTCCTATATCCAGGACTCAACACACGTTGAGATTCCACTAAACATCTTTCTCAAACTAGAGAAAGAAATTGATAGTCTTTACATTAGCCTCCCAAGCTCTCTCGTATGACCAGAGACAACATTTACTTTCACAACTTGAGTAGTTATTCACCAGCCTCCAAGCTGACCCCGTGACAAGTAGACGACCTCTACTATCATGTTGAAAGTAGTTGTTCACTAGCCTCTCCAAGCTGAATTGAGTAGTTTTTCGTGCCTCTCCAAGTTGAACCCGTGACCAATAGACAACCTCTCCTGTCATGTTGAAAGTAGTTATTCACTAGCCTCTCCAAGCTGAATAGAGTAGTCTTTCCCTAGCTTCTCCAAGCTGAACCCGTGACTTGTAGACAACCTCTCCTGTCACATTGAAAGTAGTTATTCACCAGCCTCTCCAAGCTGAATCGAGTAGTCTTTCCCAGCCTCTCCAAGTTGAACCAGTGACCGCAGACAACCTCTCCTGTCACGTTAAAAGTAGTTATTCTTCAGCATCTCTAAGCTAAACTTGAGTCCTTTTCCCTAGCCTCTCTAAGCTAAATCGAGAGTAGCAAGAACACTTTATTGTCACGTTGCAAGTAGTTTTACATTAGCCTCTCCAAGCTATCTCACATCGATCATTCCTGGATCAAGAATACAAAGGTTTTGTGTTTGGGTTGCTACTCAAACTAACCTACACTCAAGTTTCCTTAAAATGTACATGAATAAGTTGAGATAACTTGAATGACTTCTTTCTTACAACTCTTTCTAAGAAGAACATATAACTATTCAAGAATGTGGAGAGAAGATTTTTACAAGTAAGGAGACTGATTACATGATGATATGATGAACCTTCAGGACATGAAGTGAGATTTGCAAGAGTTCTCTCACTTGTGTAGCATCAGTCACTTGAACATTGAAGCACATCATCTATATTTATAGATGGTCTTCCATTGTGACCATTGCCCTTGATCAGATCTCCAAGTGACACATGTTGATCTTCCAATTGTGTCTTGGAAAAGCAATATAGAAGAGTAGCCTTCTGTTATCATAACTTTTCAGAAGCCGTTATATGATTGAGGTTTCTGATGTTACTTCAAACTCCTGTTACTTTTTGAACGTGGTTTCTGAACTCTTTCTTCTAGAAGTTGAGGTTATTGACTAAGTTGGCAGAAGAGATGACTTAGTTTGAAACTAGTTTTGACTTTAATTCAAATTTCCCTCCTTTTAGGTAACGTTCAACACTCCATAGTGAAGTGAGCTTTTTGAAGTGTGGAATCAGTCCCTTGATGAATCTTTAGTCTTAGATCTTCAATCCAAGCTTTATGATTCTAAAAGATTTGTGATCATGAAGATTAAAGCTAGTAGAGCACATTGGCTTCAGCGTTTGATGGATATCTTCATTTCAGGTATACTTTCTATAGTCCCATGCTACTTTATGAAGTCCCAGATCTTAGTTTCTTGTACTTATCTTGATATCTTTTCATTGGTAAGTCATGTATGCGTACTTTGCATGATATAATATTCACCTCTATTAAGTTCAATCTCTTTATTTGTGACAAATCATGTTTGCACATGCAGAGTGAAATTATTCTCGCTTTAAGTCCGCATTATGCAATTCAAAATAACCTATATGCTTTGTCAGAAACTCAAGGAAGACATTAGTTGTTTTTCAAATATTTTCTTTAAATTGGTTTTGTTGTCACTGAAAACATATTGCTTTGAAGCTTTCTGAAGGGTTCTGGAGCTAACAATCTCCCCTTTTTGATGATGACAAACCAATTTGAATAAAATCTTTTGGAGAGATGTTGAAAGAAATAGAATTGAATGTCATGATAAAAGCTATTCTTTCAAAACATCGTAAGCTATAACATTTAGGAAGTTCTTTTCTTAAGGCATGATATAGATAGGTTCTCAAACATTTTAAAGCCTTAAGTAACCTAAATTAGAGCTGATTTTATTGTTTATGAAGATTCTGAAATTACTCAATACTTTCTGAGATACATCAAAGCGGTAAAAATTGGATATTATCATTTAAGTTCTTTTAACACAACCAGCTTGATTTTCAGTTAAAAAAAGGTTTCTAAAGCAAGCGTGCTTGAAAAGAAAACAAGTAATACTTGTGATATTATTATATTGATTAAACCTTATTCAGCACAACTTTATCCAAACAAAATTTTTGAAAACCAATGCTCAAAACATATGAAACTTTTTAACAGCGCATGCATGATCAAAAGAAGAAAGCATATTAATCTTATGTAGTTTCTAATGCTCAAAATCTTTGATATAGATACACTAGTATATTACATGTGAGGTTTTTTAAGCTCATTAGATCAATCCCAAATTTTATCAAAGAAAGCATAAATGAGCCTTTTGATTATGAGAAGTGAAACTTTTATCATAAGTATCAAAGTATGAAAGAAACCAATTTTTATAAAAAGGAACTTAAAACAAATGCTCATTTTTTTGTGAAAACCAGCTCACTGATACATACATAACACATTATATGCCATATAAGCACAACATACTTTGAGAGAGTTCTGAAGCTCACAAAATGATCTTAGTTGTATAAAAAACATGTAGGAGTAAGTTTTTGAGGTCTTGTAAGAAACTATTCACAACTAAATTTTTATCAAGTTATACAAAGCTTTTAAGACCTTCTCATATGTGTGCAGAGAAATGTGTTTCATAAAAAGATTTAAGGACATCATACACATCCAAACACATCAGATAAACACATCATTAGAACAACAAAAGAACGATTTTGTGCCCTTAAAGGATACTTCTAGTGCTAATCTCAAAAACATAAATGAGCTAAATATCTTAGCGTGCTAAGGAACATGTAACTTAGACCATATGCATAGGAGATAGGAAGCAAACATCTATCAACAAGATATGATTAGCTAAGCATAAGCAGGCATCGATATGTATCAGAGCTTTAAAGGAAACTGTTTAAGATAGATATGTATCAGAGCACAAGCATGATATATAAAAAGAATTTTATAAGCCAACATAAAATGTCAAAAAAAAAAAAAAAAACAACAGAAGAATATGCATGCTGCATGCTAACAAAAAATTCTCTGCTTGCCCCAAGCATATGCTCCTCCTGAATTTCATAGCACTTGATTTTCTTCATCTCTTTTCTTCTCCCCTTTTGACATCATAAAATAGGAGGTGTGTTGGAAATTAGAGATACCATCTTCAGCTTTGTCGTTCTCAGCTTTTGTAGAATCTCTTAATTGGTCTGAAGAATCTGAAGTTGTAGTTCTTCATTTTGTTTGAGCTGGGCGCCTTGCTCTATGATTGTTACCCCAAGCCGATCCTCTGGAGACAATTTCTCTTAGATGCTAGGCTCGGTTGAAGACGAATAAGGCAAGTGAATGGTTGCCAATGATGGAGAAGCTTTAGGAGAAGGCTTAGGGATGTCTAGGGGTATAGTCTCCCAGACTTAGACAATTCAGCTTGGTTATTAGTAGCGGCGCAGGAGGTGGAGAGGATGGCATGCCAACACCAGAGGCAGTAGGGAAAGAAGTAGGCTCAGGAATAGGAGCAACAACAATTTCAAGCATTTGAGTCGACGTAGAAATAGCAACTTTTTTACCAAGAAGAGGAGCATCTGATGCTCTATCTCTTCTTATTCTTCTGAGTGATGCGGATGGAAGGAGGAGGTTACAACGCTACAAGGATAAGAGATATTGGTTCATGGACTTTCTATGCTGGTTCTTCAATGATGGGCTCCAGGGATGGCTCTTCATTGACAGGGCTCTATTAGAGACTCATCGACGTGGAGCCAAGTCTAATTATAGCACTTAGCCTACCCTTCTCCTTATTGAGCAAGCTTAATTCTTCTTCATTTGAGGATTCTTTTGCTAGATCCTTTTCTTTTACATCTTCTTCCTCAGATGGGCTTTCAAAGTCATCAACAATAACTCGATAGCTGGCTTCTTCATATTTTGCAACTTCTTTATTCAGTATGGAGATTCTGGACTCATATATAGGCATCTATTTGCATTTGAGCCAAACATCTCTTGTCCTGATGACCTTTAAGGTTTGACCACCACTAGAGTTTCTTGAGAAGTAGACTCCTATTTTTTTTTGTCATTCTTTCTTCAAATTGATGAATCAGAGTGGATTCCTCCTTCTTCATTCGAGTTCTAGGCTCACTTTCTATAAGCACTAGCTTCCTTTTTTTTGGTTTTCTCTTATTGAGACTCGACCATTTGTAAGGCTTTTCTAGCTTGATCACCTCTTGTCTAGGGACTCTGCTTTGTTGGTTCAGAACCAAAGATGATGGACCTTTTTCTTGAAGTTCTGAAAGACGAAGCTGAGAATATGGTTCCTTCCAAGAGCTCATATCTCTCAGTAAGAAGAGGGAAGCACATATGTTGAAGAAGTCTAGTCAACAACATTCCATATGGAACACTAGTAGTCCTCCATTTTTCTTTTGAGATTGCACTCACCATATAATCCAAAATGAGCATTGGCAGGTTCACTTTTCTCTTTGCCATCAAACAATAAAGAAGCATGCAGTCCATGCTAACAAGTGCATCTTTATTTCCTATACGGGGTAAGATAGAGAATTAGACTACCATATATACCTTCCTAGCCCTAGCACTCAACATGGCAGGAATGATTTCATTTGGCTTGTGAATGATGAAATCGGTTACATACCTGGACACATCTCCTTCATTTATTCCAAGAGAGTGAGCCCAATCTGGTGAGAACTCAGATGACTCCGACATTTAGTACTTTGGTGACCTTGGAAAGTCCTAAAGCCGTGATCTTGATAGGCAATCTCTGATCATAGATTTTACAGATGAAGTTGAGAGTCTCTCCATATAATAGTAGAAAGCGGTGACTAATCATGGGAATAGTAGTTCATTAATCTCAAGATATTCCTCCTATTTTGAAAGGTAAAGACTTCATCATGAATAGATATTTCTTCATGAAGATCTTTCCTCAGAGACTTTCTAGGAGCCATCTTCCTTGATGTAAAATATCTTTCATAATGATCCTGCATGCCAGGATCATCATACATGTGAAAAGAAGCTTGCTCAATAGCAAATTGGTCTAGATTCTTCCCTTTAGCCATTGATGAAACAGAGGATAAGTGAATGGAGAGAGATAAAGGGATGAGGCAAAAGATTAAATCTTGAGATGATTTGTGAGAAGATTTGAGGTTCAATTCAGGGATGAGGGTTTGAGAGAAAAGGTTGCACTTAGATAAAAATGAGAAGATGAAACGATTGAGAAGATGTGTTTGAGGTTGAGGATGAAGGTAAAAGGAGATGTGTGAGGAGTGGAGGTTATTTAAGAGATGTGACGTGACTGACTAAATATGAGGTGACATGGTGGAGAGAAAACCCAAAAAAGTGGGAATTATCTTGCTTTTTTAGAAAGAGAGGTTTTTGACTTTTGAGATCACTTTGAAGAGCTTACTTTCTAAGCTTCACTTTTCTCTTTCTAATCCTTCAGAGACACACGCATTCTCAACATAAGCTCATCTTCATATGTTGAAGCTTATGACCCCATATAAACTTTATTCTCTGACCCTCATAACTTTTTTCTGATCAACCCATCTTCAATCTGAACTAGTAGACAAAACTGATCTTCAATATGATACATGGTCATGCAAACTGATATCTTGATATACCAACTAAAAGCTGATCTTGCAAACTACTTTTGTGATCTTCCAACTGATTGACTATTCTTACTAATGATGTCTTTGAACATATAAAGCTGATGACTTTTCTTTTTCATTTGGAGCTATAAAGAAAGAATGCCAGAGATATTTGTGCATGAATGCTTATGCAGATTTAAAACCATATGAATTTAAAAACCTTTTCAAGACACAAAAATGATCATCAGCTAATGATTTTGTGAACATATCTGACACTAGGTCTTTAGTATTCACAACCATTAACTTAATATCTCCTTTTAGAACACACCAAAAAAAAAAAAAATGTAACTATAAGAGCTTGAGTTAGGAGTCCTGAAAGGATTCTTAACAAGATAGATAGCACTTGTGTTACTTTAGAGACAGGGATATTGAAGTGCCTTAAGAGATAATCTTCTAGCTAATTCCTTATCGGCAACATCTAGGTGTAATCAACTTTCAACGCTATATATATTCGTCCTTAGCAGAGAGAGCAATTATGTTCTTTTTTGCATAACCAAGTGGTCAAACCTTTTCAAATGAAATAGCAGCAACCACTAGTGCTATTTCTCTCAACTCTTTCTAGCAAAGTCATCATCTCAAAGATCTAGTGCAATCAAACTTGCTTTGTTCCTCATGACATTGGCAGCACCATTGAATGTGTTCTTGAACGTCTCCTTTGTGCTAATGATGATTTTTCAACTGGTCAACTAGAATTTGCCTTTTTTGAACTATAACAACTCCTTTTACAAAGCATCCACCCAACTTTGATTAACTCAAAGCTTCTTTATAGCATTCAGTCTCAATGGTGGAGATGAAAACATAATTTGATATATATCTAAAGGATGACCTGGTTCTCATACTCTTGAAAAATTCTCCATGAACCTTGTATTGAGAGGCTGTCTTTAGGTCAGAAACTCCCTTGTAGTTTCTATATCATTGAGATTTGTCAGCTTGTCTTTTATCTTCAGTTTGCTCATCTTCATGTCCAAAAATGTTACTTTCTGAATGCTCTGAGGTTTTGAGCATGCATTTTGAAGAGTTGATGTGATGGAGCTTACTTTCTGAAGATATTGCTTTCATCAAACTGCTTTCAAGCATCCTTGAGACACATCTTCTCAAGACATTCCTCTAGATCTTTTGAAAACATATGCAAAGATTTCATTAAGCTCAATCATCATTTGGCTTGAGTCATTCATGGATCTTAGGCTTTGAGATTCTGATCCACTTCCTGGACAGGTAAGTATCTGGTGTAGTCAAGGTTTATTTATTCCTTGGCACTTCAACTGATTGACCCTTTTTTCCTACAATAGAAATAAGTTTTTGATTTTGGTACCCAACTTTCTTGGGTCCTTTTTGGGTAGTTTTCAAAGGAAAGGTTTCCACCTTCTAAAAGATTCCATTTTCAAGAATCATTTGTCAGGTGGGTGTTACTTCCTAGGCAAACAAACAAAATAGAGATATTGAATGAGGTTGCATTGCTTCTTTTCTTAGACATCCTTTTCATATCTCAATCCTGTTTTCTAAAATATAGCTTCTGATCCCATCATAAGTTCAAGGATTTCAACTATTTCCTGTTTGTTCTAGGTTAGGTTTCAAAAGCCATGAAGTCTTTTCAAAGTATATAAATAAACTTTCTAACTTCTTTCTCATTTCTTTTGAAGACTTCATTCTAAGGTAACCTACCAAGTTCTCTCTACATGTTGAGATATTCAAAGGAATAAGCTTGAGAATCTTCTAGCTTGCATACCTTGTAGGAACTAAGTAATATGAAGCGTTTAGTTCAGATTCTCTCACCTTACATCCCTCTTTAAAGTGTCCAAAGTCATGAAGGATAAATATGCAACTTTTTTTGCTTGTCATGACTTTTTGACCTATATTTTCTTCTTTAGAGTCACTCCAGGCACCTAGCAAGCCTTTTTTTTTTTTTTTTGAGGTTGGAGCTTTTTTGTGATGCTTTGAGCATGGAATTCTTGATTCAAGATATTCCTTTTTATTGCGATTATTAGGTTGCTCTTTCAAGATGTTCTTTGGCCTTTTTTATCTTTCCTGAGATTGATGACTCTTTCCTTCTATGCTTAATCTTTTCAGGCTTTTGACAATTGTCAAAGACATAGAGAGTTTATCTCTATTTTCAATCTCAATTCTTCATCAAATCCTTCCTCTTCATTTGAGGTTTCAGCAACTTTCATTACATTAGCTTTGAACTACTTTTGACAAGATAACTATAGGGCATAAAACTTTTAAGACAGTTAAGTTCTTCAAGCAGCAACTACAGTCTATCCCATATTTTCTTTCACATGTCACAAGCAACAAATATGTCATCTTTATCTCTGCTTAGTGCACATATGAGTAGAAGCCTGGCTTAGGGATTTCAATTGAACTTTTTTTTTGTTGTTCTTATTTACCTTCCTTAGGACTCTTCTTGACATTGAGTGTGCCTTGAAGGTTTTGGAACCTCATAGAGAAAGATGGTCAGATGATAGGGATCTTTTGTAATGTGAAGTCATGCCATTTTGTCCTTTCAGATCTTTGTCCACTACAATCATTGGATTGCTCAACCCCTTAGAGGCTTGGCTCTAATACTATATGTAGGTATAGAAGTGCATGAGAAAGGGGGTTAAATCGTGCTTTGCTTACGCATCTCAAACATTTAACAAAAGAACTATCAAGCATTAAGGTTGAAGTACAGTGGAAATAGGATTAGTTGTTTCAGAAAGTAGATTTTTGAAGTCTTCAGTATACAATAGCAATGCTAAATGGATATATGAGCAGATAAAACAACGTAATGAATAAAGGAAAAAAAAAAAGATTAGAGAGAAGAAGATGTGACATAGTATATTTTATGTTGATAACCAAAACTGCCTACATCTAGTCCTCAACGCATATTGACGTTCAACTAAACATCTTTCTTGAACTAGAGATAGAATATGAATAGTCTTTACATTAGCCTTCTCAAGCTCTCTCGTGTTACTAGTAGACAACCTTTACTGTCACAACCTAGTAGTTGTCGCCAACCTCTCCAAGTTGAACCTTGAGTAGTCTTATACTAGCCTCTCCAAGCTAACCTTGTGACAAGTAAACAACCCCCTGTCAAGTTGAAGGTGGTTATTCACAGCATCTCAAGCTAAACTGAGTAGTCTTTTTAGCCTCTCTAATCTAAATCCGTGACAATAGACAACTTCTCTGTCACGTTGAAAGTAATTATTCACCAACCTCTCCAAGCTAAAGAGTAGTCTTCCTCAGCCTCTCCAAGCTAAACTCGTGGCTCAGTAGATAACCTCTACACTTACATTGAAAGTAGTTATTCACCAGTCTCTCCAAGATGAACTGAGTAGTCTTTCCCTATCCTCTCTAAGCTGAACCGAGTAAGTTTTTCCCAAGCCTCTCCAAGCTAGACTCGTGACCAGTAGACAATCCCTCCTGTCACGTTGCAAGTAGTCTTTAACTAGCTTCTCCAAGCTACTCACACTGATCACTAATGGATCAAGGATATAAAGATTTGTGTTTGGATTGCCACTAAACTAACCTTGTAACACTCTAATATTTAACTCAATATCCCTAGGATGAATTTAAGTTAATTATTAGTTTTTTTTATTCAGTTCTTAATTTAAACTCTTGAAAATACTTTAAGAAGTTATGGGTAATTTTTTTTTTTAAAACAAAACGTGAGCCACACTTAGTAAATAGTTAATGCTATTCACCTTGTGTATGAAAAAGAGAGGATATAAACAAATCACAGTACCTATAAATTACAACACCATATTATAATATTACCAAAGTAAATACTGATCGTTCGTATCTTACACCAAAACATACAAACATCACACTACTAACAAAGGTTAAATCAAGTATAGTAATTCAAGACAAACAATATGCAAACAAATGCCAAAAATACACTAGCATAGGATCACTCCTCTCACCACTCTTGCTCAAAGTGCCTAGAGTAAAATCCATGGATCAATTTTGTCTCATGTAGCATAAAGCCCCGTGGGTCGAACATGGGCACCTCGGCTGGGATAGGTAGCGCCTCTACGTAGGCTCAGCTCCTCTCATAAGTTGCATGATAGTCTCCATCACTGTGACCTCCTACCTCCATAGGGACAACGGGGCAGACCTACCTGAAGAATGACGGGAAGGTAGATCTTCTGATGGGTCTGACCATGACCCAGGAATGAGGTGGTGACTGGGGTATGTAATCAGGGAAGTCTTAACAGATAATGCACCAGAGTGAGTATGTGGAAACTGAGCATGCGGACGCGAGCGCTCGAAGGTAAGATCATTGGAAAAGGGCAGTGGGGAGAACCAGTCATTAGAAATGGGGTGCGTGAAGGGACGATCCATAAAGACGTACAAATGAACTGTACAATGACCCATAAAATGATATGACCGGTTACGGGTCATAGTGTATTTCCCACGTGGGCGTCAGCATAGATCACGAACGTCGCTATCTACCTCTGAAGACAAGATGGAAAGGAAAGAAGAGGGAATGAGAAACTTGTAAAAGAATCTCATAGGGTTTCGCCTCCTATGCATGTGTCATCAAGAACCTCGGGTTTCATTATGAAAATGTGAGCATATACACGGTATCTTTCATTAAGTTCAAAAACTATTAGCCGAGGTCTGTATCTTTTAGCATGAATCTTAATGTCATGGATGCTTCATACCATATCATGAATGCATATCAATGCCATATGCCAGTTACCATAGAAATCACAACCAATATACATGACATAAAGAACAAAAATCCTTTTCATATGATTTCTCCTCATTATTCTTTTAGGTGACTTAAATTTCTTATTCTTTTTTCCTTGGGCCTCCCTATAACTTCTCTCCCTTGAGAGTTCTAGGTTATGAGCTTATACCTAACTAGTCATCACTAGTTTACACTTATCCTCTTGATAAGCTAAATTCCCAACTCCAGGAGTGCGGGTTAGGGGGCATAGGAAAACCTTTTATAACCATTAATTTTTGGAGTCCTTTTTGGATCACCTCTTATAACCCTTAATTCGGGAAGTCTAGAGGATCATTTCCATGTGTCTTATGTCACCTTAATATTGGCATGTTAAATTTAGAGATGCAATGTGAGCATGTAATCATAATTTTAACATAAAACGATCATGTTCATAACTTTCATACATCATGCATCTTAACCAATCAATCCTAATCTCATCATGCTACAATATCCTCCCATCATTCATTCACATATGCATTCACATCTTTTGCATGCATTTAATAGGCATATTACCAATCATCATCTCATAGCAGTAAACATGCTACTACCCAATATGTCGAAAGTCAAGGACCAACAGCTAATGCATATGCTATGCTCAATAGAATATATATGCTAGAGGACATTATTTATATAATTCAAAGACTAGGCATACATAGTCACCAATTCATGTTATTTTGCGTGGAAACATACTCATTTGCACATTTTTGGCCTGGTAATCGATTCCAGGAGCTGGTAACACACAGTTTAAATTTTTGAAACATACATGAACGAGCTATTGGTAATCGATTACAGTGTGTGGTAATCGATTACCAGGAGCTCCATAATTTTGAAAACTGAATTTTTAACATACTTTAAGTTGCTCTTTCATTCTAAAGCCATTATAAAACTTCATTCCAATTTTTCCCTTGAGATTATACTCATATTTTCCCAAATCAAAACAATCACTTCATCAAAAACAATTACATCCTTCAAAATCAAATTCTCTTTGTACATCATAGAAACAAGATTCCTAGCCTCAAAATAAATAAAATCAACTTCAAACCCAAGATCATCCTAAGGCCAAAGTTCGTATATTGAATTGTGTGCATAATCAAAATTTCCATTTAAGATAAAAAGGCAAGTCTTTGAGCTTTAGAGGTTTAGGTGATAACTAGAATCATAAACATGCCATGCAATCTCATTCTTAATCTTGGTCATTATAAGGTGATAACTTGGAAATAGAGATATGATATACAAGGCTTGAAATATAAACATGATGTGCAAGTCCAATTCCTTATCTTTAAGATTTAAGGTGATGACTTGAAATTTAAATATGATATGCAAGCCTTGGAAATTTAAACATGAATATGCAAGTCCTTTTTCTTATCTTTAGGATTTAAGGTGATGACTTGAAATTTAAACATGATATGAAAGACTTGAAATATAAACATGATATGCAAGTCCATTTTCTTATCTTTAAGATTTAAGGTAATGACTTGCAAATTTAAACATGATATGCAAGTTCATATTATTATCTTCAAGTATTAAGGTGATTACTTGAAATATAAACATGATTATGCAAGGCTTGAAATTTAAAGATGATATGCAAGAGCTTGAAACATAAACATGGATGCAAGTTCATTTTTATATATTGTTAAGCTCAAAACTCAAGACTTTTAAAGAATGAAACTCTTTCACTCCAAATAAACTAAAAAAAGGAAGTGAACTTTAGAGTTTTCATTACCATGGTTCCAAGAACCTTGTTTCTTGAACTCATCATCAAGCTCAAAGAGAATCAACTTAAAGAAAATTAACAATTATTCCATTAATCTTTTGACAACAAAAACTAAACCTTGAGCTTTAGAGGTCTATTATATGATGGATTCACAACCACCACCATGATTCCTCATCATCAAGCTATGGTCATCATCAAGCCATAGAAACCAAAATTTAGAAGAAAGAACAAGAGAAAGAACATGAAATAAAATCCCTACCAAATTGTTTCTTGTTTACAAAAGATAAAGCTTGATCTTTTATGAAGTAACGGGAAGAAAAATTTGCTCCTAAAGAAGGTGATGTTTTCAACCAAGTGGAGTTAAAATGGAGGAGGATTTTTCTTGTGATCTTGTGTTTGGAAATGGAAAGTTTTGGTGTTTAGCAGTTAGTTTGAGGTTGAGAACTTAGATGAATGTCATGAATGGAGATTCTTGGTCATAGAGGAGGAAGAAGAAGAAGCTTGAAGTCTTGGGAGAATGCAGAATTTTTTTGATGATTCTTTGAACAAGACAACTTCAAGAAAGCAAATGGTAATGCAATGATGTTTGTAAGTGCATTATTTAAAGGAAAAGATGAATCATGAGGCTGATGGTGGGCATGGAGGCCGCGGCAAGCTTGGGCATAATGGGGGACAATTTGGATTCTTGATAAGTGACAGGATAGGATAGCATATTTAATTAGATAGTAAATAATGAATTGGTAACTTGGTGTAAATGGTAAAAATCAAGTGTTTAGGATTTACCAAGACAAGGTAAAAGAGTAATCTTATACTAGTAATGGAATTAATCTCAATTGAGTTGAAAATCAATTATTAACATAAGTCTTAATCTTAAGACAAAGAAAGAAAATGCACTAGATTTACCTTAATCTTAACATTATTGATTTTATGAGTCCTTGTGATTAAGAAAGGAAATTAAATTTCCCTAAACAATTCTTACGCTCTAATTACCTCAAGTAATTATTTTTAACCCAAGATTAATGAATGAAATCAATTGAAAAGAATTGGAGCCTTAATATTACCTTAATTACTTAAGTGAACTCATTAAGCAATAACTAGGGTAAAAAGGTAATTTCACATAATACTCTTGGAATTACCTGAACATTTCCAGATATTACATAGTACAAATATTTTAGACTTCCTGGTGATGACTCAGGTCAAATGTTACTCAATCTGTGTTAAATTGGAGTAATTTGGTAATTTTGCATACGGTAAAACAAGGAGTTGAGATTTTTACCTTAACATCAACATATCATAAATAATTCCTATCAAACATAAAACTAACCCTTGAGGATAGTAGATTGGCTATCTTTAATTTCAAAAATGACCTCAAGGGCATTTTGGTCATTTTGCATACAAAAACCAGAATTTGCGATTTTCGCACAAATTGCTATCCAAGCCTCATATAATGTTACCCTAATGTTAAAATTCCTAATTAAGGATTTCTCGACCTTGAATCTCGTGAAAATTATTAGGTGCATTTTGGTAATTTTGCACAATAGGAAAAATTAGGCGTTACAAACCTACACTCAAGTTTCCTTAAAATATACATGAATAACCTGGAGAACTTGAATGACTTCTTTCTATCATTTCTTCCTAGGAAAGCATATATCTATTCAAGAACATGGAAAGAAGATTTTCACAAGTAAGGAAACTGATTACATGATATGATGAACCTTACATGATGTGGAGAGATTTTCAGAGTTTCCACTCTTGAGTAGTGTCAATATCTTATCTTTGAAAGCACAACATCTCTATTTATAAATGATCTTCCTTGTGATCGTTGCCTTTGATCGGATCTCTAAGTGACATGTATTGATCATCCATTTGTGTCTTAGAAATGCAATCTAGAAGAGTAGCTTGTCGTTGTTAGATTGCTGAGAAGCCATTGCAAGATTGAGGTTTTTAATGCTACTTCAGAAATTACTCTTACTTTTTGAACATGATTTCTGAACTCTTTCTTCCAAAAGCTGAGGTTGTTGATCAAGTTGGCAAGGAGATAATTTGCTAGTTTGAAACTGGGTTTAACTTTAAATTTTAATTTCAAAAATTCAAATTTCCCATTTTCCAGGAACGTTTGGCGTTCCACATTGAAGTGAGCTTTCTGATATGTGGTATTAATTCCTTGATGAATCTTCGTCTTCTGTTCTTCAATCCAAACTTTATGATGATGAAAGATTTACGATCATGATGGTTGAAGATTGTGTCACACATTGTTCTTAGAGTTTGCTTGGTATCTTCCTTTTAAGCATACTTTTTGATGTCCAGTGTTACTTTCTAAAGTCCCATGCCTTAGTTTCTTGCCCTTGTTATGATTCCCTTTCATCCAGAAGGCATGTATACGTACTTTTCATGATATAATGATTACTTTCTATTAAGTTTAATCTCTTTATATGAGATAAAATATGTTTTCACATGCAAAGTGAAATTATTCTCATTTCAAGTACGTGTTATGCAATTCAGAAACACCTGTATGCTATGTCAAGAAAACTAAGCTAGACATTAGTCGTTCTTCAAAATATTTTCTTTAAATTGGTTTTGTTATCACTCAAAACATATTGCTTGAAGCTTTCTTAAAGGGTTCTAGAGCTAACACTCTCTATAAGTTAAAGGTTTGTCATATTTTTTTTTTTTTTCTTTTTTTTTGCTTCAATGGCTAGGATTTGAGTCTTTGGAATGTAAGGGATTGGGATTTTAATTGATTGGTAGTTATTGTTTTGTTTTGATGTTTTTCATTTAGGTAAACATCGTTAACCATGATCCTTAACCTTTGTTGATTGAAGAGCCATGTCAACCTCAAAAGATTGTCACTTCCAAATATTTGTTGCCACTATATTATCTGCAAAAATATTAGATTGGTTTTGTAGAGGAAAAGAAAGAAATAAGGAACAAAACCATAAAAATAGAACAAGAGGAAATAAGTGAAATAGAGGACTATTATTTGGGTGTTAAAGATTAATTTCGTTGCTCATATATTGTGATGGATGGTAAGGTCAGAGATAATATAGGAAAAAGGAATGTTTTGGTGCCAATTTATTATGGTGTGGTTAAAAGTATATATGAATATTATGGGAGTTCATATATTTGCTAACAAGTTAAAGAATATTAATTAATTTTTCATCCATCTAAAAAAGGATAAAAATTAAAAATAAAAATAGTGAAATAGAGAACCAAAATATTTGTGACTTTAATTTGGCTTCAACTTAACTATTTGGATGAAATGGTTCGATGACCTTGGGTTAGTGAGTGATGTGCATATTTGGTGAATGCGAAGAATAGTGGCTTCAAATAGTGGCTGATTAGCTGCGTAGTTGCCTATGTTTTTCGGTAATGAAGGAAATGGTGCTTGGTTATTAGTAGCTGTCAAATTAAAGTGATAATTCAATTTTCTTTTCATGTGAAAAGCTTGCTCCAATTGACAACCATGGTTGGAGGGATGGAACTCCAAGGGGTGGAGTGATAATCTGAACGAGAACGGGGTAAGTGTTATATGAGAAAATCTCAAGGGGTTTTAGTGATATTTACTCTTTTCATTTTAAGGGTTTGATCCTTGATTTTAATTGAATAATTTTAATTGATGTTCTTAATTTGAACCTTGTGCCTCTCAAATGCAAAGCGATTGCTTCTTAACTGTTGTAAAACCATATTTTGCTTTGATGTCATTTTTATAATTTTACATTATACTTTGGCTGTTTTGTGCTCACCTCATTATGCAATATGTGTCAATCATCTAAGACTATGAATAATAAATGTAGCTAGGGTATATAACTCTTTTGTGCTATTGAATAGTATACAATTTATTCTTTGGAAATTTGAATGTATTTCATTACTAGCTTTCCCTTCGGGAAGCTTATGATTTCTTTACCATAATTTCAATTTCTTTTCTTAATTTTCTGATTATATCTTGTGACATGGCCTATAGAATGATATTCTCTTCATGTCATAAAACATTGAAACCTAAGGGCTTAACCAAAGGATAGATATATATCTAGATAAAATATTACCTATTTCTGCATATGCATAGCATGTTCTTCTTTCAATTTTCTGATAGTCTCTTTTGATGCAAACTGGGAAAAATGGACCTTATGTATTGTTTATCAATTGAAAAATAAACAATTAGCAAGATAATGGATGTCGCTAAGATGAACTTTGAAATATACTATCTCTTTTTGCATTGGATGTCATTTTTTCCATCAATTTTTTGATTGTTTCTTCGAATGATGGACTATATGTCTCTTCCCTTTAGTCGCTGCATTTTCTTGGCTTACCAAAATTACAAATAAAATTTGGTTCATTGGGAATTGGTGGATACCAAAATTACCAAAATAAAGGGAGGCGTATTTGTTTACCTTGAAGCAGCTTGTTTCGTTGATATTGATTATTTCTATTCTATTCGTAAAAGGACTATTTGTCTTTAGATTAAAGTTTGTTATAGTACTACTTAAAGAACATTTTTCACCTCTATTGTATGAAAAATCCCAATGTTCCATCCATCATAAATGGTAGTTTCTGATAAAAGTGGTCACTAGGACTCTTTTTGACTGAATTCATGTCTAATTTGTCTATGATTTTAATGTAAACATAAAAGTACTTGCTAGGACTCTTTATTTGAGCTAAAATGATTTTTGTATAGTTGTTTGTAAATATATCCTAAATGTGAATAATATCAATTTATAGGTGAACCAATCGTCAAGGTATGTCATGTTTGATTACTTTCTTATTTATATTTTAATGTTGCCAAACTTAAGAACACATGATCATGTTTTTGTAATTGAATTTTATTGATCATGTATTCTACCCTTGGAGATCTTTTTCAATTGACATAGACATCTACCTTACTTTTTCCAAAACATGTTGAGGATGTAGAGAGTCAGGACGCATAGAATAGCTGAAATATAATCTTTTCTATTTGTAAAATAAATTTTGCTCATGCAAGATTGGTTGGTATAGATGAAAGAAGTCCCAATATGGAAGAGGTAAGTGATATTAATTTATTATCTACTGAACATATGGATAAACACAAAAGGAAGTACATTAACAAGAATAAGAGTGAGGTATGCGTTCAATAAAATAAGTTAAAATTTAGTTGTTATATTACTTATATGCTTTTCTTTTAGTTAGAGTGAAAAGACCAAGCATGAGAATCTTGGTTCTAAAGTCGAGAAGAAAGGGTGCACAAGTTTAGGGTGGAGAGGTAAACATGCAATTTTTATTGATTGCAATCTCTGTATTGAGTTTATTTTTATTTTATTTTGTCCGTATTTATTTTTATTCTATTTTGTCCATACCAGGTTATAGGACTGAATGTATTCATTTTAATTTCTGTGAACTATAGGCTCAATTGACACCAGGTGTTCACCGACTCGTCTGAATAGATTATGCAATTTGTTGACAAAAGATCAAGTTGAAATTGTCAAATCTATAGGGTTTGGTTTGAAATTTCATATCAAAACTCCTCTTATTCGGAAATTGTGTTGTGAGCTAGTTAATGCTATAGACCTAACTAGGATGTGCATGTTCATAACGGGTGAATTGATCCTATTAGCCATGATGACGTCGATGTGGTGTTTGATCTACTGGTTATAGGTATTTCAACCTTCATACTGCATATTTAATTCAAACTATGTAGAAAGTTTTTCTAATTATTGAAGTAGTATTTAGGTGTGGGAAATATTTTTGGAAAGTGAAGAGTTGCATATGAACCTAACTTATGTCAATTTTGAATGTTGTAACCTTCCCAACTTAACACCTAATATTTAACCCAATACGCCTAGGACGTATCGAGATTAATTATTAGTTATTACTTCTCTTTAAATTCATTTACAAAATACTTAGCGAAAAATACAGGTAAATTTTTTTTGAAATGATTCATATAAAACAAAGTGCGAGCCTTCGCGTGACATATATACATCGTGAAGCGGAAGAACACATAAAACATACAGAACATAAGCATAAAAGAACACATCCATCATAAAAACATTCCTCATCACATTAATTAACATAGTTTAGTACATACTACAGAAACATAATAGAAATATAAAGTCTTACCCATACTAGTGGGAGAACTTGTAGTACAACAACACAAAATAAGAATCATAAAGGCAAATACATGAAACATCCCAAAAGATAAACACCCAACTATCACTACCCTCACACTCCAAGCCTACTAGTGACGCGATCTCCTCGGGAGATGTAGCCCGAACTGACGAAGCTCCTCAATGTAGCCCAACGAAGTGGAGATCTAACATGGGAATCGAGGGAACAACATGGCCTCTGCGTCGTGGGCCTCTCGGCCTGTCGAACGGCCTCGCATGCCTCAGCTGGGTGACCGTGTCTCGCTACCTCCACCGAGATCCATAGGAAACGAAGGGAAGAGCCCTCCGAAGGTCGGCCTCTACAGAACGGGAACATATAGGGATATCGCGTGCCTCTACGACGAAGGAGGACGGGCACGACGGTCTGCTCGTCTCGGGTCGTGTCCTCTCAAAGATCAGATCGTCGCCAAAGGGTGAAGTCGGATCGAAGGATAGCTGGGACGGGGAAAGCAAAAGGACGTCTCACGTATGCAAAAATGCGCACCTCGCAATGACCCTTGAAGTGGTAGACTGATGCTCGGGGTCATAGTACACCTCCCATGTAGGCGGGTCAATGAAAATCACGACGCCATTAATGTTGAAGACGTAATGGAAAGAAGACAGAGAGGGTGAGAATCTTGCTAAAGAATCTCAGGGAAATCCTCTATCCTAGTGTCATCGTTTACGTCCCAGGAACCTTGGGTTATTATGAAAAGGTTGAGCATGCATAGGTTCATTATGAGGTTTTCACAAAGATATTTATCCAAGGTCCATGTCTTTTATAATGATTCTTAATGCATGTATGCAACATAATAGTTCATGGATGCATGGGAACTTTAGATAAATCAAACAAATCTCAAACAACATATAAGTGGCATGTAACTTTCTCTTGAACATCTTTCCTTTTCTCATACTTGTGACACCAATCATAATAGTAACCGCACCCCTTAAACTAGGCTATGAGCTCATACCTTAACTAGTCGTCACTAGTTCTTACTTATCCTCTTGATAAGCGAATCATAAACATAATCATATTCATTATAATCATCATAATCCCGACTCCCGAGTACGGGTAGGGGCCTAAGGATCACCCATCATGGGACTTTTTCCTTCTTCGAAACGCATCGACTTGGTTAAGACCAGCGACTTTGTCCGCTTTGCCAGGCTAATGTCTATGCCCTCAGCTTTACCTCTTCACCTAGTAGGAGAAGTACGTCTCTGTGTGTCACCTTAAACATCATATATTTTTCCTTCTTCGAAACGCATCGACTCGGTTAAGACCAGTGACTTTGTCCGCTTTGGCTGTAATGCCTATGCCCTCACGTTTACCTTCTTATTCTAGCAGGAGAAGTACGTCTTGGCATATCATCGTTAAACATCATTTTTCTCAAAAACTTTCTTATGTCCCTCAATTTGACGGAAATTCGGTGGCATAACAGTTATTCTCCGAATTTCCTCAAATTTGAGTCATGCCACATAATCTCAGTCACATGCATCATTTTCATGGAACTTTCTCAAATCAATAACTTTCTAGTTCACATGAGCATATTTCTCAATTTCATTCATATTTCAAAACCTTATGCATCTTAAATATAACATTTCATCATATCACCAAATCACATTATACACATAAAGTTTCATGCTCAAGGAACTAACATAATCACATCATCATAAGTGTGCACGAGGTTCATCATCATAATTATACTCTCGTCCACCTATCTCATAGTATCTTATGCTTTGACCCTTACGGGCTTTAAACTTGTATTTGCATCTTTATTACCCTCAAGAGGTTAACACTTAGACTTGTTTTCTAAGATTTGAACTCACTAAAATTCCATACAGCACTTACATGAAAGGGCAAAAAATATCATTTGCTTAAGGGGCTCTAGAATCTCCATTTGACCCTTTTTAAGATCCGTCTTCGCCTAAGGCTCCATAATCAATTCCTAAACCAATTATGAGGGATTCCTAGGCATGTTCTCTAAGTTATAAACCATTTTAAATCTCTAATCACCACCTTAAACTTAGAAATCAACACCTAATCATTTATGAAGGGATCTTGTACATGTCTTACTAATTATGAATCATTTATCCTTGAATCAATCATGCTAGAATATATTTGCATTTTTATGCATTAAGGTGTTCTAAATTCTCATCTCTAATCCCTTTTAAGTTACTTGTTCTTTTCTAACTTTTCTAAATCGACCCTTTCTTCACTCAAACATAACTTACACATTTTAGCACCTTAGAACAACATTTATACAGGAGCCAAACATAGAGGGCAGAACCAAATCATAAGCCCATAAAATCACATAATCTCTTGAGTTGAAATGCATATAAGTTGCTAGTTTTCTCTTGGGACATTTTCAGGAACAAAAAGGTGTTCTGGTAATCATTACATGTTCCTAGTAATTGATTACCAGGAGCTCAATTCATTATGGGTTTCAAAACAACCGGTAATCGATTACATACAATGGTAATCGATTACTTAGGGTTAAATCTATTTCCGAAAAATAAAGAACATAAGAGTAATCGATTACACTATAAGGTAATCAATTACAAGGTTTCCAGACAGTCTGGGCATGAAGAAACCATGGTAATCGACACGCCTCTGGTAATCGATTAAACCAAAAGTTCTTCAGAAAACCCTTCTGGTAATTGATTACATGATGGTAATTGATTACCAGAACCTCCGAAATTTGAGAAAACATGATTTTTGACACATTCCAAACTATTTAAACACTTTGAGACCTCATAAAACAGTTTTCAACATTTTTGAAATCATTCATGCATTTTAAATCAAACCATTATTGAATCATACTAAAACTCATCCATTTCTTTTTGACTAGAGTTCCCTTTTTAGGATACTTAGGGCAAGTCTTTGAGCTCTAGAATATTTAGGTGATAACATAATCTTAAACATGCTATGCACTTTATTTTACTCTTCATTAGAAAGTAAAGTGAGAGCATAAAATAAATATGAGATGCAACTTCATTATTATCTTTAAGGATTAAGTGATGACTTGAAATATAAACATGAAATGCAAGCTTGGAATTTAAATATGATAATGCAAGTTCATTCATTTATTCTTGTGAAATTAGTGATGGCATCAAAATAAACATGAGATGCAAGACATAAATTTAAACATGAATGCAACTTGTTTTTATCTTAACTAGAGCTCTTACAAGACTTTTAGAGGAACATAAACCTCAACCCATTATGTATCATAAGGCAAGCTTTAGAGTTCTTAGCACCTAGACTTCAAAAGAAATCTTAAGGTTTGAACTTCATCATCAAGCTTAAGGAAATGGACTCAAAGTTCAACACTTTGTCTAAAAAAACTACAAGGACTAAGTCATATTCTTTATTTTATTGCTCATGGGCTTCAATCTAGAGTAAAACTCTTAGAACGCCGACCAACTTTAAGGTTGGCAAGGGTAAGCTTAGAGCTCTTTGAAATCATAAGATTAACTTTCTTAACAAAACTTTTGTGATCTACTTGACATATTTTACAAACTTTGTTCAAATCCAAGGAAGAAATTGAAGTCCTTAAGGGAAAGAGGAAGAGGAAAATCGAAACTTAAGCCAAGAAAAGAAAAGAAATCCAAGCATGTATGGTCCAAGACCAAGTTGTTTCAAGCTTTAGAGGTTTCTCACATGACAACAACAAGTCATTATCTTGAAACCTCATCATCAAGCTCATATTCTTCATAAAAAGGCCTCTTGGCCAAAAAGATAAACAAGAAGAGGAAAAGAGTTTGAAATCAAGAGAAAACCTAGAACTTTCTTGAAGAACACAAGCAAAATCATCAAAACTTAACCCCTACCTAAAGAAGTCTTGAAGAGAGGATGGAAAGCTTTGTTTATTGAGAGAAAAAGAGAAAAAAATCCTTCTTGAACTCTTGCTGAAAACTCGGCCAATGGGAAGAGGAAAGGGCTCTTGTGTTTAGAAAGAAAGTTGGAAGTTTGCTCAAGTGTGTAAACATTCAAAGTGCTTTCAAGCTAGTGTATTTATAGAGGATTTGAGAGCTCATGGATGGCCTTTGAGGGGAGAGGAACCGGCCATTTGAGAGGAGAGAAGGGAAAATATCTCTTGGCCAAGGCATGGTCTTAGGCATGGTGTTGAGTATGGGCAAGGCATGGGCAAGGTATGGTGGAAAGCATGGCTTGAAGTATGGCTCTTGGGTATGATTTGAAACAACACATGATGGGCTATGGAGGGGGGAGTGGCCGGCCACCTTAAGGCCATGAGGGAAAGAAAATTAATTCATGTAAATGTGGGTTAAAGGTGTGTTTAGGTGTGTCTTTGATTAGGCTTTTGATTAGGAGTTTGTAAGCAAGTGTTTAGGTGAGAAAATGGTTAATTAAGGTGGTTCAAGACTTGATTAGGAGGATAATCTTACTAGATTAGTAATTTAAAATAATTCTTTTGGTCAAATGAGGTATGGCTCAATTCCTTAATTTAAGGAATTGAAAGAAACACTATTCAAGATTCCATGACTAGGAATCTTGAATTAAAGAATGTAATTAGAGTTTATCTAAGCAATCTTAGGTTCTAATTAACCTTTATAAATTATTTTGACTCTAGATTAATTATCAAAATAAATTAATCTTCAATTAGAGCCTAATATTGCTTAGGTTTGCTTAATTGCGTCATTAGGCTTACTGGACACGTTTAGGGGCAAAATGGTAATTTTGCTAAAACTACGGGACCTTCGGCCAACTAAACATCAAACATTGCTCATAAACATCATTCTAAACTTCCTGGAAAGTTCGAGGCTCAAACGGCACCTTTTACCCGTGTAAGACAGGAGAGGTATTTTGGTCATTTTGAGCCGAAAGTTTAGAAAACGAGATTTCACCTCGAATATCATTCATAACAACATAATCCCCTTTAAACATCGAGTTGACCCATTGAGGGTTGTCCTAAAACTCTGGGTAAAAATGACCTCAGGGGCATTTCGGTCATTTGTACTCTAACAGTAGAAATCAAGGCGTTACACCAACAACTATTCATCATATGTCATATTGCTATATGGCCCACAACATTAGTAAGCAAAAATGCCTTATTGTATTTGACAATATGTAAAATAGTTTGTCTCTCTTAAGGTCTCATTTTCTAGTCTTTATTATACAATTTTTTTTACTATAACGATTCATATATTTTGGATGCAATGATATGGCTTAAGATTCTAACATTTCTCACCAAAGAGCAAGAGTCCTTCTTGGAGGAATTCCTTGGGGTTAACGATACTCAATTGCTAGGGATGATTAAGCAAGGCACGTTTGATGCCCTATTCAAGCGAGTGTTCATTCTTTATGTATTGCCTAGATTTTTTGCCCCACATCATACCTTAGGCCAAGTCCAAGGTTAATGGGAGCAATTGTTGATGTTGATGATGTGCCTAAGTATAATTGGAGTCAATTCATTTTTGAATGGCTTGTAGATCAAATTACAACATACAAGACAGTTAATACAGATCAGGAACCTCTGGAGTTGCTTGTTCTTCCTCATAGTATGTAATAGAACATGTTTGCCTAGTTAAACAAAAGCTTATTGTGTATGAGCTTCATATCTGTCTATACATTTTTTTTTAAAGTAGGTCTTTGAGCGTGTAAAGACAAGCTTCATATTTGTCTATATTTGATTTATGCCTATACATTTGTAGAAATTGGGTGCTTGAGCTTGTAAATTAATTTGTCGTTGTAGAAATTATGTATTTTCATTGGCAACCGCTTGGAAACATGGGATCGGCATCACTTCGTCCCTTGGTTGCATATTGGGATGATGAGGAGGGTACGAAGGAGGATTCGCCATGAAAGGAAAAATATAAAGGTACATAGATAGATGATTCATCTAAACAAAAGACTTTGGGTTTTGATTTATTTGGAAAATAAAAAAGTTAAGAAGGTCTAAGTGAGTAAGTTCATTTCAAGTGATTGTTATTTAATATGTGATTATTTTTTTCATAGGGTATATTCCTGCATCAAGGATCGAGCCAAGCTAGTTGATCCGAAGTTGTTGAACAATACTTACAAAAGTCAAGTATAGACTATTTAGTTAGTATTTAATTAATTAATTAATTATCTACTTCTATGCCTATTATGTTTGTTGAAGCTATCATTTGCAATACTAAATGACATTTACCTTGCATATATATATATATATATATGTTTGAGAATGGATGGTACATCATTTGCACCTATTTAAGAAATTGGATGATGCCTGTAAGCTGGCAAATATAATACTTCTTTGGTTCCAAAAATTCCAAGCTGAAAATTTGATGAATCCTATATAAGACTAGTGGATGCATGGGTAGTGATGAAAAAGCTGATAATGAACAAACGCCTAAGAGAAGAGTCATGGATGAATGCATAGAGTCAGTTACCAAATCTGATAATATTGGGCCAAGCAACACTTCTTGGATTAAAAGAAAAAATGATGCAGAAGTTGTATGCTTATTGCACCAAAGATCCGAAAGGAAATGATGATGTTGCCGAAGAGTATGGTTCTCATCTTTTACCTTTTTTGGAATTTTAGATACTAAAATGCAACCAATTCAACATATGGTTTAATATATGACCTAATACTACATATTTGTGGTGTAGGGTGTTAGTTAATATCAATGAACATTTTTGGACTTAAAAATATTGCAATAATGAGGCTAAGACATTGGCTTCTAAATACAGTTAGTAGCTCTACAAACATAGCTTGTTTAATTAGTTGTAAGATTGGCCTGTTTCAAGCTTATTGACTTATGTTCCCTTGTTATTGATCAGGTTGTGTTGTTTGCAAGTATGCTATTGAATGACGTGGAAAAGACACAAATGTGATTGTGATATTGCTTGTTTACTTGGTTCATGGTGATGCCATTCACCTATACAAGTCCCTTTTAGTATCATATTTAAGTTAATATTTTACTCTAAAAGGTGGATTTTTTCCCTCATTGTAGGATAAGATTACATTTGGTCTCAAGGAGTTCAAGAATAGCCAACATAAGCCATGGGAAAGTATACAAGTTGAATTGACCAACCTCATTTCAGACATTACTGACATGGGCAGATGCAATTTGGTATTCAAATATTAACACTATTTAATATGTTTCTTTATAGGTATAGTCTGATGTAATGCAATTCGTATGGTTTTTGTAGATATCCTCTCTAGTGGTAATGCAGAATCATTGGTGGTTTTATGTTGTGGATTAACACAAGAATAAATTGTTTGTGTTGGATTCCATGATTGAAGCCCATGTGGGTGATAGATTATTGGTCAATAAGTTGGCGGTATTATTTTTAGATTTAGTCAAGTTAATGACCTTTTTTAATTTGTCCATTAAACTTGTGAAATATTTATCACCTTGTATTATGCATTGTGTCCTTGTACGCTATTCATTTAAGGAGCTATTGGTTATTAGACCAAAGACTAATGCCACACCAAGTAAAGTTAGATGTAGTCCGTGAGACTTTGTCACAACAAGATGGGAGGTACTTGGTTAATTGGTTTATCAATTGAATATACTTGTACCTTTAACTTAAGATCCCTAGTTGCTCTTACAAATATGTGATTGTGCACCTTTATCATAAAGCAATGACTATGGAATTTACACAATCAAGTACATGGAGATGTGGGATGGTGTCACCATATATAATGGGGACCACGATGCCTATGTGGACTATGGTAAGTCTTATTTTCAAATTTTCACTTTGTACCATGATTCTCAACTCATACTAAGAAGTAATTAAAAATAACAATTCATGAGTCCAAAATTGCCACATTCCATTGTGAGCTTCTACTTCAGTAGGTGTTGGATGACATAAATGAATCCAGGGCGCATGTACTCAAAGATGCAAAAGTTGATGGTTTATTGCCCACTTGTGTGCATGACGATGATGCCACCCATTTGATTGCTACCCTAACTATACATGTTCATGACAAGCAAGTAAAGGATCTGGATACCATTGAGGATAGCCTCAAAGATTTACATTTTTCTTTAAATATACATGATAAATAAGTATATAAGCATTTATCTTACATTTTTCAAATGGCAATGCTAACTAGCAATACTGACCATTGATGTTAATAGATCTGCAGTAAATCAAATCCACCTTCCACTACTGATGACCAAATGAAAACATATAAGAGAAAGCGAAGAGGTGGGCCTAATAGTCATGCTGATTTGGATAATGAAGTTGATGCTATGGAGAACCCACCATCCGCCATTGTTGGGCGGGTGAAAACATTGTGGAAGCGCATCAGGGGCTTCACAATCGAACTTCTTACACCAAATGACATGTTAAACAGAAAAAGGAAAGTAACTTAAGATTTCTAGTTCAGGTGTGTGGCTTCCACCTTTCTAATACTTTAGCTGAAAAATATGCTTGAATTTATTAACGTACAAATTAGAAGTTGAAATCCTCATAACAAATAAAGGTTAGTTATGATTTATTGTCCTTGGTATGGTTTTTACTATTGTTCTTAGGCTTGCTTTTATTTTCAAAAATTTTAGTTATGGTTTATTGTCCTTGAAATTGTATTTAAAGGTGCTTGAAGAACAAGAATTTGCATGTGTGGGAGTGATTGTTGGAAAGGGCTAGTTTATTAATTGGACTTTTGTTCACATTCAAGAGGTAATTTGTCAATCTAAGCTTCTCATGGACAAGTTTATATTTAGCTCCAAATTTTTAGACATTCATAAATGAAGCTGTGTTTTGCGCATTGCTGAGTTTCTTGCTTTGTGGATATAGTGGCCTATGTTTTTTATTTTGTTTTGCTTTTAGTTTCGAAAATTTTGCTTGGTGTGTTTGGTCTTGATTGCTGCTAGGCTATTATAATTGATGAGATAACTTGCACAGAATTTCCAGTTGGTGAAGAATTCCATGGAGGTTTGGAAGATCAATTGATCAAGCATAATACCCCTTGTGAACTTATGGTTGATTTTTATTTTTGGCCAGTTATGATATTTCTAAAATTTTCCTTAATGTAAAACCACATTTTGCTTTGAAGTCATTTTCATGAAACTATACTTTTGCATTATACTTTGGTTGTCTTGTGGCCACCTCATTATGCAGGATGTGGTAACCATCTAAGACTATGAACAATAAATGTAGCTAGGGTATGTAACCGTTGTTGTGCTATTGAATATTCCACCTTAGTATGGTGGAATTTTATGAATGCATATTCTTGTGATTAACTTATAAGATTAAAAGTGAGTTGGATATATTTATTGAATATCCTAGAGATATTACAGCTTTTTATATTGGATTATGTTTTACTTCTAGAATAACCATGATTTACGTTGGACTAGTTCAATGGATTTCTTTATACCATTGTGTTAAGTTTCTGCTTATATGTCTTATGTTGATTATAAATATATATATTTCTAATTTAGTTTCTTTGATTCACCTCATTGTTGCCTTTCTATTTTTTGATTTAGATCTTGCAATGAGTCCTACTCTACCATCGTTCTAGATCCAAATATCATAGCATTTAGGGTTGTTCATCTTCTGGCAATTAGCCATGAGGCTAACCTTTGTTTATAGCATGCTCCATATGTACACAGGCAAAGACTTCAGGGTTTTGTACAAAAAGCTTGGGGTCCTTTAAGTTCTTTTTAGATTGTAAATATGTGTGTATCCTTAATAAATAGTTTGGTTGGTACTTGTGGTGTTAAATCTATCACTAAGGTTATTTGTACTCATGGAGTGTGGGACATGTCCACTCACATCTCATCCACTATTAAATGAGATATGGATCATACTTTAATGGGTCCCATATATGATCCAATGGTGGATGAGGTGTGAGTGAATTGATGTCCCATACCCATGAGTACAAATAACACAACTCTTATATATATTTAGATATGTCTTTTTAAATTGTTGTGTATCAAGTGATGTATACTAAGCATGTGAAAAAACCTGATTTTAGGAGAGATGTTGTTTGTGTGTCATTTGAAATCATAGGATCTACAGGGAAGGAAATGTCCCCAATAGTCACCAGGAATTTGGTCATGACATCTTTCATGTTCGTATGCACACCAACCTTTGGGCATTACCCCGTCACCTCCCTAATCTATTCTCACCATTGCCTCGTAGTCACTTTGACTAGTATGTCTTGAATTTTTACCCAAAATAGTAAGGACAAGAAATTGTGTAATGCCCAATTTTCGCTAAACTTTCAAAATGACCAAAATGCCCTGAGGTCATTTTCACCCGAAACACGACGGCGGGCTGGGCCATCCTCATAGGGTTCATATGTTATATGAAGGGGATTGTTTGAGTGCGAATGCCTAAGGAGTAGAAAACCTCATTTATGAGATCTCTGTGCGTAAATGACCAAAATACCCTATGACAAATTAAGGCAGTTTTAAGTTCCGTTTAACCCGGACTTCGTCCCGAGGTTTAAAACAATGATTTTAAGGCGTGAACTATGTTTGTTTAAGTCCGGAGGTCCTGGGCAAGTTTTGGTAAAAATTACGATTCTCCCTTGCATATTGCATTTTCAGCTTAATGAGCTGTTCAACTCTAAACCTAAGCAATATTAGGCTTTAATTAAAGGTTAATTAATTTCCATAATTAACCTAGGGCCAAAACCATCATTTGAAATTAATTGGAACCTAAAATTGCTTGGGGAAATTCAAACTTCATTCTAGTCTCTTTCTTTAAAGAGAAAAAATCTGTGAATAGTGTTGAATAGTGTTTCCACTATTCACATCATCTTCTTTCAAGGAGAAGTTGTCACACTCACATCACTAGTCTTGGAGGCTTTGACTCCATTAAACCTTCTAAACCACCTCTAACCTAGGGGTCTATAGTTTTAATTAACCAATTAGTGTAGCTAAAGTACCTACTTGGCAACCATTAATCCTAAGCCTAATCTATGTCACACCAAAGCACACTTCTAGACCATGATTTGAGGAGATATTTCTCCTCCCAAGGCTGCCAAAAGTGGCGCCACCCTCCCCCTAGAAATCACATAAAATTAGTCTAAGTGGTCAAGCTATCTTATGACACATGTCTTGAACACTTTCAATCAATGTTCAACTTCCAAGAAAAATGTCTTTCAAGATTCAAAGAATGATTTATATGGTCAATCAAGGTTTTCAATTCACTTCTAAAATAAAAAGAAATATGTCTTTCAAATTCAAAAAGAATGATTTGTTTTTGTGGTCATTCAAGCTTTCTATCAAACTTTTCAAGACACCATGTCTTACAACACCTTACCTATGCTTTGGGAATTTAAGTCTAGAAAATTTTCTCCTCTTTTTGGGCATGGGGTGCACGGTTCCTTCAGCCCTTGGCAGCCCAAAATTTTGTGATTTTATGCATTTAAAAAGGTTTTAAAATAAGCTACAATTCTAGCCATGCTTTAGGACATGCATAGCTAGACTTTTCACCATGCTTTGAATGACTAACACCATGCTTTGAACAAAGATGTTTCTTTTCCCCAAAAAGGCCACCATTATTCAATTCATTTTGCTTCTCTATAAATAGGTAGCTTAGGGAACTTGAAGCACCTTTGTTCATTTCACTAAAGCTTAGAGTTTAGAGCACTTTGGGTCTTCTTTCCTCTCAAGTTTAAGAGTCCATCTTCTCCAACTTCTTCATCTTCTTCACTTCCTCTCAATCTCAAACTCTAGGTAGGGAGCTTTTCAAGAATGCTTTCTTTTATCTTAATGCTCAATGTTTGATCTTGCTTGAAAGTTGTGTTGTAGTGAGTTTCTCTCACAAGTTCATTTGGGTTTCTCCTTTTTCTTTTCCCTTTCATTTTCGGCCTTAGGGCCAAGGTAAGGAGGGGTTGATGATGAGAGTTGTATGTTGATGTTTGTCACATGAACAACCTCTAAAGCTTGAGTTTTCTTAAGATAAGTTTATTATTTCCAAGTTTTGCTCAAGACATAGTTATGTTTCTCTTGAACCTTTGAAAACCCCATTTCTTTTCCTTGAGTTTTCAGCCATGAAGGCCTTTGGGACTTGGAAAAATGGTAGCTTGATGATGAGGGCTTCATGTTGATGTAGGTCACATGAACAAAACTCTAGAGCCTAAACTTGGTTTCTAGGCCAAGTGTCGGTTTCTTCCTTTATGTTGGTCATGAGTTTTGTTTTGTTAAGAAATGTAGAGCATTGTAAAAATACTCAATGATGAGGACTTGAGATGTTGGTGTTTGAATCACCAAGATCTTGGTCCCTAGAGTTCAAAAAAAAAAAAATGGTTGTTTCCTCATGATGAGGTTTCGGCCACCTTATGGTTCTTGGTGGAGGTATTGGCTCTTTTTACACAACTTAGCAACACTAGTGTTTCTTTTCTTGTGAGGATGAGTTATGGGATGAAACTTTGTTTCCTTTAAAGTCTTGCAAGAGCTCTAAACAAGATATAAAAGAAGTTGCATCCATGTTTATTTTTATGCTTTGCATAGCATGTTTAATTTCAAGCCATCACTAAGCAACTTAAGGATTAAAATGAGAATGTGCATCATCACTTAATTAATCTCAAAGCCTACCTATTTCAACCTTAAAGTTGATTGTTGATTTGGAGTGAAAACTTCAAGAGGCCTAGAGCACTAAAATAAAGAATTGAACCTTGCACCTCATGTTTATCTTTTGCCTAGCACGTTTATGTTTCAAGCTTTGCATCTCATTTTATATTTCAAGTCATCACTAAGCGCTAAGAATAAGAATGGAGATGTATTTCATATTTACTTTGTGTTATCACTTTACTTTCAAAAAGGCTATAAAATGAAATGCATAGCACGTTTATTTTGATGTCGTCACTTAAAACTTTAGAGCTCAAAGACTTGCCCTTTCATTTTGAGAAAAGAATTAAATCAAGGAGGTACTTCCTTGAATATCATTCGGCCATGTGGTGTAAATGGCTCTAGGATGAGTTTCATTTAACTACAAGGGCCTATAATGCATGACTTAGAATTTTTCTAAGCTTAGATGCACCCAACTAAGGTTTTAAACAAGTTTTCAAGTTTTGCATCTTGATCAAGGGTAAGATTAAATGGCTACTGCCCTTGGCGTTTTATGTTGAGTTTTGGCAAAATAAACTTTGATCTTATGGAGTTTTGAAGTCCCAAAAAGGTTCTAAGAGAAACTAGCAAGTTATATGTTTGAAAGTAAGGTTTTTCTCATGATTTTATGCCTTAAGGGTTTGGTTCTCCTTAACAGTTCCAGCACCTTAAATTCTATTTTGGGTGGTCTAAATATGTTGATTTACCTTGCCGAGTATGTGACATTTGTTCTAGACATTTAAAAGCATCATTAGTGACTTTGTTTGCCTAATATGTGAATTCTAGAACTACTAAAGAATGGCAAAGTTAGTTTCTGCCCAGCCTTGATAAAATAGTTAGAATCACATTATAATATGCCTAGATGTGCGGGAGTGACTCATAATTGGCTTAGGTATTAATTACTGCACCATAGACAAAGTCGGAAGCGAGAAAGGGCTTAAAACGCATTTTTCTAGAACACATAATTCATCAAATGTGAACAACTACATAAAGCTGTCCAACCATAATTAATTAGGAATTAGAACTTAATGGATTATGGTAATGAGGTTAATCAATCCCATCAGCATGCAAGAAAACAATGGGATAGTTTGAGGTTACCGATTCAGAGATTTCTACCTTAAGGGATGATTATGTGTCTCGCATTTAATGATGAATTGATGTGTTAGCTCATGACATATATGGTGCCATGTAAACTATTATCCTTAAATAATAGTTTTGTACTCTTACGTTATTGCTTCTTTAAAAGACCTTAGAGATGCCGAAGTAGTAATTTTGTGTTACGCATTAATTATGCGGCATCTCAAAGTAACATGTTAAACTTAGGGTGACTTAAAATATGAGAATGTAATCCTTTGAAACCACCAAACGAAGGGTGGGAACGATGTGATTCTAGCCCCCTAAACCCGTACTTAAGGTCGGGAAGTTGACTTATCCCAAGGGATGAAGTCTAGATGCTAGTGACGACTAGTGTGGTATGAGCTCATAACCTAGAGATTTCTCAAAAGGGAGAAAGATTAGGGCGGCCCAGTTAAGTAAAGGTTCTTATGTCACCTAAGTAACCAAGTTATATGACTTATGTTCCATGTACCCAGTTATATGTTTTATGTCCTATGTACCCAGTTATATGCTTTATGTCCTATGTACGTTGCATGATTTACGTTCTATAATTCAAGTATATAGCTTATGTAAACACAAGTGCCATGTTAAAAAGAACGGATTCTCGGAAATTGAGATTTTAGAAAACTCATAATTGAACCAATATATGTCCATGGTTTTATAAATAAACCGAGAACCCTGGAGACGTAGATGATGACACATAGAATAGGAGGAAAACCCTATTGAGTTTCTTTAGCAAGAAAACTCACTCCCTCTATCTCTCTTTCCATTACGTCTTCAAGTCGAGATGGCGACCTTCATCCTATTCATTGACACGCCGACATGGGAGATCCACCATGACCCAGAGCTTGGGTCATTTCATTTTGAGGGCTCTTGCACGTTCGTGTGTTCGCATTTCTTGGACGACCCTTCTCCCATCCGTAGATAGCTACCACTTTACCCCGACGTCTCCTTATGATGATGCGATGATTTTTGAGCACGCCCGTACGCTTGATGAGAGGATTCTACGGACTCACTCTCCAGTTCTGGAAGGGTACCAGAGTACGTGCCCCTCACTCAGGACTTAGGAGGATCCCTCAGAGGACTCTCCCCGCTCCACCGCATATGCCCATGGGTAGTGAGGAGACGGTGACTCACCTCGGAGAGCCCGGTCCCGGTCCACGGCCTCGACATAGGGGAAATGTCCAGCCATCCACCATGCCCTCCAGCTGAGCTTCATCATGGAGGACCTCTCGAGTGCCTACTCCAGACGCACTTCGTCCATGGATTGGTTACGTCCGCCTTACCCATGGCATTAGCTTTAGGATAGAGGGTAGTCCTTAGTGCACGCACTACACATAGAACGGATAAACTTTCTTTTGTATTGAGGTTATCCACTTTAGATGTCCTTGGGAGGGGTTGTTCCTTTTATGATTTCTGGTTCTGTGGTTTCTATTTACATGTATTTCTTGTTTCAGTTGTATTTGCATCATCTCATGTACTCAAAAGTCCTCCGTAGGGTAGGCATATTATTATGTATGAAGTATTTCAATGTGATGTTATATTTGATCTGGAGCCACTTCTATGTTTATATTTCCGCACTTTATGATACCGACCCGATAAGATACGCGCGGCTTTTATTTTAAGAAAAAAAAAAAAGTGGCTCGTATTTTCTTTAGGTTATTTCTCTTTCTCATAAAAGAACCATGATAGTAAGTAATGACTGATATTTGACCTAAGTACTTACTAGTAGTATTGGGTCAAATGTTAGGTTGTTACAAATTGAATCAGAAGGCATTTGTTTCTTATAGTCTTACACCACCAATAAGCTTTTATTGAAGGACCAAGTTATTCCTATATAACTCAATCTCCTGGAAAAGTCCCATTTTTTGGGAGAAATGTGCCAATTTTGTCTAAAATATTAGTTAGGTTTGCTAGGGAGTAGAGGCTCCCTAAATGCTGGTGGATCATGACATATACTACTTCCCCATAAGTTTTTTTTGCCCCTTTTGTTTTAAAATCTTAATTGTATGATTTGAACTGATCTAGTTGATTGGACTTAAAAAATTCAAGTTAAATCTAAATAACTTAATTGACCCACATGGTCAATCAACTCAAGTTAATTGACCTTTATTTTTCAAGGGATAAAAAAAAAAACAAAAACTACCAACATTGTTTATATTATATTTTTGGGTTAGTTTGCTTACACGGGAGGTGTTTCTCATTTTATGTAATGTTTCTCTTTTTGTTTTTCAATTCTTTGACATATTAACTCTAACAATTGTATTTCATTGAGTTTAATTTAAATACGATGACAATAAAAAATAATTTTGTATTATTACCCAATCATATGATTGTATTTGTAAGACTTTAAAGTTAGTGGGTGGTTGATTCTAATTTTTTTTTTTTTTGCTAATGTGGCAATACGGATATATATGTAGGTAGAAAAATGCACAGAATGGGGTTTGAATTGTGCTTTACTTCTGAAAACTTTAACACAATACTATCAAGCTTCAAGCTTGGAGTGCAAGTGGAAACAAATGTTAAAGATTTCAGAAAGTTACTTCTAAGTAACAACGTTAGTTACAGAACACCAAAAAAAACTTTAAGCAATTAAAATAGATAATCAGAGCAATAAAAGATAAAGAGATAAGGGAGAAAAAAGATACTACTCAAATGTTTTTATCCTGGTTCAGCAACCCTAACCACATTGAGTTTCCTTAACACTTTTCTCAACTTGAGAAAGAAACCAGATAGTCTTTACAATAACCTTTTCAAGCTCTAGCATTAACCAGTAGACAATCCCTCACAAACCAATAGTTATTCACCAGCCTCTTCAAATAAAGAGTAGTTTTGACTAGCCTCTCGAAGCTAAATGAGTAGTCTTTAACCAGCCTCTCCAAGCTAAATCATGACTAGTAAAATAACTTTACCGTCTTGTTGCAAGTAATCTTTGACTAGCCTCTCCAAGCTAAACTCACACCGCTCACTACTAGATCAAGGATATAAATGTTTGTGTTAAATTTTGCAACTCAAACTAACCTACACTCAAGCTTCCTTAAGATAAACAATGAATGACCTAGGATAACTTGAATGACTTTTTTAACAATTCTTCCTTGGAAGAACGTGTAACCTACTTAGGAATGTAGAAAGAAGATTTTTATAGACAAGAAAACTGATTACAAGATGTAATAAACTTTACAAGAGATGAGGGAAAATTTCATAGAGTTTTAGCACTTGTGCAACGTCACTTCTTCTCTTTTTGAAAGCACAACATCTCTATTTATAGATGGTCTTCATTTTATCATTGCCCTTGATCTGTTTTTCAAGTGACATGTGTTGATCATTGTTTTGTGTCATGGAACTCCTATAGGAGTAGCTTGACTTTTGCAGATCTATTCAGAAGCCATTGTAAAGGTGATGTTTCTGAAGTCCTTTCAGAAACTACTTCTTACTTTCTGATGGTTTTTGAAGCTAGGATAGTTGACCAAGTTGGCAGAAGAGATGACATGTGAGTGTAACTGGTTTTGACTTTAAATTTGAATTTCAAATTTTCCTCTTCCAATAAAGTTCAGTGTTTCATAGTGAAGGGAACTTTTTGATGTACGGTATCAATTCCTTGATAAAAATTTTGTCTTCTAGTCTTTAATTAGAGCTTGTTGTTGATAAAAAGATTGCGAACATGATGATTGATGATTGTAGAACACATTGGCTTCAGAGTTTGATTGATATCTTCAGTCTAAACTTACTTTATGAAGTCTAGTGCTACTTTCTAACGTCCTGAAACTTTGTTTCTTGTCCTGGTTGTATTTCTTCAATCCATTAAGCATGTATATGCTCAAATCATGATAAAAATAACACTTCTATTTGATTCACTTCTCTTTGTATGAGATAAATCATGTTTGCACATGTAAAGTAAAATTTTTCATGTTAATGAGCCATGTTATGCCAATGAAGAACCTATTTGCTACTTTAAGAAACTCATGGTAGACATTAGTCATTCTTCAAAATATTATCCTTAAATTGGTTTTGTTGTCATTCAAAACATATTATATTGAAGCTTTCTGAAGGGTTCTGGAGCTAACAATCTCCCTTTTTGATGAAGACAAACTGATTTGAAGAAAATCTTTTGAAGAGATATTGAAAGAAATATTCAGAAAAAAAACATAATAAACAATATTCTTTCAACTTATTTGCATGAAGTAATTTTCAAGAAGTCCTTTTCTTAAGGTATGATATGAATAATATCAAAAACTTTTTATAGCCTTAAGTGACTTAAAATAGAAGCTGTTTTGATTGGTAATGAAGTTTTTGAAGTTAGTCAGAGTACTTTAAGAGGTATCAAGCATCATTAGAAAGAAATATCATCATTTAAACCTTTTTTTTTTACAAAACTAGCTTGATATTTTGTCAAAATAAACTTCTGAGAATAATGCATGCTTGAATAAGGAAACAAGTAATACTTGTGATACTTTATCTTGATTAATTTTCTTATATAGCACATCTTTATCCATACTTGTTTTCAACACGAATGATTATGTTAAAACAACGTAGTAGAGCATGTACAAAAGACTAATCCAGGGGTAGTTTACACACATTGAAACCTTAACTGATATTGTAACATCCTAAAAATTATTTAAAAATTAATTTGAATTTTATTAGTCATAATTTGAAAAATCTGACAGTTTTAGCAATGATGAGGATGGCCCAACGAACGTGTTAAAAAAAATATTTTCTGGCTTGGTGAATAGTGACCTTAGCTCCCAGCAGATGAAACCCTGAGATCCAGGACTGGAAAATGCTCGAGACTGAGAAAAGAAGGGTTAAGGTTAGAAATGATAAGGAATGAGAATTTATACCTAGAATTAATTTTTGGGTAATGTTTGACTATCCGTATGGTGTTTTACCTGTTCGGTAGAGTTTTGATGTGTGGTTTTTAACACCGTACAAGTTACTTGGTGGCCAAGTAACATTTACCAACCACTTTATGCCAAGTGGATGGAAGGATTGAAACTTGAAAAGTAAGTTTCAATCATGGCCTTTCATTTAGTATATTTTACTCGGAGCCAATATCTCATCCCATGGAATTTCTTGAGTTTAACATGAAAAACTACTTGCTCCCTTAGTCAAAGTTAGACACTTATCTTAAGCCAAGTGGATGGCCAAGATTCACTATTTGACTAACAAAACAAATCCTAGCCATCCATTTCATTATTTCTTATTGAATAAGGAAGAAATACCCATTTTGACTACTTAATTGACATATCTAACCAAGATAAGGATAAAGTACCAACCTTATCACTCCATCATTATCAATTATCGGCCAGCCTCTCCAAGATCACCTCCTCCATTGTTCTTGCTCCCAAACCCTCATTGTTGCTTTCAAATCCCTAAAACACTAGGTCAAAATCACTAAAGCACCAAGATCCCTTCATAAAACTTGTTCTATTCATCAAGATCTATCAATCTAACCGATTGGAATTTGAAATCCTCACTACTTCTCACTTTGATACTTTACTTCCTCACTAATTTAGGAAGGGTTTGGGCTTAATTTGGGAGCTTTGAAGTGAAAGGAATCCATCTTGGAGTATCTTAGAGCCAAGGATAAACTAGTTTCCAAGAGTAGGGCTTTTAAACCTCTTTTACTTTCAAATCCATTTTTTGCTTTAACTACTGATTTAATTTGATGTTTTTAGTTGTATTGGTTGATAATATATTGATATTGCTGTGTTAATTTTGGTGGAGTGTTTGGATGATGTTAGAAGTCATTTTTGTGAAAAGAGATTTTGAAGCTTACTACTGGATTTTTGGTTTTTACATAGGCAGCCATGATCACGAATTTTCTGAGGGAATTGTGGGTATTTTCATGAGCTAGAAAAAATCAGAACTGAAATGAACTATTTCCTGCCTGATTATTAGAACTGAAGCTACAAGCTTTGCTAATTTTATTACCACACCAAATGATTGAATTATCAAGTGAAATTTTTATAGGGTTTTGAGGACATATTGAAATCCAACTATGAATTTTTGTATGATGTGATATGTTCATTTGATTGGGTAATAAAAATTGGGAAATATGGTGTGAATTTAAATAGGGGTTTTCTGACCTTCGAATTTGTCTAATTTTGTTAATATAGTTAGAAAACTCTTTTTGTTCTGAAATTTTTATGGAACCTTGACAACATTGAAGTGTCTTAGAGAATTTTGATAGTCTTTGAATTGATCATTTGATATGCAAATAAATTTGTACTATAATGATGTGAAATCTGCCCAATTGCTGGAAATGAACCCAAACCTTGAATTGGTAATGTAATGACATTTGGTTCAAGTATAATGTATGTGAATGCATGCTAGCAACCTAAAAGATTAGTTTATGGGACCTAATTGAAAATTATATTATGAACAGATACTTATATAAGTTTGATGATGATGTATATGTTAAATAGATAAAAAGTCCCATTTTATGTGTAAAGCACACGGAAAAGTCCCCTTTTTATTATATAAAGGGCATGGGAAAGTCCCCTTTTTATTATGTAAAGGGCAAGGAAAGTCCCTTTTATGTATAAAGGGCACGGAAAAGTCCCATTTTATGTGTAAAGGGCATGGAAAAGTCCCTCTGATATATTGAGGGCATGCATATTTCAGAATGCAATACTATGCTATTGAGTAGTATTACATGTGTATATTAAGTGATTGAATAATAAAATAAACCCACTTCGGAAGGATGATTTGTGAACTTTAAAATGAACCTTTGATATATACATATTACATGCTCACACTTTCTTAATAAGCTAAAGTGGCTGGGGCGATGATGATGACATTATGATTGTGTAATTGGGGAGTTGCCCTACTGAGAATTGTATAATTCTCACCTCTATGTGTTTTTGTGTTCCGTGTTGCCTCTAGGTTGATCAGAGAACGATGTGGCTACGTGAAAGAATGCGGATTCAGTAGTTTAGTAGTTGATGTTTTTATTTATGTACTTAGTTGGAGTTAAATGTATGTAAATGTAATAAGGGCATATATGTATTATAGCTCATAGAAGAGCTTAACTATGTATTTAATAAATGTTGTATTTCTTTGTTATATATTTTAATAGAATTACACTTAGTTATTACACATATTAATCGAGCTTGCTATAGATATTTAAGAAAGGTCCGCTAATTAGTAAGTAACAACTCTTGAGTACAAAGTCATAACTTAAGGATGAGGTTGTATTTGGGAGCATATTACATTATGGTATCAAAGGTTAATCCTTGTAAGACCTTGAGGAATGGACTAGCTATGCTTCCTTAGTCAATGTCATGCATTATAATTCTATATATGTGTATGACTTAAGTTGGGAATGTTGTGGCTTGTTGCCACACTTAGCTTGGTATTGAGCATGATCAACTCAATAATTCTTGTTTGGTGTGACAGGAACTGATAACTTCAAACAGGCATACTAGGAAAGGTGCAAGAAACAAAGCGGGTATAATGGACACTTTCCATGTGATGGCGGCCATGAGAAACAGGCTAAGTAGCCAATAGGGTGATGGAAAGGTTAGATCAATATGCCAAAGGAAATTTAGTTGGGAACCCTAAGGAGTAGAAGTGGACATAAAATACCAAAGTTAAGAGTTCAGGAAGTCAAACTCTCCCGGTTCTAAGGAGCTTTTGATCCAAATAAAGCGAAGAATGGATCAAAGCCATGGAGAAGATTTTCTCAGTTCTTCCCTATATGGAGACCCAAAAAGTGGCCTTTGCTACTTACATGCTAGAAGCGGATGTAGAATTCTGGTGGGTTGTCACCAAGGGGTTATTCGAAGCTTCTTAGACTGAAGTTACCTGGGAAATGTTTAAGAAAGCTTTTTATCACAAATAATTTCCTACTTCTGTGAGGAATACCAAGGAGTTGGAGTTCATGGCACTCAAACAAAGGTCCATGAGTGTAGTTGAGTACATAGCCAAGTTTGAAGAGCATTGCAAGTTTTCCACTATCTATCAGCATAATCCTGATAAAGCTTAGAAGTGCGTGAAGTATGAAGGAGGATTACGTGAAGACATTGAAGCTGTGAGACTCTTAGAAATATGAGATTATGCAACATTGGTAAACAAGTGCCATCGTGCAGAGGATTCTAATAAGAAGTTAAGCTAAATCTGCTAAAGAAACTTCTAATAAAGACTGGCCTTTGAAGACCAAGACTATGAGATGCCGCCCTTGAAGAAGTAGTTTCAACCAAGACCACATAAGGATAAATAATAATGGTCAACCATGAGCCAAGATTGTGCAAAATGTGGGAAGAACCATGGGGTAGACCCTGCTTGGCTGGGAGAACTGCTATCGTTGTGGAAAGCCAAGACACATAATGAGAGAGTATCCAAATAGAAATTCAAAACCAAATACAAAGCCATAACAACAGAGTACCCAAGGCAGGAACATTTAGGATTTGATTGAATTTTTGAACTATGTGTGAATTCCTTGTTTGATTTATGAAATTTGTCTTTTGAAATTGTTTTCAAATGAATTTTGAGGGCAAAACTCTTTTAAGGTGGGTGGTAATGTAACATCTTAAAAATTATTAGTCATAATTTAAAAAATTTGATAATTTTAGCAATGATGAGGATGAAATGGACGTATTAAAAAAAAACCTGGGTGAATAATGACCTTGTGGGCCCCACTGCTCTGGACGCTGAAACCTAGATCCAGGAAAAAGTGCCCAACTGAGAAAAGAGAGGGTTAAGGTTATAAATGATAAGGAATAAGAAGTTATACCTAGAATTAATTTTTGGGTAATGTTTGACAATCGGGTATGGTGTTTCCGTTTGGTAGAGTTTTGATGTGTGATTTTAACAACATTACAAGTTACTTGGTGGCCAAGTAACCTTTACCAACCACTTTATGGCAAGTGGATGGCAAGGATTGAAACTTGAAAAGTAAGTTTCAATCATGGCCTTTCATTTATTATATTTTACTTGGGAGCCAATATCTCATCGTTTGATGGAATTTTGGCGTATAGTTTAACAGAAAAAGCTACTTGCTCCCCAAGTCAATGTGAACCACTTATCTTGAGCCAAATAGATGGCCAAGATTCATTTTTGACTAAAAAAACAAATCCTAGTTATCCATTTCATTATTTCTTTTTGAATAAGGAAGAAATACCCATTTTGAGTACTTAATTGACATATCTAACCAAGATAAGGATAAAGTACCAACCTTATCACTCCATCATTATCAATTTTCAGATAGACCTCTCCAAGATCACCTCCTCCATTGTTCTTTCTCCCAAACCCTCATTCTTGCTTTCAAATCCCCAAAACACTAGCTCAAAATCACTAAAACACTAAGATCCCTTCATAAAACTTGTTCTACTCATTAAGATCTATTAATCCAACCGATTGGAATTTCAAGTAGCATTGAAGGCTCATTTCCATCTTCTTCTTCTGTCATAATCGGTTTCTTCCTCTTCATCAGAGGTTTCAGCAACCTTCATTGCTTTAATTTTGCTTTCCTTTTGATGAGATGACTTTAAGGTCATGGACTTGCTCTTCTTAGAAGATTCACCATGCATTTCTGGAGCACTACCTCATGAGTTTTAAGAGACCTAATGAGTGCATCCAAACTAAGAGTTTGAAGGTCTTTTGCCCTAGTAATGGATGTGACCTTAAGCAGCCATTCGGCAAGGAGGCTTCTTAAGATTTTTTTAACCATTTTGGAGTTAGAGTATCTTTTGCCTAATCCTTTTAGTTGGTTTATGATGTGCATAAACATGTTGGTCATTTCATCAATATTCTCTTGATCTGTCATTTTGAACATCTCATATTGATGAACCAACATGTTGATCTTAGTTTCTTTCACTTGATCAGTGCCTTCATGTAGCATGTGCAGTCTGTCCATATTTCCTTTGCGTATCACAGGCAATTATTTTGTCATATTCAGCTTTTCTTAGTGCATACGTGAGTAGGTACTTAGCTTTTGAGTTCAATTGAACTTTGGCCTTGTGTTTCTCTGTCCACCTACTCCAAGGTATTTCTCTTGAAGTTGAGGGTGCACCATCTATTCCTTGAACCTCCTCCCTTGGAACAAAATCTCCTTCCTATTATCTCCTACAAATCAAGACTTGTATATTTTATGAACAGCTCAATTTGATCTCTCAGTAGGTATAATCCCCAAGATCAAAGAATGGTGGTCTATTTATGGAGTGTCATTCTGCTATGTGAATATTATGTCCATTTGCCTTTTGGATCTTTGTCCTTTGTAGTCATTAGAATGCTCAACCCCTCCAGGCCAAGTTTTGATGCCACTTGTAGGTAAGAATGTACACGAGAAGGGGGTTGAATCATGTATTGCCTTTTCTTTTCCTACTTTTATTCTAAAACTTATTCCATATACTATCAAGCTATGAGCTTGAAGAGCAGCGGAAATAACATTAGTAACTTCAAAAAGTGAACTTCTTGAACTGACTATGAAAATAAAAAGCATGAAAGAACGTTTTCAGAACTAACATAGTAAATAAACTAGATACAGAAAATAAAATAGGAGATAAAGAGAAAAGATATACTCCCGAGAGTTTTATATTGGTTCAAGCCAGCTATATCCAGTTCTCAATAATCATTGAGTTCCATTATACCTTTCTCTCACCAAGAAAGAACAAGAATAATCTTTACAATAATCTTTATAGTGACTAGTAGACAAACCAAACTGTCACTAACTAAGTAATTATTCACCCCTTCAAGCTAAACCAAGTAGTCTTTGACTAGCCTCTTCAAGCTAAACAGATCAGTAAAACACCTTTACTTTCACGTTGCAAGTAGTCTTTGACTAGCCTCTCAAATCGAGATCGAGGATACAAAGACTTGTGTTTAGATTTGCAACTCAAACTAACCTATATTCAAGTTTTCATAAGATTTACAAAGAAAGTTCTAGAAAACACTTGAATGACTTCTTTCTAAATATTCTTCCTAGGAAGAACGTATGAACACTAAAGGAATGTACAAAGAAGATTTTTACAATCAAAGGAAATGATTACTAGATGTAATGAACTCTACAAGTAGATGAGGAGAAATTTTTTCAGAGTTTTGCTCTTTGTGAGCATCAATCTTTATTCTTTGAAAGCACATAATCTCTATTTATATATGGTCTTCCTTGTGATGTTGCCTCTTGATCAGATCTCCAAGTGACACATGTTGATCATCCATTTGTGCCTTGGAAAAGCAATCTAGAAGAGTAGCCTGTTGTTTGTCAGAATAGTTGCAGAAGCTATGGCAAGGTTGAGGTTTCTAATGCTGCCTTAGAAATTACTCTTACTTTCTAAACGTTGTTTTTGAACTCCTTTTAGAAGCTTAGGTAGTTGACCATAGTGGCAAAAGAGATGACTTGTCAATTTAGTCACTGGGTTTTGACTTTTGAATTTCCAATTCGAATTTCAAAAATTCCGTTCATTTCTTGTAGAGCGCATACTTTCATTGTATGAAAGCTTTCTATGTGCGGTATCATTTTTTTGATAATTCTTAGGTCTTCACGTCTTTAATCATGGCTTGTTGATAAATAAAACATTGCGAGTGTGATGATTGAAGGCAATAGAATACTTTGGCTTTAGTTTGATGGATATCTTCATTTACGATGAACTTTCTAAGTCCTACTTTTTAGACCCAGACCTTGGTTTCTTGCTCTTGATGTGATTTCCTTTTATCCATTAGACATGTATACATACTTTTCAAGATATAACATTCACTTTCTATTAAGTTCAATCTCTGTATATGAGATAAATCATGTTTGCACATACAAAGTGAAATTATTCTCGCTTTAAGTATGCAATCCGAAAATAACCTATATGCTATGTTAAGAAACTTAAGGAAGACATTAGTCGTTCTTCAAAATATTTTATTTAAATTGGTTTTGTTGTCCCTCAAAACATCTTGCTTTAAAACTTTCTGAAGGGTTTTGGAGCTAACAATCTGGCCACATACCCATCCTGCGTAGCAACAATGGGAAATAGACTGCATATCAAGACTAAGTTCATTTCTATACGTGATCATCAAACTTCATCTTTTTCCTCTTCGAATCACACATAGATCTAGTCATAGCCGATACATCTATCGACTCATAATATCTCTAGGTAAGTTCCTCTTTTTGCCTTCCCTTAATTAGGCATAATTCTTGTTTTTGTTATGTTCATATGTTAGAACATGCACAATTGAAATCTATACATTCTTTTTCTCATATAACTTATCATGTATTTTTCTTTTCTCAAATGCATGCATAAGCCACATGTAGGCATTCATTCACAATGTAATTTCAATCATGCCTCATAAATTAATCTCTCAATTCACTAGTATGCATTCATATACATCATACTTGAACCAAAAATGCCATTACACTACCAATACAAGTATTGGGTTCATTTTCAGGATATGGATAGATTTTTATACTAAAGTAGCAAAATTTATTTGCACATTAAATAACCAATTCAGAGACTATAAAAATTATCCAAAAACACTTTAATGTGTCCATAAGGTCCAGTAAAACTTTCAGATTAAGGATCATTCCCTAACTATGTTAACAAAATTAGACAAATTTGGTGGTCAGAGACCACTTAATCTCAGCTCAAAATCAGAATTCCATAATTTTTAACCCCAACAAATGACTCAATCAATTCAGAATAAAAATCACGGTTGAACCTTAAGATGTTTCCAACACCCTGTGAAAATTTCAAAGGAAAAATCAATCATTTACTATGGTAATATAATTAGAAAAATTCAGCTTCAAGTCAGCAATTTAGGCAACACAGGCATAGTCTAGTTCATGATTTTTTTAAAGCAGTAAAAGTCCAAAACAAAGCTCAAAAAAATTTGTGAACTAGCTTAGGATGTTACCTTCAACCTATAATTTTTCTAGCTCATAAAAATACCCACAACCACATCAGAAAATTCATAACTTTCCCCGCATGTGACAAAAATGAGAATTCAGCAACCCCATTCAAAATCTCTTTTGATAAAAATGATTTTTCCACAACACCAAACCACTCCATCAAAGTAAATACATCTATATATATGTAATCAAGAACCAAAAAATTTGATTTTGAAACCATCAAAATCTGCAAGAAATAGAATTTCCAAAACAAGACAATAAAACCCTACTTTGAAAACTTTAGAGCCTTATACCTCCAAAGGAGGTTTCAAATGGTTTCTCTTCACTTTAAGGCCACCAAATCAGCCCCAAACCCTTCCTTAGGTAGTATGGTAATGAGGTATCAAGGTGAGGATTGATGAGGAAATGAAATTTCAATCGGTTAGTTTGATAGATTATGATTGAACAAGTTTTGTGAAAGGATCTTGGTGTTTTAGTGACTTTGGGTTTTGCAAGATTTGAAGCTTGTCAATGGTGGCTTGAAAGAAAGAAGATGAAGGCTATAACTTAGGGTGGCTTGGCCAAAATTGATGGGTTAGAGTGATAAGGTTTAGTGATTTATCTTTATCTTGGTATAAATGTAGTCAAAATGGGTATTTCTTTTTTTAAAAATGAAATAATGAAATGGATGACTAAGATTTGGTTTGGTAGTCAAAGAATGAATCTTGGCCATCTACTTGGCTCAAGATAAGTAGCTCACTTTAGCTTGATGAACAAGTAGCATTTTTGTTAAAATCAACATCTAAATTCAGAGAAATAATAAGATATTGGCTCCTGGGTAAAATAATAATACATGAAAGACCATGATTAAAACTTACTTTTTAAGTTTCAATCCTTGTCATCCGCTTAGCATAAAGTGGTTGGCAAAGGTTACTTGGCCACCAAGTAACTTTTACGATGTTAAAAACCGCATATCAAAACTCTATCGAACGAATAAAACACCATACTTTGGTAATCAGACATTACCCAAATTATTTTCCAAGTATAAAATCCTCATTTCTAACTATTTCTAACCTTAACCTTCTCTTTTTTTTTTTTTTAATCTCGGGCATTTCTGGTCCTGGATATGGGGTTTGGGTCGTCTAACGGGCCATGGGGCCCACAAGGTTACTATTTATCCTCGGCCTGAAATTATTTTTAACTCGTCCATTAGGCCATCCTTATCATTGCTACATCTGCAATTTTTAAAATTATGACTAATAAAACTCAAATTAATTTTTTAAATAATTTTCAGGTATTACATTACCACCCACCTTAAAAAGAATTTTGCCCTCAAAATTCATTTGAAAGCAATTTCAAAAGACAAAATTCATAAATCAAACAAGGAATTCACACTCAGTTCAAACAATTTAATCAAATTCTAAATGTTCCTACCTCCAATCGGATTATTAGGTGATGATGTCCCCAGTTTTTACTCTGTGTGGTGACTTCCTAGCAAATTTTGTATACTTCTCTAGACACTCCCAAATCTTATCTCTTGCTTTTCCATAGCGGTAGCATACATTTTGTCCAATCCTACAAGGTCTACCTTAATGGTTCTTCCCATATTTTGGGCAATCTTGTCGTGGTTGATGTTGTTGATATTTATCCTCATATAGATTGGGTTGAAACTGCTTCTTTTGGGGCGGGACATCCTTATAATCTTGGTCTTCAAGTGCCAAGCTTTCCTTAGAATCATCCTTAGTAGATTTGGCAATTGCTAGCTTCCTATTGGATCCCTCTATAAGCCGACACTCATTCACTATCAAAATCTTTGATCTCTAAGAGACTCATGACTACCTGCAATGTGCTCCCATAGCCCTTCTTCATACTTCATGCACTACTCCCAATCTTCATCAAGATTCCATTGAAAGAGAGTAGAAGATTTGCATAGCTCATTAAAATTTACCGTACTCTGAACTCATGGATCCTTCCATGAGTGCCATGAACTCCAGCTCTTTTGCATTCCAATTTAATCTTTCCATATTCAGTTGGTCATTGCGGCTTGTGCTCTCATATCAAAAACCATCTCATGGAGAGTATCCATCATGTTGTCCGGTTAGCTTTCCTATTCCTAGTACATCTATGGTCCATTAGTTTTTGAACACACGTAACAAAGATATTGAGTTGATTAGGTTCAACAGGATATGAAGTGTGATAGCGACTAACTACAACACCACTAGACCGTCATGCATATCTAAACCCTATATCCTATCAGATAGATAAGATTCAAGGCATGACTTACCTACCCTTTGGAAGCCTAGTCAGTCCATTTCTCAAGGTCCTACAAGGATAACTTTCTAATACCATAATGTAACATCCTCCTAAGTACAACATCAGTCTTAAGCCATGACATCGGACTCGGGAGTTGTTACTTATAGATTACCTTTTTTAAATATCTATAGCAAGATCGATCGAATTCGGGTAGTAACTAAATTGTGATTCTATTAACATATATAACAAAGAGATACAACATTCATTTAATACAAAGTCGATACAAAAACAAGCTCTTTTATGAGCTTTAATACACATTTGTTTTCTACTCTATTTAAGACATATACATATAACTAAATATAATAGATACAAGCCTCCACTACTAAACTACTGCAATTCCTATTTAATCCTTCCTATAGCAACCTCATGATTCTACATCAACCTGGAGACGACATAGAACACAAACACATAGGGGTGAGAATTCTAAAATTCTAGGAGGGCATTTCCCCTAAATACACAACAATAAATGTCATTGTCATTGTTCCAGTCACTTCGGTTTATTATAAAAAGGATAATCATGCATTACATAATGGTTCATTTTTCAAGTTCAAAATCAATCTTTTTAAGTGGGTAGCTTTTAGTAATCAATCACTTAGTGCACATATATCATAAAGCTCAAACAAAAAGTAAGTAATTCTAATCAAGCAATTAAATATGATATGATTATGCATATGCTAAATGCAATGAAATTATCTCAAAGTGACCTAGTTTCACTTATGGCCATAGAACTCAACTAGATGCATTTTTCTTTTCATTGACATAGGAAAGACTTAGTTTATACTACATGGTATTTATAGTGATCAATGGCTTGGCGTTATGTATTGTCGTTCCCATGTGGCAACAATGGGAAACAGACTGCTGATTAGAATGAGCTCATTCTTATATATGATCATCGGACTTCATTTTTTTTCTCTCTCAAATCACACACAAATCTATTCCTAGTTGATACGTCTATCGACTCTTAATATCTCTAGGAAGTTCCTTTCTTTGCCTTCCCTTATTCAACATAAGTCTTGTTTCTATTTTGTTCATATGTCAGAACATGAACGATTGAAATCTATACATTCTCTTTTCTCATATAACTACATCATGTACTTTTCTTTTTCTAAATGCATGCATAAGCCACATGTAGGCATTCATTCACAATATAATTTCAATCATGCCTCATAAATTAATCTCTCAAGTCACTAGCATGCATTCATATACATCATACTTGAACCAAAAATGCCATTACATTACTAATTCAAGTCTTGGGTTCATTTCCAGCACATGGACAGATTTTTATACTAAAGTAGTAAAATTTATTTGCACATCAAATAACTAATTCAAAGGCTATAAAAATTATCCAAGACACTTTAATGTGTCCACAAGGTTTTGTAAAAGTTTCAAGAGCAAGAATCATTCCCTAATAAGTTAACAAAATTAGACAAATTTGATGGTTAGAGACCACTTAATCTCAACTCAAAACCAAAATTCCATTATTTTTAACCCTAGCAAATAATTCAATCAATTCAGAATAAAATTCACAGTTGAACCTTAAGATGTTTCCAACACGCCATGAAAATTTCAAAGGAAATATCAACCATTTGCTATGGTAACAAAATTAACAAAATTCACAGCTTCAAGTCCAACAATTTATGCAACACAGGCATATTCTCGGTTCATATTTTTTTTAAAGAGGAAAAGTCCAAAACAAAGCTAAAAAAAAAATCATGGAACTAGCTTATGTTGCCTTCAACATATAATTTTTCTAGCTCATAAAATTGTAACACCCTAATAATTAACCGAATACATCTAGGTTGTATCTGATTAATTACTAGACTTTACTCTTTGCTTCAGTCTTTCATCATACTTTGAAAATACTTAGTGAAATTATGAGCCCTTTTTTTAAACATAATTGAAAACGTGAGCCGCACATAACGTGAACATAATCGAAATAAAGCGAATAACGTGTAGATATAGCATGAAAAACACATCATATTGGCTCCATCAATAACATCCATAATTACATAACATATATAGTTTCCTACCAAAGAAAATAAGACTAGGTGTAGGCAATCTAACAAAACATAAATAATATATGGATGGAAGGACATCCATTAATGGCACCTAGTAATAACACTCCAAGGATAGGGATAGATATCTAAATATACGAGTGAAACTAGCAGGATCAAGTTCAGCTACCGTGAAAGCCTCAATGTGATTCACGAACGCTTCCTTTTGCTTTTTAAGACAAGATGGAAAGAAAAATAGAGGGAGTGAGAAACTTATAAAAGAATCTCAGGAGGGTACTCACCTCATGATGCATTGTGTCATCATCATCGTCCCCAGGAACCTCGAGGTTATTATGAAATAGTAGCATGCTAAGATTGATTTATTAAGTTCGATACTTTACCGAGGTTCGTCGGTTTTAATCATGCATCTTATAATGCATCATAAACTTAGCATGTCATGTTTATAATGAACTTTTCCTTTCATATATAATAACATAGTTATGCATAAAATCACATCATATTCCTCATCATCATTTCATAATATTATGCATAGCAAACATCATATTTCTCATCATCATCTCATAAATACTATCTATAGCAGAATATCATATTCACATAATGCATTTACTTAGTTTCTTAGGTGACTTAAAGTTACTTTCATCATCATTTTCCTGGGCCACCCTATACTCCACCCTTTTGGGAGTAATCTAGGTTATGAGCTCATACCTTACTAGTCGTCACTAGCATATACTTATCCCTTTTGATAAGTTAAAATCCAACTTTACCCTTTTGAGAGAATAGGCTAGGGGGCAAGAATCACCTTTTCACCACCTATAGTCTGATAGGTCCAAAGGATCATTTTCTCATAAGTTTAAGTCACCATTAAATCTTTGTATGTTATATCATAATACAATTCTTCATTCATAATCATCATAGCATTTTTTCATTTATAGTCTTATGTTGAAATAATATGTACCAACTGTAATCATGCATCTGGAGATTCCCAGGAAAGAAGTGGGTCACAAATGGACACGCTTAAATACCAAGTCTTTCCTAGAACCTTTCCAAATTACACTTTTATAGTAGTACACTTTCTTCCAGGAACAAAAAATATTTCTTTATTTCATGCGTAAGTATTCTCATTGTTTGCAATAGCAACTATAACATGCAAGCCATGAAATCATTTAATATTATCAAATACTTAATAAGCATCAAATCTCTACATAGACTTATAATTTAAAACATCAAGGAGGCATCATCATCAATTCTTACCGAAGGCTGTCTCAACAACCGAAACTCTAGAATCGGGCAACCTCAATTATTGAACTAATTAATTATGCATCTAAGGGATTCATTACCATCATTACCATTAATTATAAGCCTTAGGAACATTATTAGACTATATGGGGTAGCATAGGCAGTAAGTCATTCTTATGGTTTTATGGTGTGCTAGAAGTTGCGTTTTTAACCCTTTCTCGTTACCGTCTTTCCTACGATGCCAAAATTAATTACTAACCCAATTATGAATCATTCTCCCTTATCTAAAAATAATAAAATATGGTTCTTAAGGCCACTAAAGGTTCTGGATAGATTGCATAAATTTCATTATCTAGAGTTCTAGAAATCTTGCTTTACGGTTGTTTTATATAGCTAGTTTCTCTTCTAACTTGCATATAATTGTTCCCTCATCAATAAACATAATAATCACAACTTTAAACATATTTAATCATCATCATACATTGGTAATAAACTCAGATTAGTGGCTGAATCATGAACCTATCATAATCACATTTTAAGTGTACATGGAATACTAGTTTCTTGTAAAGTCTTTGCAAGGCCTCAAATTTCCTTTAGAAACTAATTCTTTTTGCTAAACTTGAAAGAATCTTCATGATTAAAATTCTCACTTAAGATAAAAGGAGCAAGTCTTGATCTTAAGAGATTTATGTGATATCTTAGAATCATAAACATGCTATGCAACCTCATTTTAATTTTGTCATTATAAGGTGATAACTTGGAATTATAAACATGATATGCAAATCTATTTCTTTATCTTTAAGATTTAAGGTGATGACTTGAAAATTAAACATGATGTAAGAAACTGGAGCGCCGGTAGTCCGCATAGGACCAGTGGAGGGAGAAGGGAATTATTATTACATCTTTTTAAGCTCCAATCTCAGGACTTCTTAAAGAATGAATTCTTTGACTCCAATAATCTTAAGGAAATTGAAAGTGAGCTTTAGAGTTCTTATTATTATGGTTCCAAGAACCTTATTTCTTGAACTCATCATCAAGCTCAAAAAAATTGGTTTAGAGAAAACTAACGATTTTTCCATAAAACTTTTGATAACAAAAACTAAACATTGGGCTTTAGAGGTTCATTAAGTGATGGATTCATAAACACCATCATGATTCCTCATCATCAAACCATGGTTACTAACAAGCTATAGAAACCGAAACTTTAAGCAAAGAATCAAAAGAAAGAACATAAAATAAACTCCCTACCAAGTTGTTTCTTGTTTCCAAAAGATTAAGTTGAGCTTATAAGAAGTGAGAACAATAAAAATCTGATGCTAATGAGGGTGATAGATTCGGTCAAGAGAGGTCTGGGTGGAGGAAGGATTTTTCTTGTGTTTTTGTGTTTGGCAATGGAAAGGTTGTGTTTAGGAGTTGATTTATGGTTGGATTGTATATGCTTGAGGTTTAGAGCTTAGTTAGAGGTTGGGAATGGAGTCTCTTGAATATGAATGAGGAAGAAGAAGAAAGCTGGAAATATTGAGAGAATTAGAGAACTTTGAGCAAACTTTGAGTGAGAAAACTATCAAGAAAGCAAGTGCTAAGGCTAAGAGAGTTTGTGTATGCATTTTGGCCATGGAAGAGCACCTATTTATAGCCATTTGGGGGCTATATGGACGTGCTAATCAGGCTGGAAAAATGGAGTTTTATTTCAATTTTTAATTATAGGAAACATTAAAGAAAGAAAGCATAATTAGTGGTAATAGTTTTATTTATGTATAATGGATGAAAAACTCCAAAATTTGGTACTAATGGGGGACAAAGGTGGCTGATTACCCTATAGTGGAATTGAGTGGGATTTCTTTTAATTAAATATGGCTTTAATTGGTGGAAAAGAATACTTAAAGAAATGGTATTTTGGTTGGATATGTTTGTAAGTGTATGATTGTTGAAAAACATAAAAACATGGCTGATTATGGATCATGAAGTGGTGCCATTTCTGATTGCATTAGGATCAGATTGGCTTTTATTTTTAGTGGGAAATCATGTATTAGATGTTTAATTACTTAGGTAAAAGGTTAGGAATCAATAGGTTAGTGAAAAAGGGTAAAATGTTAGGTGTTTAGGTTAATTCAAGACAAGATAAAGTAAATAATCATACATTAGTAAATGAAGTTAATTTCAAGTAGATAAAAATCAATTTGTAACATAAATTCAAAACTTAAGATAAGAAAATATAGTTTTATAGATTTTACCTAAACCAAATCCTAATCGTAAACTTGATATAATACATTCTTGTAATTAAGGAAAAGAAAATATAATTTTTTCTTAAGTAAATATTTTAATTACCTCAAGTAATTATTTTTAACCTTAGGTAATTAATTTTTAACTCTAAGTTAATGATTGAAATCAACTCAAATTGAATTTGAAGTTAAAATTATCTTAATTACTTAAGAAAACTCATTAAGCATTCACTAGGGGCAAAAAGGTAATTTCATGTAAAAACTTCCTGTAATTATCTACATCCTCTAATTATACTTCAAATGGTCTTTCTGAACTTTTGGTGAAAGGAATTCAAAAGTTACATCATTTCATGCAAAGTTACCGTAGGGGTAAAACGGTAATTTTTCACAAAACCTCCCGGGCTACCGGGCTTAACTGTTGTTAAAAATTTACTTAAAACATCATTTAAAACCTTTTGGTGAAGTTTTCTTAACCCACGTAATGTGTTAATTAACCACAAGGGCATTTTGGTAATTTTGCGCATCAGAACTCAAAAATGAGATTCTTCGCTCATAACACACATAATACATATAATCCCCTATCATCATCAAAACGTCCCCTTGAGGATGGTCAGGCGACCTCATCTTCTGGGTAAATGATTCTAGGGCATTTTGTCATTTTACATGTCAAAAAATTAAGGGTTTGCGAGCTCTTGCACGAATCGCTATTCAAATTTGGAACATTTTTCTAATGTTATATTCCTTTATTGAGGATTACTCACTTTTAAATTTCATGTAAGAATTACCTAGGGTAATTCGAATTTTTAGGCTATAAAAATTGGGCGTTATATCTCCTCTTAAAAGAATTTCGCCTTCGAAATCGTTATCCTGAAAGTTCGGGATAAAGCGTCTTCATATTCAATTCCACTCCCATGTGAATTCTTCTATTTTCCCCGTCCATGCTACCTTAACTGAGGTACGTCTTGGCTCTTAGCCGTTGACTCTGTCTACGATCCTCGTAGGGGTAAGTTAAACGTCAGGTCTTCCCTTAATTGTGCTTGCTTTGGTTCTAGAACATAACTCGTGTCAGACTCATATTTTTTCTTACTGGGACATGAAAGACATTATGGAGGTTAGATAGATTAGAGTAGGGCTATATGGTATGCACGTTCCAACTCCTAGGATCTGAATGTGAGAAATCTTGGGCTCAATTTCTTAACTCCATGGCTCGACCTATGCGTGGTAGGAGTGATCCTAAGGACACATGTTCTCCTTCTTGAAATCTATCGGTTTTCGCCATTTGTCCGCATAGTTTTTCTCGACTTTAGTAGGAAAGAACCTTATCCCTAATCTTCTTGATTTGTTCCGTTGTTTCCTCACAATATCATGTCAGTACACTTACTCTCCGGGTTCATACCAACATAAGGGAGATTGACATTTTCGTCCATAGAGGGCCTCGTATGGTGCTATACCGATACTTGCATGATAACTGTTGTTATATGCAAATTCAATAGTCAGGTACTTATCCCAACTCCCTCTTTGATCTAAAACACATGCCCTCAACATGTCCTCCAAAGTTTGGATAGTTCTTTCAGATTGACCGTCCGTTTGGGGTGATAAGCCGTGCTCAGACACAACTTTGAACCAAACACCTTCTGAAAAGCTCCCCAAAATCGTGACGTAAGCGGATCCCGATCCGAGATTATCATCGACGGACTCCATGTAATCTTACTATCTCCTTACATAACGCTAACCTATCCAAGGAATAAGTCACCTTAATAGGTAAAATGTGAGCTGATTTAGTCAACCGATCCACAATTACCCATATGGCGTCATGATTTGCTTGGGTCCTTGGAGTCAGTTACAAAGTCCATGGAGACACTATCCCACTTCCATTCGGGGATTGACAAAGGTTGCACATTCCGAAGGTTTTTGGTGTTCAATCTTCACCTTTTGACACACCAAGCACTTACTCACCCATGTGCACACATCCTTCTTCAATCCTGGCCACCAAAACATCTTCTTTAAATCTTGATACATCTTGATTGCACCGGATGAAGGGTAATGGCTCATAGGCTTCCTCCAAAATATCCTTTCAGGTCACCACTAGCAGGTACACATATACGACCTTCAAATCTCCACAAACTATTATTCCCTTGGGTAAAACCTTTCAACTTATCAGCTTTATTGCCTCTAAGGTTTCTTGAAATTCCGTATCTTCCCTTTGGGCTTGAGCAATTCTTTCCTTGAATTCACTCGTCACACTAAGATGACAAGCTCTTATGCCCTTAGTGGTCAAGGTCATCCCTAGGTTTAGGTCTCTAAATTGCTCAATTAACTCAACCTCCTTCATCATAAACGGGATACTTGTAAAGATTTCCTACTAGGGCATCGGCTACAACATTAGCTTTACCTGGGTGATAGTTTAACCCAAAATCATAATCTTTTAAAAATTCCATCCACCTTCTTTGCCTCATGTTTAGCTCTTTTTGATCAAAGAGATACTTCAAACTCTTGTGATCAAAACACCTCAAACTTCACTCCGTATAAATGGTGTCTCCAAATCTTCAGTATCACCCGGCTAATTCAAGGTCATGGGTAGGGTAATTTGCCTCATGTGGCTTGAGTTGCCTGACGCATAGGCCACTACTTTCCTATTTTGCATCAGTACACAACCCAAACCCTTTCTCGAAGCATCACAGTACACTTCAAAAGGCACATTGGGGTGGGTAACACTAAAAAGGGGTTGAGGTTAGCTTATGTTTCAACTCTTGAAAGCTCTTTTCACACTCCGGATCCATGAAAGGGGTGTTTTCCTAGTTAGCTTGGTTAGGGGTAGGGAAATCTAGGAAAATCCCTTGATGAACCGACGGTAATAGCTGAAACCCAAAAGCTTCTTACTTCATTACCGTGGTTGGTCTTTCCCATTTTACATGCTTCTACCTTACTAGGATCTACAACAATTCCTCTTAGATACTACATGCCCTAAAAATTTCACATCATCCAACCAGAATTCACACTTAGAAAGCTTAGCATATAGTTTCTTTTCCTTCAAGATCTCTAGTACTATGGTTAGGTGGCATTCATGCTCTCGTGGGTCTTAGAGTATATGAGAATATCATCTATGAAGACAACCACTAATCTACTTAAGGTCTAAAGATCCTATTCATGTAATCCATGAAAACTTGGAGCATTGGTTAATCCAAAGGACATTACTGCAAACTCGAAATGGTTGTATGGACGAAGGATGTTTTCGTATATCTTCATCTCTCACCCTAATCTGTAGTAACCTTACCTAAATCAATCTTAGAAAACACTATTGCACCTTTAAGCTAGTCCATCAAGTCATCTATCCTAGGCAAAGGGTATTTGTTCTTCACCGTCACTTTATTCAATTGCCTATAGTCAACACACATCCTCATACTCCCATCATTTTTCTTCACAAACAACACAGAGGCTCCAAGGTGATGCACTAGGCCTTACAAACTTTTTCTCCATAAATCCTCCAATTGAGCTTTCAACTGATCAATTCTATGGGGACATTCATGGGGCTATGGATATGGGACCTAAGAAGGTTCTATGGAGAACTCTATCTCTTTTGGGGAAACTTTGTATCTATCTGGAAATACTTCGGGATAATTCCTTACTATTGTATCTCATCGATACTTTGCTCAAAGTCTACATCACTAGCGGCTAGGAAAATATAACCTTTATTCTCACCCTTACCATAGTCCATTTCCACAATGTTATGTAAGACTTATGGGTTTCTTAGGTTCAATGGGAACAGGAAGAAAGTGATGGTTTTCTCATAGAGTTAATAGTACACGGTTGGCCTCAAGCCAATCCATGCCAAGAATCACATTTAAACCTCGCATAGGTAAGCAAATAAGGTCTAAAACAAAGGATCTATTTTCAATAACAAAATTACAATCTAGACAACATCTACAAGTCCTAGGTTTTCCAGTTCGGGTAGAAACAACAAGGTCAAAAGGAAGTTCAAGTCACATATAAGTTAAGGCTTTTAACACATGAGTTGGAGATAAAAGAATGGGAAGTGTCAGAATCATATAGTACAATTAAGTTTTTACCATGCATGTTACACTTACCCTCCACGAGATTCTGTGACTTCATCGTTTCTTCATTAATGGTAAAGACCCTTGCTTGTACTGCTTGGGATTTGGGTTACGGGTTCCTCCTGATTCTAAGTAGTGGCCTGGCTTTCAATCGGTAGCAAACATTTGTTCCGCCTCGACATGGCATGCTTCCATGATTCTTGCGCACTTGGGACAATCCGTGGATGGTGGGTCGTGGAGGTGCTGTTGGACCCTTTGTGGTGCTTTCCCTTGTTGTTGTTATTGTTGTTGTTGTGATTATTGTGGGGTTTGCGACTCTGCACGAATCGCTATTCAAATTTCTCGTAACATCTTCTCTAATGTTATATTCCTTTATTGAGGATTACTCAGCCTTGAATTTCATGTAAGAATTACCTAGGGGTAATTCGTAATTTTAGACATATAAAATTGGGCGTTATAAAAATACCCACAATCACATCAAAAAATTCATAACTTTTACTCGCCTGACAAAACGAGAATTCAGCAACCCCATTCAAAATCTCTTTTGATAAAAATGATTTTTCACAACACCAAACTACTCCACCAAAGTAAATACATCAATATATATGTGTAATCACACAATAGAACCAGAAAATTCAATTTTGAAAACATCAAAATCTGCAAGAAACAAAATTTCCACAAACAAGACAATAAAACCCTACTTTGAAAACTTTAGAGCCTTATAACTCCAAAGGAGGTTCCAAATGATTTCTCTCACTTCAAGGCCACCAAATCAGCCATAAACCCTTCCTTAGGCAGTGTGATAATGAGGTATCAAGGTAAGGACTGATAAGGAAATGAAATTCCAATCAATTAGTTTGATAGATTATGAGGAGTAGAACAAGTTTTGTGAAATGATCTTGGTGTTTTAGTGACTTTGGCTAGGGTTTTGCAAGTTTTGAAGCTTGTCAATGGTGGCTTGAAAGAAAGAAGATGAAGGCTGTAACTTAGGGTGGTTTGGTCGAAATTGATGGGTTGGAGTGATAAGGTTTGGTGATTTATCTTTATCCTGGTGTAAATGTGGTCAAAATGGGTATTTCTTTTTTTAAAAAAAAAAATAATGAAATGGATGGCTAAGATTTGGTTTGGTAGTGAAAGAATGTATCTTGGCCATCCACTTGGCTCAAGATAAGTGGCTCACTTTAGCTTGGTGAACAAGTAGCTTTTTTATGTTAAAATCAGAAACCGAAATTTACCGAACGGATAAGATATTGGCTCCTGTAAAATAATAATAAATAAAAGGTCATGATTAAAAATTACTTTTCAAGTTTCAATCCTTGCCATCCACTTGGCATAAAGTGGTTGGCAAAGGTTACTTGGCCACCAAGTAACTTTTATGCGTTAAAAACTACACATCAAAACTCTACTGAATGGGTAAAACACCATACCCGAGTAATCAGACATTACTCGAAATTATTTTGTAAGTATAAAATCCTCATTTCTAACTATTTCTAACCTTAACCTTCCCTTTTCTCAAACTTGTGCATTTCTTGTTTTCAACCTGGTTTTGGCTTTCCACTGCTGGACCCGCAAGGTTGCTATTTATGCCGATCTAAATTTTTTTTTTGAACTCGTCCATTGGGCCGTCCTCATCATTGCTACGTCAGTTAGATTTTTGAAATTTTAACTAATAAAGCTCAAATTAATTTTTCAAACAACTTTCAGGGTGTTATACTTTGCAAGTAGTTTTATATTAACCTCTCCAAGTTATCTCACACGATCACTACCGAATCAAGGATACAAATGGTTTTTGTTTGGATTGCCACTCAAACTAACCTACACTAGAGTTTCCTTAAAATAAACATGAATAACCTGAGAGAACTTGAATGACTTCTTTCTATTATTTCTTCCTAGGAAGAACATATATCTATTCAGGAATGTAGAAAGAAGATTTTTATAAGTAAGGAAACTAATTACATGATGTGCTAAACTTTACAGGATGTGAGGAGAGATTTTAACAGTTTCCACTCTTGAGTAGCGTCGAAAGTCCATTTTGTTTGAGCACTACATCTCTATATAGAAGGTCTTCCTTGTGACCATTGCCCTAGATCATATCTCCCTTGTGACCATTGCCCTAGATCAGATCTCCAAGTGACATGTGATGATCAACCATTTGGAAAAGCAGTCTAGAAGAGTAGCTTGTCTGTTGTTAGCTTTGCAGAAGCCATTGCAACATTGAGGTTTCTGATACTACTTCACAAACTACTCTTACTTTCTAGCGTTGTTTCTTGAACTCTTTTCTAGAAGCTGAGGTAGTTGACCAAGTTGGCTAAATAGATGACTCACCAATTTGAAACTGGTTTGACTTTAAATTTGAATTTTAAAAATTCAAATTTCCTTCCTTTTCCAGGAACATTTAGCGCTCCACATTGAAATAAGCTTTCTAACATGCGGTATTAGTTCTTTGAGGAATCTTCGGTCTTCTGATCTTCAAACCAAACTTTATGATGATGAAAGATTTACGATCATGATGGTTGAAGATTGTGTAACATGTTGTTCTAAGAGTTTGTTTGATATCTTCATTTTGAGCATACTTTCTGATGTCTAGTGTTACTTTTTGAAGTTCTGTGCCTTGGTTTCTTGCCCTTGTTTTGATTTATGTTCATCCGTAAGGCATGTATACCTACTTTGCACAATATAACGTTCACTTTCTATTAAGTTCAATCTCTTTATATGAGATAAATTATGTTTGCACATGCAAAGTGAAATTATTCTCGCTTCAAGTCCATGTTATGCAATCTAGAAATACCTGTATGCTATGTCAAAAAACTCAAGGTAGATATTAATCGTTCTTCAAAATATTTTTTTACAATTGATTTTGTTGTCACTCAAAACATTTTGCTATGATGCTCTTTGAAGGGTTCCTAAGCTAATAATCTCCCCTTTTTATGATGACAAACCAATTTAAAGAAAATATTTTGAAGAGATGTTGAAAGAAATAGAATTGAGTAAGTCATGATAATAGCTATTCTTTCAAAACATCACAAGCTGTAACATTCAGGAAGTTCTTTTCTTAAGGCATGACATGGATACGTTCTCAAACATTTCAAAGCCTTAAGCAACTTAAATCAGAGCTGATTTTGTTGTTTATGAAAATTCTGAATTTACTCAGTACTTCTAGATATGTTAGAATGGCAATGAACTGGATATTATGGTTTAAGACTTTTTAATACAACCACCTTTATTTTCAGTTAAAAGAAAAACTTTCTGAAGATACACATGCTTGAATAATTAACAAGTAATACTTGTGATATTATATCTTGATTAAAACTTATTCAGCATAACTTTTTCCAAGTCAAATATAAGCAAATACTCATATGTATACATGATAGACACAGAGAGTATGCATGATCGACAAAAGAAAACATACTGATGCTTATGTAGTTTCTAATGATAAAAGAAACCTTGATACTGATTTATCAACATATTTCTATGCATGGTTTCTGAAGCTCATTAAGGATTAATCCCAAAATAGAAAAGCATAACTGAGTTTTTTATTTATGAGCTGTGAAACTTTTCTCATAAGTACCAGAGCATGAAAAAGAAATTTTCAAAAAAAAAAATGAGACACATGTTCATGCTTTTCATTTAAGCTTGCTCACTGATACATATATGAACTAGAATATAGCACATTATATGCCATATAAGCGCGCACACTTGAGAGAGTTATGAAGCTCACAAACATATCCTAGTTGTATCAAAATAGGTAGAAGCAAGTTTCTAGGTTTGTCAGAAACTATTCACAACTAAATTTTGATCAAGTTATACAAAGCTTTTAAGACCTTCTCATATGTGTGACAGAGAGAATGTGTTATATAAAAGGATTTAAGCAATCATACATATCAAAGCATATCAGAGACATGAGTATTAGAGAAGATATTGTGCTTTAAAAGATACTTCTTAGTGCTAATCACAAATACATAAATGAGCTAAATATCCTAGCGTGCTAAAGAATAAGAAAATCATACCACACACATAAAAGATAAGAAGCAAACATCTATTAGCAAGATATATGATTAGCTAAGCATAAGTAGGCATCAATATGTATCAAAGCTTTAAAGAAACAACGTTTAAGACATATATGTATCAAGAGTATAAGCATTATATATAAAATGAATTTTATAAGCCAAGATGAAATGTTGAAACACCAAAAAAAAAAAATAAAATAAAACAACAAAAGAATATGCATGCTAAAAATCTCTGAGCCCCCTTAGCATAAGCTCCCCTAAATTCCATAGCACTTGATTTTCTTCATCTCTTTTCTTCTCCCTTTTTGTCATCAGCAAAAAAGAGGTATTCTAGAAATCAGAGACACTATATTCAGCTTCGGCATCTCAGCTCTTGTAGAATTTCTTGGTTGGTCTAAGAATTTAAAAAGTTCTTCATTTTGTTTGAGCCAGGCACCATGCTCTATGATTGTTGCCTCAAGCCAATCTTGTCTGGAGGCAATCTCTCTCAGATGGCACAAGATGATCTGATTGATCTGAGAGCATGCTGGAGGCTCTGTTGAAGACGGATGAGGCAGGTGAATGGGTGCCGATAATGAAGAGCTTTAGGAGAAGGCTTAGGGATGTCTCTCCCTAGACTTAAGTAATTCAGCCTGTATTTTAGCATGTAGGAGCAACAAGTAGAAAGGATGGTATGACAGACTTAGAGGCAAGAGCAAAGGTAGGTTCAGGGATAGAAGCGTCAATAGTTTCAGGCATATGAGTCAAGAAGAAGCAGGGATTCTTCACCAAGAAGAGCAACAACATCTGATGCTCTATCCTCTTCTTCTTCTATATGAATGATGCAGATAAGAAGGAGGTTGACACCATTAGGATAAGAGCAATATTGATTCATGGACTTCCTCTATTGTGTCTTCAATGATGGGGTCTAGAGATGGCTCTTCAGAGATTTGCTCTAGAGTGGAGAAGAGCTCATTGACAAAGAAATTTAGTTTGTCCACTCCTTCTTCTTCAGGTTGTGCTTTTGAGGCAATGGACTTCATCATGGATTTTATCAAATCATTTATTGTCATGAAGTCGTCATTGTCACTTGAAGAAGTTACTTTGGGCTCCATAATTGTTATCCCTGTAGAGGCAAATGCTAGTTCAGTAAAGAAACTTAATTCCAATGCCATTGTCCCTTTGCGAGGTGCAACTGGATAGGATAGAGGTAAAACCAAACTCAGTCATGGGTTTTACTAATTGTTCTTCAATGACAACAAAAAGCTCAGGAACAATAGGTTTTCTTCTACTTCTACTAGACCTATGAATCCTTTTTTCCTCCTAGTTCTCTTGCTTCTTTAAGCCTCTCTTTTTTTGAAGAATCTCTCTTTGAGGATTCATTCTTCCTCTTCTTCATCTTCAGAGATTCAGAGATTGTAGCTACTACTCGAGTTTATGAAGCATTACTCATGTCTTTCAGAATGAGCGATACTTGGCTTGCTTTCTCGGGCATACTTTTGAATTTTGGCTCAAAGGCTTTTCTTCAAATCGGGAGCTTGTCAGGTCTTCCTTTAGGCAGCTCACTTTTTGAGGACTCAGCCTCATCTTCAGAGGATTTGGTTGACTGTGAAACTTCAGCTTGTTTTAGTTTCTTATATAACCTACCTTTTCCCTTCTTCTTGGGCTTAAGAGGAGATTCTTGAGATCCAGTTTTCTCATACGCATCATCTGTTGCTTCATAGTTTTCAGGAACAACAATCTTCTTTTTTATCGCCTTTTTTTCTACAAGTTCCTTTTCTTTTCCTCAGGATGAGATTCTTTAGCATCCTTGATCAAAGAGCTAGTCTTTCTGAGCTTGTTTTCACAGGTATGGAATGAGACTTCTTTATTGTTCTGAAGGAACTAATTGAAAAATATATGATAAGATATTCAAACAACTTTTCAGCTAAAGGATATCTGACATATTGAAAAATCTTTATCAACAGCATTCCATAGGGAACTCCAACCATTCTTCTTTTCTCCTTTGTAATTGTACTAAGCATGTAGTCCATTATTATTCTGGGCAAATTTACTTTTCTTTTGGATAAGAGGCAGAAAGTAGCATATAATTCATGCCCAACAGAACATCAGTGCTTCTTGCCTAGAAGGAAGTAAATTGGACAATAGTAAAATCCTTTCTTGCCATGAACTGAGCATAAACTTTGTAATGTCGCTAGCGGTACATTGTCGAATCAAAATCAGTGAAACATTTGGAAACATTTTCTTTGCTCACTCTAAGCGATTTGAACTATCCTTCATGAGCCAAGCAATTTACTTTAGTAGACGGAGCCCTAATTCCTGGATAGGTCATATAACTCAATTTCCATATAAGTGTCCCTGATGGTGGCCCTATGAGTATTTTGGTTTCTTTCAAGAAAGGCATAGAAAGCAGTCACCATTCAGGAAATACCCTAAAAATATCCAGACTCCCACCTCTTGAAAGGTGAAGACTTTTCTAGAATCTAAACCCAGTTAGGAGAAAGTTGTTTAGCCTTTTCCTAGGTGCTATTGTTCTCTAGGAGAAACTTTCTTCATAGACTTCATTAAACATGATGAATGGTCCCCTTTTTATAGAAGAACCATTTAGTTACTTTCCTTCAGCTATTTAGGTAGAGTATGTGAAGTTAGGGCACAAAGATTGAAGCTTAAAAGAAAAGATGGCGAGGAAAAAAAAATTAAGTTTTGAAGATGTTAAGCGGTAAGGAATGGAGGGAGTTTGTGTGAGATGGAGAGTTATTTAGGCTGCAAGATAAGAGTTTGAGAAAGATGATGATGAATAGTTTCAGAGAAGGTTTGAAGTGAGGGAAAGAGGAACAATTGATGAAGCATGTGGTAGAAGATGATGGCTAAAGAGTGACATGTTCAGAGCAGGGACGTCTTTTTTAAGTGATGGGAAGCGATTGACTGAAGGTGAGGAGACGTAGGAGAGAAAACCCAAAGAGTGGAAATTATCCTGCCTTTTGTAACGCCCGATTTTTCTATTTGAGTACAAATGACCAAAATGCCCTAGGTCATTTTACCCGAATTAAGGACAGTCGACCCAGTCCTCGAATAGGTCAACTCAATGTTTAAAGGGATCATATCTGTTATGTTTGATATCCGAGGTGAAAATCTCGTTTTCTGAACTTTCGGCTCAAAATGACCAAAATACCCCCCTGTTTTACATGGGTAAAGGTGCTGAGCCCGAAACTTTTCCAGAAAGTTTGGAATGATGTTTTTGAGTGGTATTTAATGTTTAGTCGAGCCGGAAGATCCTGCAGTTTTAGTGCAAAATTACCATTTTGCCCCTAGAATAGTGTACAGTGAGCCTAATGACATAATTAAGCAAACCTAAGCAATATTAGGCTCTAATCGAAGATTAATTTATTTCGATAATTAATCTAGAGTCAAAATAATTTATTAAGGTTAATTAGAATCTAAGATTGCTTAGTTAAACTCTAATCACATTCTTTAATTCAAGATTCCTAGTCATGGAATCTTGAATAGTATTTTCTCTCCAATTCCTTAAATTAAGGGATTGTGCCCATACCTCATTTGACTAAAAGAATGATTTTAAATTGTTAATCTAGCAAGATTACCCTCCTAATCAAGTCTTGACAACCTTAATTAGGCATTACCTCACCTAAACACTTGCTTACAAACTCCTAATCAAAACCTTAATCAAAGAAACACCTAAACACATCATTAAACCACAATTACATGAACAAACTTCTCTTCCCTTGGCTGCAAAAGCTGGCCGAATTCTCACCTCAAGAAAAGTGTCACATGTTGATTTTTATTTCACTCCAAAGGCCATACCTCAAGCCATACCTCACCATGCTTTCAACCATGCTTTGCCTATGCCTAGTCCATGCCAATCAAAGAGATATTTTCCTCCCCAAAGCCAATGAAGACCGTCGGCCTTCCTCCCCTTGGCAGCCTCCATGTTGCCAAATTTCTATAAATACCAAGCTTGGAAGAACTTGGTTACACTTTAGAAGCTTTGCCAAGTTTAGTTTTCTTGCTTTTTCTTTCATTTTCTCTCAAGTTCTCTTCATCTTGCTCATCTTCTTCTTCCTCTCAAAGAACCTTTCCACCACCACTCCACTTACCTCAAACCATCTCTTAAACACTCAAACTTTCCATTTCCAAGCTTACAAACTCAAGGAAAAATCATCTTCCTCAGCTTCCCCTTGGCTAAATCCATACCCACTTCAAGAGAAGATTTTGTCTTCTCATTTCTTCAAGGATCAAGCTTTCTTTCATCCTTTTCAAAGACTTCCTTAGGTAGGGGTTTTGTTTCAAAGTTTTTACTTGTTTTCTTCAAGAAAGTTCTAGTTTTCTCTTGGTTCAAAACTCTTTTTCTTCTTCTTCCTTTTTTGGCCATGAGGCCTTTTCATGAGAAAAACTTTAGCTTGATGATGAGGTTTCAAGATAATGGTCTTGTTATGCCATGTGAGAAACCTCTAAAGCTTGAAACAACTTGGTCTTGGACCATACATGCTTGTGTTTTCCTTTCCTTTTTCTTGTTTATGTTTTGGTTTCCTTTTCTTTCTCAAGGGTTTCAATTCTCTTCCTTTTTCCCTTTAAAGATTTCGGTTTCTTCTTCCTTGGTTTGAACAAAGTTTGTTAAAAATGTTAAGTAGATCACAAAAGTTTTGTTAAGAAAATTAATCCTATGGTTTCAAAGAGCTCTAAGCTTAACCTTGCCAACCTTAAAGTTGGTTGGCCGTTCTAAGAGTTTTACTCTAGATTGAAGCCCATGAGCAATAAAATAAAGAATATGACTTAGTTCTTTGTATGTTTGTTTAGACAAAGTGTTGAGCTTTGTGTCCATTTTCTTGAGCTTGATGATGAAGTTCAAACCAAAGACTTCTTTGAAGTCTAGGTGCTAAGAACTCTAAAGCTCACTTTATGTTGTTATGATACATATTGGGTTAAGGTTGTGATGTTCCTTTAAAGTCTTGTAAGAGCTCTAGTTAAGATAAAATGAACTTGCATTATCATGTTTAAGTTTCCAAGCTTGCATTTCATGTTTATATTTCAAGTCATCACTTAATCCTTAAAGATAATAATGAGGTTGCATCTCATATTTATTTTATGCACTCACTTTATTTTCTAATGAAGAGTAAAATAAGTGCATAGCATGTTTAAGTTTATGCCATCACTTAATTATCCTAGAGCTCAAAGACTTGCCCAAGTATCTTGCATAAAGTTTTAAAAATGGAGGCATTCCAAGGATGCCATTTTGGCCTTGTAATGATGATGATGGACTTGGATGAGTTCATCTAATCATAAGTGCCCATAGTCTAAGTCTTGGAATTTTTCTAAGCTTAGGTGTACTCAAGGAACTTTATGAACAAGGTTTTATGTTTTAAATCTATTCCTTGAGCTAAATAATTTAGCTACTGACCTAGCACATATTTATGTGATTTCAATGAGTTTAATTGGTTTCTAAAAGAGATTTGAGTTCTAAAATGAATCCAAGAGGAACTAGCAACTTATATGCATTTAAATCATGAGATTATGTGATTATATGAGGTTTATGTTTTCGGTTCTGCCTTGTGTAATTTGGCCACTGTATAAATTCTGTTTTATGGTGTTAAAATGTGTAAAATTATGTTTGAGTGAAGCAAGGAGTGATTTAGGAAAGTTAGGAACAAGTAACTAGAAAGGACTTAGATGTGAATTCTAGAACACTTAGATGCACAAATTTGTAATTCTGTTTCAGCATAATTGGACTTAAGAAAAATGGTTTATAATTAGTGGATATGTGTAGGAATCCCTCATAATTGGTTTAGGAGTTGATTATAGAGCCTTAGGCGAAGACGGAACTTAGAAAGGTCAAAGACGGAGACTCTAGGACCCCGTAATCATAAGGCAAAATTCTGCCCAAAATAACTAGAGCTGTTTGGTTATATTATGAAGCATAAACATTAGAGAAAATTATAGGTAATGATCCCTTAGGTGTTATAAAAATCCATAATGAAGGTTAGGATAATTGGAACACAAGTTTAAGACCTGTAAGGGCCAAAGCATAAGACACCATGAGATAGGAGGTGTGATGTGAGCATGAGGCCGAGTGGGTATACTCGTGATAATGTGAATATGCCATTACCATGAACATGAGACCATATGAATTTGTGGCATGTTGTTGTGATGATGTGGTATGCTATGTTTGAGATGCATGAGATTTCAGAATATGAATGAGTTAGGAGAGTATGCTCCTATGAATTAAAGATTTATTTGATTGAGGAAGTTTCATGAGAACAATATGTGTGGTTGAGTTATGTGGCATGACTCAAATTTGAGGAAATTTGGAGTATAGTTGTTATGCTGCGAATTTCCGTCAAATTTGAGGGACTAAGAAAGTTTTGAAAAGAAAGATTTTATATGTGACATGCCGAGATGCATTTCTCCTGCTACGGTAGGAGAAAGGAAACCCATGGAGGGTATGGTCATGGGGCCATATTGAAGCGGACAATGTCACTTGGTCTTAACCAGATGATGCGTTTCGCAGACTGAGACGTACTTCTCCTGCTACGGTGAGGAGAAGGTAAAACCGTGAGGATGTCGACATTAGCCTGCCAAAGCGGACAAAGTCACTGCTCTTAACCCGATGCGTTTCAGAGAAGGAAGAAAGTCCCATGATGGGTGATTCCTTAGGTCCCCTGCCTACTCTGGAGTCGGGATTGTTATTTTTATGATTATGATTCGCTTATCAAGATGATAAGTAAGAACTAGTGACGACTAGTTAAGGTATGAGCTCATAGCCTAGTATCAGGGGTCGGTTACTATTGTTTTTAAAGATCATGATGTCACAAGTTTGAGAAATGAGAAAAGATGAGAAGTATTTTGCTTATGAAAACGAAAGGTTGATCATGAGAAGTTACATGCCACATATATGTGATTTAATTGTTGATGACATGTTTTATTGTTGCTAAGTATTGCCATGCATTCATGTTCTACTATCTGCATACATGCATTAAGATTCATCATAAAAGACATGGACCTTGGATAATTACTTTTATGAAAACCTCATAATGAACCTTTGCATGTTTAACCTTTTTATAACAAACCCAAGGTTCCTGGGACGTAGACGATGACACTAGGATAGGAGGTTTCCCTACTGAGATTCTTTAGCAAGATTCTCACCCCTTTTCTCTTTGTTTCTCTTTCCGTTACGTCTCTAGACCGTGATGGCGTCGTTTGTGATCTTTATTGACACCCGATATGGGAGGTGCACTACGACCCAGATCATCAGCCCTACCATTTCGAGGGTCATTGTGCCGTGCGCATTTTTGCATACATGGGACGCCCGTTTGCTTTTTTGGTCTCTAGCTTTCACTTCACCCGACCTCCCCTTATGGCAATGATTTGAATTTCGAGAGGACGCGACCCCGTGATGAGAGAGAACCGCCATGCTCGACCATCGTCTTCAGGAGTGCGCGGCTACCCGAGTACATTCCTCGCCTGAGGCACTCGAGACCGATCGTCAGGATCCCCATTCTCATCCTTTTCGGAGGATCTCCCCTGTAGTTCCCATGGATATTGGGAGAGTTAGTGAGATACGGTGACGCAAGAGAGGCTAGCTCGACGCTGAGATGCGCCTTATCAAGGGAGGGAGTAGTTATGGTTTGGGATCGATCTTTTGAGGGGCTTTTCCATGTATTAGCAGTTTATGTTTCCTGTTTTCTTCTTGTACTTTATGTTTCATGTACTGAGCTCTGCCCATTCTTATGTGGGTATGACTTTATGTTATTATTTCAATTATGTACTAAACTATGGTGATTAATATTATGATGAGTGTTTTTATGATTGAGGTGTTCTTACTTGCTTTATATTGCATGATTTATTTGCTCTTCTGCTTTATGTTTCGTTTACGTTGTACGCGATGGCTCGCATTTTGTTTTACATGTTCTATTTCAAAAAAAAAATTTTACCTGTATTTTCCGCCAAGTAATTTTACAAACGAGTTTTAAAGGGAAGTAATAACTAATAATTAATCTTAATACATCCTAGGCGTGTTGGGTTAAATATTAGGGTGTTACACCCTTTTCATCCATTTCAAAAAGAGAGGTTTCCGACTCTTAAGATCACTTTCTAGCATACTTTCTAAGCTTTACTATTCACTTTCTAACCCATCAAAGACACATTGCATACTCAACATAAGCTCATCTTCATATGCTGAAGCTTATGACCCCATATAATCTTCATTTTCTAACCTTCATCTCTTCTTTCTGGTCATCCATCTTCTTTTTGAACTAGTAGACAGGGAATCTGATCTTCAATATGATACATGGTCTTGCAAACTGATATCTTGATATACTAACCAATTAGCTGACCTTGCAAACTGGCCTTGTGATCTTCCAATGTTACGTTCTTGCTTATTGATGTCTTCTGAACATTAAATTGATGACTTTGCTAGGTCTTCAGTTTGGAGTTATGAAGGAAGGATGCCTAGAGATGTACGTGCATGAATGCTTATGCAGATTTAAAACCATATAAGTTCAAAAAAAATTTCAAGAGTCAAACAATCTATAGCTAATGATTTTGTTAATATGTCTAACACTAGGTCTTTGTATTCATAACCATTAACTCAATATCACCTTTTAGAATGGATCATGGATAAAAAGATGTTATAACAACAAGAGCTTGAATTAAGAATGCTGAAAAGAATTTTAACAAGATAGATAACACTTGTATTACTATAAAGACAGGGATATTGAAGTACCTCAAGAGATAATCTTCCAAATGATTCCTTGTCTATAGTATCTGGGTGCAATCAACTTTTAGCAGCTACATACTCGTCCTCAGTAGTAGAGAGCAATTGTGTTTTGCTTTTTGCATGACCAGTGGTCAGACTTTTTCAAATGAAATAATAGCAACCACTAATGTTATTTCTCTCAACTCTATTTCCAGCGAAGTCATCATCATAAAGACCTTGTGCAAACAAACTTGCTTTGTTCCTTATGACTTTGCCAGCACCATTGAATATGTTCTTGAACGTCTCCTTTGTGCTGATGATTTTTCAATGGTCATCCAGACTTTGCTTTTCTCGAACTAGGTCAGCTCCTTTTGCAAAACATCCACCTAACTTTGATTAACTTAAAGCTTCTTTACTATTTAGGCTCAATGGTGGAGATGAAAGCAGTTTGACATATTTCTAAGGGATCACCTAGTTCTCATACCCTTGAAAAATCTTCACGAACTTTGTCTTGAGAGGCAGTCTTTAATCAGAAACTCCCTTGTAGTTACCATTAAGATTCCTCAGCTTCTCTTTTATCTCTAGTTTACTCATCTTCGTGTCTAGAAATGTTGCTTTCCAATTGTTTTGAGGCTTTGAGCATGCTTTTTGAAGAGTTGATATTCTGGAGCTCATTTTTTGAAGATATTGCTTTCATCTAATTGCTTTCAGAAACATCCTTGAGACACACTTTCTCAGGACATTCCTCTAGTTCTTTTGAAAACATTAGCAAAGATTCCTTTAAGCTCATTCATTATCTAGCTTGAGTCATTTAAGGATTTTAGGCTTTGAGCTTCTAATCCACTTCCTGGTTTAGGATAAGTATCTGGTGTAGTCATGATTTGTTTGTTCCTTGCATTTCAACAAGTTAACCCCTTTTACCTGTAATAGGAACATTTTTTTATTTTGGTACCTAGACTTTCTTGGGTCCTTTTTGGTTAGTTTTCAATGGAAAGGTTTCCCATCCTTTCTAAATGATTCCTTTCTCAAGAATCATTTGTTAGGTGGGTGCTCCTTCTTGTTAAAGAGAAAACAAACAAAATATAGAGATATTGGATGAGGTTGCATTACTTCTTCCCTTAAATATCATTTTCATATCTTAACCCGTTTCCTGAAGATATAGCTTCTGATCTCCCATCATAAGTTCAAGGATGTTGAACTATTTCCTGTTTGTTCTTGGTCAATTTCAAAAGCCATGAAGTCTTTTCAAAATCCAGAAATAAACTTTCTGATATCTTTTTCATTTCTTTGAAGACTTAATTTTCTAGGGTAACCTACTAAGTTCTCTTTAGGGTTGAGATATTTAAAGGAATAAGCTTAAGAATCTTCTCGCAACTCATCATACCATGCAAGAACTAAGTAAAATGAAAGATTGAGTTCAAATACTCTTACTTTACATCCCTCTATTGAAGTTTACACAATCATGAAAGATAAATATGTAACTTCTCCTAGCTTGTCATGACTTTTTAACCCATCTTTTCTTTTTCAAGTCGCTCAGGTACCCATCACGCTCTTCCCCTCAAGGTTTGAACTTTTGTGATGCCTGGAGCTTGGAATTCTTGATTCAAGATGTTCCTTCTCATTACGGTTAGCAAGTTGCTCTTTCAAGATATTCTTTGCCCTTTTTATCTTTCCTGAGATTGATGTCTCTTCCTTTCTATTCTTAGCCTTTTCAAGCTTTTAACAACTTTCACAAACATAGAGAATTTATCTTCATTTTCAATCTCAGATTCTTCATTGGATCCCTCCTCTTCATTTGAGATTTCAGCAACTTTCATTGCTTTAGCTTTGCACTACTTCTGACAAGATAACTTTAGGGCAAAACACTATTAAGATGGTTTAAGTTCTTTAGCAGCATCCAGTCTATCCCATATTTCCTTTCACATGTCACAAGCAACAAATATGTCATATTTATCTCTGCTTAGTGCACATATGAGCAGGAGCTTGGCTTAAGAAGTTCAACTGAACACTTTCTTTTTGTTGTTCTTATCCACCTCTTCTTAGGACTCCTCTTGACATTGAGTGTGCCTTGAGAGGTTCTGGAACCTCATCAGAAAGACGGTCAGATGATAGAATGATCTTCTGATGTGAGTTCATGTTGTTTTGTCCTTTCAGATCTTTGTCCTCTACAATCGTTGGATTGCCCAACCCCTCTTATAGGTATAAAAGTACACGAGAAGGGGTTTGAATCATGCTTTGCTCTTTTCACATCCGAAACATTTAATAAAAGAACTATCAAACATTAAGCTTGAAGATTAGTTGTTTCAGAAAGTATATCTTTGAAGTCTATAGTACATAACAGAAATGCTAAATGGATATATCAGCAAATAAAACAGCATAATAGATAAAGTAAAAGAGATCAAGAAGAAAGGATATGACACAAGATTTTATCCTGATTTCAATCAAAATTGCCTATATCCAGGACTTACATACGTTGAGGTTCCACTAAACATCTTTCTCAAACCAAAGAAAGAATACAGATAGTCTTTACATTTGTAACACCCTAATATTTAACCCAACACGCCTAGGACGTATTCCAATTAATTATTGGTTATTACTCTTTTGTTTTAGTTCTTACTTTAACCTTTGAAAATACTTTAATGGAAATAAGGGTAAATTTTTTTTTTGAAATTTTGAAACAAAACATGAGCCACAAATGCGTAATGAAGATCATCTAAGATGTGCGTAAAAGAATAGGGGTAAAGACCAAATACAAACTTTCATAGGCACCATATTATATACACATAGGCATAAGAAATTCACCATACATGTATATATAACATCATTCCACTTTGCATACCCAGAAAATACATACAAGAGTCATATCATGCCCACCAACATAGGTTAGGGCTCAAAATATAGGGTAATCCATAATATCCATGAATGAAAAACAAGCCAAACAAAAGATCTCCCCCCACAACTCCTCCTGGGGTGCTCCTAGGTGGATAACCTCTAATAAACAAAAAGCAAAAGAAGGCTATCCTATTACTTGACGTGCATGGAGCTCCAAGAGATCTGAACCGGCTCCTACCACTGTCTCTCTGAAGGGAGGAGGTACCCAATCCATTAGGCCAACTTGTCGGGTGCGGCAAGACGAGAGAGGGCGATCATGAGCGCCTAGGTGGGGTCCAGTGGCTCCTCCATGAGCGGGTGCGGCTCCTCTCATGGGTTGTGTGACGGTGTCCTCCCGCGCTACCAACCTCCATCCTCATGGGAACAGTGGGGGTATAACCCTCGAAGTAAACCAGAGTGGGTGAATCCTCGGAGGGTTTGACCACAAATCAGGACGGAGGGCGGCGATAACGGCATGTAGGCTGGGGTGCTGGACGGTTGAAGCGGCAGGGGAGTGAAGCGACCGCCCTTGTGAGGCGGGCACACTCGAAGACGAGGTCATTAGAAACGGAGTAGTAGTGGAGAATCTGAAATTGGAACCGGGTGTGCAAAGGGACGCCCCATGAACACAAAAAGGTGGACATCAACGACCTACAAAATGGTATGTCTGATGAAGAATCATAGTGCATCTCCCAGGTGGGCGCGTCAATGAAGATCATGAATGTGGCCAGGAACCTCTGAAGATGAGATGGAAAGAAAGAAGAAGGATGAGAAACTTATACAAGATTCTCAGGAAGGTTCTCGTTTCTTAATGTGTGACATCATCTATATCCTCAGGAACCTAGATTTCATTATGAAATTCGTGGACATGTACATAGGGTTTATTTATTAGTTTCAGATACCATTAGCTAGGCGTTTAATTTTAGCATGAATATTAATGCATGAATGCAGCATACTTTTTCATGGATGCATGTCAATGCCATAAGCGAGATATCATAGAATCATACGGAATGCAATAGCTTTCAACATTACTCATTCTTTTAGGTGACTTAAACTTTTATTCTATTTTCCTTGGGGGCCACCCTAATACTCTCCCTTTTGAGAGTTCTAGGTTATAAGCTCAGACCTAAACTAGTCATCACTAGTCTATACTTATCTTTTGATAAGCTAAAATTCCTAACTCCCAAAGTGTGGGTTATAGGGCATAGGAACACCTTTCATAACCATTAATTCTTAGAGTCTAAAAGGTTCTTTTGGATCACCTCTCATAACCTTTAATTTGGGGAGTCTAGAGGATCATTTCCTTGTGTCTTATGTCACCTTAATATTGGCATGTTAAAATTTAGGGATGCAATGCAATCATAATTTTTCACACATATCATGTATCTCAACCAATCAATCACAACCATAACATGCCTCAATATTCTTATATCATTTATTCATATATGTATTCACATCGTTGCACATGTTTAATAAGCATATTATTATCCATCATCAAATAACAGTAAATATGCTCCTACCCAGTATGCCAAAAGTCAAAGACCGAACTCAGCTAATGCATTTGTAATGCTCAACAATATACCTCTATGAATAGCATACTAGGGAATCATCATCAATATATAAGCATATAAGTTCACCAATCCATTTCACCTTTCTTATAGCATATTTACATTCACATTTGGGGTCCTGGTAATCGATTATAAGTGTTGGTAATCGAATACAGAATCAAAACTTGTTTGGGGAAAAGGGGCATCCTGGTAATCGATTACATAGGCTTGGTAATCGATTACCAGAATGCAAAATTTTGTTCTGGGCACGATGGACATCATAGTAATCGATTACAAGAATGGGTAATCAATTACAAAGGCAAAAACTGGTTCTGGGTATGAAGAACATCCTCGGTAATTGATTACATAGTCTAGTAATCGATTACTAAGGCCAAAATCTTCCAAAAGACCATCCTGGAAATCGATTACATAGGCTGGTAATCGATTACTATAATCCCTAGAATTTGAGAAAATCAAACTTTGACATATTCTAAGTTACTCTTTCCCCTCAAGATCATTTTAAAACACCTTTCTAACATTCCTTTGAAATCATTTTCATATTTGCATCAATCAAACCCAACATTGTACCATGACTAAAATACGTCTAATAGCCATGATCAAAACTTCCATTTTTAAGATACAAGGGCAAGTCTTTTGAGCTCTAGGGATTTAAGTGATGACAAAATAGTAAACATGCTATGCAAACCTCATTTTAGATCTTTATCATTATTAAGTAATGGCTTGAAACTTAAATATGGTATGCAAGTCTTGAAAAGTAAATATGAGAATGCAAGTTCATTTTTAATCTCAAAAGTTTAGGTGATGGCTTAAAATAAACATGAAATGGAATGCTAGAATCTAAACATGGAAATGCAAGTTCATTTATTTAGCCCTTTTTAAGGTGATGACTTGAAAATAGACATGATATGCAAGGCATTGAAACATAAATATGATATGCAAGAATTTGAAATATAAACATGATGCAAATCCATTTCTATTATCTTACTAGAGCTCATTTCAACACTTTAAAGAATCAAAATCTCAACCCTAATCAATCTTAACAAAATAGAAGTGAGCTTTAGAATCTTTTGACGCTATGGTTCCAAGAACCTCATTTATCGAAACTCACCATCAAGCTCAAGAAACAATAAACAAGAAAACCCACCAACAGTTTTCCAATAAGTTTCTTTGAAACCAACATCAAGTTTTAGGCTTTAGAGGTTTCAAATATGATGATTCCACAACATTCATCTAGAAGCCCTCATCATCAAGCCATGACCTTAAACATCAAAGAAAACAAAAATGATACTTCATGGAAACCACAAATATTCTTCATTCTTATCTTTTCAAAACCAAAAATGAAACAAAATCTAGGCTTTAGAGGTCAAGCATATGGTGGTAACAAACCCACCATCAAGATCCATCATCATCAAACCATGGTTTTTCCAATCATCCAACAATAAATGAACTTAAAAATGGAAATGAAGACAAGGAAGATCAAACTGAAAATAAAGAGAAGAAGAAGAAGAACAACAACAACACAATCTTTCCAACATCATCTAAATCTGAAAAAAAAAAAAGACAAGAAATGAGAAAAGAAACTCAAGACAAATCCCTACCAAGTTGTTTTCTTTGGTTGAAAAGAGAAAGATTGGATCTTGGAATGAGATGTTTAGGGCGTTTGTGAGTTGAGGGAGGGTTGAGAGTAGTGGTGGAAGGGGAAAAAGAGAAAGCCTTGGTTTGAGACAGAAGAAAATTCCTAGAGGATTTTTTTGACACAAAGACTTAGCCAAAAAAGCAAATTGTAAGAATGAGAATGTTTATGTGTTGAGGAATTAAAATATGAAGGGGAAATGGAGGGAGGGAGGCCCGGCCTCCTTGGCTATTTTGGGGAGAAATTTTTCATTTCATGTAGGTTAGGATGTGTATTAGAGGTAGATTTGATTAAGAAATGAGTTAGGGATTGGTAATTAGGTGTTTAGGTTTGTAATCATGTGTTTAAGGCTTGCAAGACAAGATTAAGAGTTGTCTTTCATTTTTAGTTTGAATTAAACTCAATTAGTTTGAAATTCAAACTCCAACATGTTCCTTAATTTAAGGGAGAGAGAATTTACTATTTGGTTTGATTTGACATAATGTCTTTGGTTTAAGAAGGGAATTTGAGTTTCCTTACTTCATCTTAAGCCTCTAATCACCCCAATTAATTATTTAGACTCCAAATTAATAGATAAAATTAATTTATCTTTAATTAGAGCCTAATATTGCCCATATTTCCATAATCGTTTAATTCTCCGTTAGCACCAAATAGGGGTAAAACGTAAATTCATACAAGGACTTCCCAATACCACCAGGACTTTCCTGACAGCATGAAATACTCTTTGTTATCATATCTAACTTTGGGTGATGGCCAAGTTTGTCCGTCATTTAATCCGCATTGAATTACTTCAGGGATAAACTGGTAATTTCACATACGGGCAAACAGGAAAAATGAGATTTTCATCTCTAACACATGTATTACATATATAATCCCCTTTAGACATTAGACTAATCCCTCAAGGATAGTTGGCCGTCCTCGATTCCGGAAGAATGACCTCAGGGCATTTTGGTTATTTTTGCACTTAGGGAAAATTGGGCATTACATTACTCCCCTCCTTAAAAAGAATTTCACCCTTGAAATTCATTACCTGTAAACATCTTAGGGTATCGCTCCTTATTTCTGATACAGCTCCTATGTGAATTCTTCTGTCCTCCCTATCCCCACGCCACTTTGACTAGAGGTACGGTTTTTTTCCTCAACCGCTTAACTCCTCGTTTCGTAATCCTCTAGGTGGTAGGTTAAAAGTCAAGTCTTCCCTTAACTGCACTTGTTCTAGCTCTAGAACATGACTAAGGTCAGGTTGATACTTTCTCAATTGAGAAACATAAAGACATCGTGAAGGCTAAACAAATTAGGTGGTAGGGCTATTCAATAGGCTCCTGACTTTACTCTATTAAGGATTTCGAAGGGCAAGAAATCTAAGGCTCAACTTTTTGACTTTCATTGCTTGCCCTTTGCCTGTTGTGGGGGTGATCCTAAGGAACACATGCTCTCCTTCTTGAAATTCCAATGACTTTTGCCACTTATCCTCATAGCTTTTCTGTCGACTTTGAGCTCTGAGGATCTTATCCTTGATCCTCTGGATCCGTTCGTTGTTTCCCTTACGACTTTTAGTCCCAACATGCTTTGCTCTCCGGGTTCATACCAACATAAGGGTGATTGACACTTCCATCTATACATGGCCTCATATGGTACCATATCAATGCTCGCATGATAACTGTTGTTATATGCAAACTCGATAATGGCAAGTACTTATCCCAGCTCCTTCTTTGGTCCAATACATAGGCCTTTAACATATCCTCCAGGGTTTGTATGGTCCTTTCTCTTGCCCATTTGTTTGCGGGTGGTATGCTATGCTAAGGCAAGCTTTGAACTAAACGCCTTCTGAAAGGCTCTCCAAAAACACAACGTAAACCGCAGATCACGATCCGAGATTATCACCGTCGGCACTCCATGCAACTCACGATCTCTTGGATATACAGTTGGACAACTTATCAATGAATAAGTCACCTTAATAGGTGAAAAGTGAGCTGACTTTGTTAGTCGATCCACGATTACCCATATATCGTCATGGCCAACTTGGGTCTTAGGTAGACCTCACGAAATCCATCAAGATACTCTCCCATTTCCATTCAAGAATGGACAAGGGTTGTAACATCCCAAGGTTTTTGGTGCTAAATCTCCACCTTCTCGCAGACTTAAGCACTTACTCACCTAGGTGGCCACATCCTCTTCATCCGAGCCACCAAAACATCCTCTTAGGTCCTGATACATCTTGGTAGTACCAGGATGAATGGTGAAATGGCTCTTGTACGCCTCCTCCAAGATATCCCTTCGAAGGTCACCACTTGCCGGACGCAAATCCGGCCTTCGAACCTCCATAACCCGTTCGTCCCTAGGATGAAACCCTTCAACTTCCCTTCCTTTATTGCCTCTAAAGTCTCCATAAACTCTGCATCCTTCCATTGGGCTTGAGTAACCCTTTGCTTGAAGTTACTTGTCACACTGAGATGGCACTCCTTTATGCTCTCAGTGGTCAAGGTCATCCCTAAGTTTAGGTCTCTGAACTTCTCAATCAGCTCCACCTCCTTTACCATCATGTGAGACAAGTGTAGTGACTTTCGGCTCAAGGCATTAGCCACTACATTAGCCTTGCCGGGTGATAGTTTAGCCCAAAATCATAATCCTTCAAAAACTCCATCCACCTCCTCTGTCTCATGTTCAACTCCTTCTTATAAAAGAGGTACTTGAGACTCTTGTGATCAGAGAACACTTCGAACTTTACCCCATACAAATGGTGCCGCCACACCTTCAAAGCGAACACCACAGCTGCTAACTCAAGGTCATGGGTAGGGTAGTTTGCCTCCTAAGGCTTGAGTTGTCTAGATGCATAGGCCACCACTTGCCTATTTTGCATCAATACACAGCCCAAACCCTTTCCTAATATGTCACAATACACCTCAAATGGTGCATTGGGGTCAGGCAAAACTAACACTAGGGTCATGGTTAACTTGACTTTCAACTCTTGAAAACTCTTCTCACTCTCAATCCACATAAAAGGGGCATTCTTCCTGGTGAGCTTGGTCAAGGGTAAAGAAATCTAGGAAAATCCCTTAATAAACCTACGGTAATAACCAGCCAATCCCAAAAAGCTCCTTATCATTACCATGATAGGTCTTTCCTAACTCATCATAGCCTCTATCTTACTAGGATCTATTGCAATACCTCCTTTTGACACCACATGACCCAAGAACTTCATTTCCTCCAGCCAAAATTCATACTTAGATAGCTTAGCATACAGCTTTTCTCCTTCACAATCTCCAAGACCAACTTCAAGTGATGCTCATGCTCCTCATGGGTCTTCGAATAAGTGAGTATAACATCTATGAAAACCATTACAAACTGATCTAAATATGGTCTAAAGATCCTATTCATATAGTCCATGAACACGGTAGGAGCATTGGTCAGTACAAACGACATCACCGTAAACTCAAAGTGGCCATACCGAGTCCTAAAAGCTATCTTAGGTATGTCCTCTTCCCTTACCCTAATCTGATGATATCTTGACCTTAAGTCAAACTTAGAAAACACCACCGCTTCCCATAACTGATCCATCAAATCGTCGATCCTAGGCAGGGGTACTTTTCTTCACTATCACTCTTCAACTACTTAAAATCTATGCATAACCTCATGCTTCCATCCTTCTTCTTCACAAACAAGACCGGTGCTCCCCATGGTGAAGCACTTGATCTCACAAACTTTTTCTTCAACAACTCCTCTAGCTGTGCCTTTAACTCGGTCAAATCCATGGGTGACATCCTATAGGGTGCTATGGAGATAGGCCTTATTCCTAGGACCAACTCTATGGAGAACTCAATCTCTCACCGAAGGGAACTTGGGCATCTCATTCGAAAATACCTCAGGATAATCTCTCACTAGGCACCTTGTCGATGTCTTGCTCAAAGTCTACTTCGCTAGCGGCTAGGAGAACATATCCCTTACCCTTTTCCCCATAACAATTAACTTCTATGGCATTTAGATAAAGGCTTAAAGGTTTACTAGGCACAACAGGGATAGGGAGAAAGATAATAGACTTGGTATAGCAATTTAACATTACACGGTTAGCGTAAAGCCAATCCATGCCGAGGATTATATCTATACCATGCATAGGCAGACAAACCAAATCTAGAATAAAGGGTCTACTTTCAATATGAAATAACAGTTTAAACAACATCTACAAGTCCTAAAGGTTTGCCATAAGGGTAGAAACAATAAGATCGAAAGGAAGTTTAGACACATATAGTTATAGTGACTCGACACTAGCATGTGATATAAATGAATGGGTTGTGCCAGAATCAAATAGTACAGTTAAGGTTTTACCATTCATTTCACACTTACCTTCTATGAGGCTTCTAGACCTTGCCGAGTCTTCGCGTTGACAGTGAAAACCCTTCCTTGGTGTTATGGTTGGGGATGAGGGTCGTCGAGTTCCTTTCCATGCACTCTCTGGCATAATGTCTTGGCTTTTCACACTTGAAGCAGAACTCCTTGGCCCAGTAAGCAGGGTCAATCCCCATGCGACTTCCCACATTTGGGGTATAAGGTAAGTGCCGTCTCGAGGGTGCAACTGGGGCCTTAGTGCCTTGCCCTTGGGACCACTTAATCCCCGTGGTGGAAATTCTTCCTAGGGCCCTGGCTACCGGTCGAGAACTGGGGCCTAGGTTGCGGCTTGAAACTTGGGTTTTACGATGCCAGCTTCTTGGTGAAGTTTTTTGCCCTTGGTGTGCTCAGCCTCTTCTACCTATCTTCGATGATGCGGCACTTGTTAACTAGGGTGGGGAAATCCCTAATCTCCAAGTGTGCTACAGCGACATTGATCTTTGCCTTTAGCCCTACCTCGATTTGACGCACTTCCAAAACTTGTTAGGGTTCCCTTGGAAGATTTAGGAGAATATGATCAGTTCTTCAAACTTTGCGTGTACTGGAATACTCATTCCCCCTTGAACCAGCTGCATGAACTCTATGTCCTTAGCATTTCGCACAGACGCGGGAAATACTTCTCATTGAAACTGGTCTTGAACATCTCCCAATCAATCAGTGTGCGGGTGCCTCTAGCAATCTCTAGGTGCCCGTCCACTAGAATTCAATGTCCGCTTCCAGCATATAGGCAGCCTAGGTCACCTTTTACTCCTCGATAGGTGATTACAGAAGATCTTCTCCATGCTTTTAATCCATTCATTAGCATGGTTGGGGTTTAGAGTCCTTCGAATAGTGGAAGGTTTGCCTTGCGGAACTCCTAAACCAGGCATGCTCGAGTCCCAGCATTGTGACCGCGTCGCCCTAGTAGTCCATCCGCTCAAATATCATCTGCATGGCCCTTGCCATGTCCCAAGGGCCTTCCGTCTCCTACTGCTCGCTGGAGCTCGAGGTCCTTTCCTGTCATGGTCACACCATTGGTTCCCAAGCACACAAAACAGGAACACGGAGGTGATCAGGCTCAATATTTCATGTAAAGTGAGCTAGTTACCATGGTATACATGCACATACAGGGGTCATGCATTGCTATCCTATAGCTTATTCTATCAATAAAGTACTACACATGACATAACTATCGCATCATGCTTGAGAAGCATAGTCAGTCCAATCCTTAGGCTCCGTAGAAGGAACTCTAATACCAAAATGTAACACCCTAATATTTAACCCAACACACCTAGGATGTATTCCATTATTTATTTTGTTCCAGTTCTTACTTTAACCTTTAAAAATACTTTAATGGAAATACGGTAAAAAAATTTTTTGAAACTTTGAAACAAAACATGAGCCACAAATGCATAATGAAGATCATCTGAGACATGCGTAAAAGAATAGGGGCAAAGACAAGATACAAACTTTCACAAGCACCACATTATAAACACATAGGCATAAGAAATTCACCATACATGTATATATAACATCATTCCACTTTGCATAGCCAAAAAATACATACAAGAGTCATATCATACCCACCAACACAAGTTGGCTCAAAACATACAGTAATCCATAATATCCATGAATGAAAAATAAGCTAAACAAAAGATCTCTCCCATTACTCCTACTGGGTGTGCCTAGGGTAGATAATCTCTAATAAACAAAAAACAAAAGAAGGCTATCCTATCTACTACATGTGCACGGGCACTCCAAGAGATCTCAGCTGGCTCTACCGTTGTCTCTCCTGAAGAGGAGAGGTACCCAATCCACTTGGCCAGCTCATCGAGTGCGGCAAGACAGAGAGAGGGCAAGCATGAGAGCCTCAGCCTGGTCGGGTGGCTCCCACGAGCGGGTATGGCTCTCTCATGGGTTGCGTGACGGTGGCCTCCCCATCGCTACCAACCTCCATCCTCACGGAATAGTGGGGCAAACCCTCAAGTAAACCTAAGTGGGTGAATCCTTGAAGGGTTCGACCATAAATTAGGACGACGGGTGGTGATAGCGGCACATAGGCAAGGGTGCCTCGGACAGCTAAAGTAGCAAGGGGAGTATGGCGAATTGCTCCTCGTGCGGGAGGCGCGCTGAAGATGAGGTCATCGGAGAATAGGGTAGTAGTGGAGAATCTGAAATTGGAAACCGGGTGCAAAGGGACGCCCCATGAACACAAAAAGGTAGACAGCACAACAACCCATGAAGTGGTACGTCTAATGAGCAGTGTCATAATGCATCTCCCAGGTGGGCGCATCAATGAAGATCACAAACGTGGCCATCAATCTCTGAAGACGAGATGGAAAGAAAGAAGAAGGATGAGAAACTTATACAAGATTCTCAGGAGGGTTCTCGTTTCTTAATGTGTGACATCATCTACATCTCAGGAACCTTTGGTTTCATTATGAAATTCGTGGACATGTGCATAGGGTTTATTTATTAGTTTCAAATACCATTAGTCGAGGCCCGTTTAATTTTAGCATGAATCTTAATGCATGAATACAACATACTTTTTCATGGATGCATGTCAATGCCATTAGTGAAATATCATATAATCATACAAATGCAATTGTAACACCCTAAAAATTATTTAAAAATTAATTTGAGCTTTATTAGTCATAATTTCAAAAATCTGATAGCTTAGCAATGATGAGGATGGCCAACGGACGTATTAAAAAAAAATTTCAGGCCAAGGTGAATAGTAACCTTGTGGGCCCCACAGCCGTCCAGCGAAATCTGAAATCGGACCAAAAAATGCCCGAACTAAGAAAAGTAAGGGTGAAGGTTAGAAATGATAAAGAATAAGAAGTTATACCTATAATTATTTTGGGTAATGTTTGATTACCCGTACGGTGTTTTACCTATTCGGAGAGTTTTGATGTGCGGTTTTTAACACCGTACAAGTTACTTTGTGGCCAAGTAACCTTTGCCAAACCCTTTATGCCAAGTGGATGGCAAGGATTGAAACTTGAAAAGTAAATTTCAATCATGGCCTTTCATTTATTATATTTTACTTGGGTGCCAATATCTCCTCCGTTGGGGAATTTCAGTGTAGTTTTAACATTAAAAAAGCTACTTGCTCCCAAGCTAAAGTGAAGCACTTATCTTGAGCCAAGTGGATGACCAACATTCACTCTTTGACTATCAAACCAAATCCTAGCCATCCATTTCATTATTTCTTTTTGAATAAGGAAGAAATACCCATTTTCACTACTAATTGACATATCTAACCAAGATAAGGATAAAACACCAACCTTATCACTCCATCATCATCAATTTCAGCCAGACCTCTTCAAGAACACTTCCTCCATTGTTCTTGCTCCCAAACCTTCATTCTTGCTTTCAAATCCCAAAAACACTAGCCTAGAGTTGTTAAAGCTTCAAAGTTTCTTTACTAAACTTGTTCTACACCTTAGTACCTACAAATCTAACCGATTAAAATCTCAAATATCCATCAATCCTCACATTGATACCTTACTTACTCACTGATTTAGGAAGGATTTGAGGTTGATTTGGGAGCTTTGGAGTGGAAGGGATCAATCTTGTAACAACTTGGAGCCAAGGATCCATTAGACACCAAAAGTAGGGTTTTCTTTGGCCTTTTCTTTCCAAATTTATTAGGAACTTTATGATTGTTATTATTCTGAAATTTTTTATGGTATTGGTTGATAATATATGGATAGTGATGTATTAATTTTGGTGGAGTGTTTGGATGATGTTAAATATCATTTTTGTCAAAAGGGGTTTTGCTCTATGCTACTGATTTTCGATTTTCCTACTTGCAGTGATTGTTCATGAATTTTTTGGTATATTTGTGGGTATTTTCATGAGCTATAAAAAATATATGTTGAAGCTAACATCCTAGGGTAGTTCCATGAATTTTTTTGAGCTTTTTTTGGACTCCTACTGCCTGAAAAAAAATCATGAACCGAGACTATATAGGTGCTACTGAATTTCTAGTTTTGAAGCTATGAATTTGTCTAATTTTTCTACCATAGCAAATGATTGAATTATCCTTTGAAATTTTTACTGAGTGTTGATAACATCTAAAGTGTAACTGTAATTTTTATTTTGAATTGATTCAATCATTTGCTAGGGTTAAAAATTAGGAATTTTGGGTTCTATGATGATGTCAAGTGGTTTCTAAGCACCAAATTTGTCTAATTTTGTTCATATAGTTAGAGAACTCTTTTTGCTTTGAAATTTTTATGGAGTCTTGTGGACATTGAAGTGTCTTAGATAATTTTTATAGCCTTTGAATCGATTGTTTGATGAGCAAATAAATTTGTGCTGCAATGGTGTGAAATCTTCCCATTGTACTTGGAAATGAAACAATGCTTTGAATTGATGAGAGAATGGCATTTTTGGTTCTAGTATGACATGAATACTTGATATTAAATATTTGGCCATGTGACTTGTGACCTATAAATGCATGCTAGAGGAATTGAAGAGTGGTTTATGAGACCTGATTGAAAATTTTATTGTGAATGGATACTTATATAAGCTTGATGATGATATATATGTTAAGTAGATAAAAAGTTCCCTTTAATGGGCAGAGAAAGTCCCATTTAATGGGCACGGAAAAGTCCCCTTTAATGGGCATGAGAAAGTCCCCTCTAATGAGTACGGAAAAGTCCCCTTTAATGGGAACGGAAAAGTCCCCTTCGATGTATTGAGGGCACGTATATTTCAGAATGCAATACTATGATATAGAGTAGTATTACGTGTGTATATTAAGTGATTGAATAATAAAATAAACCCACTTCAGAAGGATGATTTTAGAACTTTAAAATGAATCTTTAGTCTATATTGCATGATCATATTTTCTTAATAAACCGAAGTGGCTGGACAATAATGATGACATTACGATTGTGTATTTGGGAAATGCCCTACTGAGAATTGTGTAATTCTCAAGCCCTATGTGTTTTTATATTTTCGTGTCGTCTCCAGGTTGATCCAAAGAACTATGGGGCTGCTACACAAAAGGAATCAATTGCAGTAATTTAGTAGTTAGTGTTTTTATTATGTTGTACTTAGTTGTATGTATATGTCTTAAACGTAGTAAAGAACAGATGTGTACTAAAGCTCTTAAAAGAGCTTCCTTTTGTACTTAGCTATGTATTCAATAAATGTTATGTTTCTTTGTTATACATGTTAATATAATTATCTTAGTTATTACATTAACCGAGCTTGCTATACATATTTAAGAAAGGTCCACAAATTTATAAGTAACAACTCTCGAGTACAATGCCATGATTTAAGGAGGAGGTTGTACTTGGCAGGATGTTAGAGCAATAGCTTTCAACATTACTCATTCTTTTAGGTGACTTAAACTTTTATTCTCCTTTCCTTGGGGGCCACCCTAACACTCTCCCTTTTGAGAGTTCTAGGTTATGATCTCATACCTAAACTAGTCATCACTAGTCTATACTTATCTTTTGATAAGCTAAAATCCTCGACTCCAGAGTGCGGGTTAGGGGGCATTGGAACACCTTTCATAACCATTAATTCCTGGAGTCTAAAGGGTCATTTTGGGTCACCTCTCATAACCTTTAATTCAGGGAGTCTAGAAGATCATTTCCTTGTGTCTTATGTTACCTTAATATTGGCATGTTAAAATTTAGGGATGCAATGCAATCATAATTTTTCACACATATCATGCATCTCAACCAATCAATCGCAACCATAACATGCCTCAATATTCTTATATCATTTATTCACATATGTATTCACATCATTGCACATGTTTAATAGGCATATTATTATCCATCATCAAATAACAGTAAATATGCTCCCACCTAGTATACCTAAAGTCAAGGACCTACTAAGGTAATGCATAGGCAATGCTCAACAATATACCTCTATAAATATTATACTAGGGAATCATCATCAATACATAAGCATATAAGTTCACCAATCCATTTCACCTTTCTTAGAGCACATTAACATTCACATTTGGGTCCTGGTAATTGATTAGGTGCTAGTAATCGATTACTAGAATAAAAAGGGCATCCTGGTAATCGATTATATGGGCTTGGTAATCAATTACGAGAATCCAAATTTTGTTCTTGGGCATGATGAACATCATAGTAATCAATTACAAGAATGGGTAATCGATTACAAAGGCCAAAAACTGGTTCTGGGTATGAAGAACATCCTCAGTAATCGATTACATAGTCTGGTAATCGATTACTAAGGCCAAAATCTTCCAAAAGACCATCTTGGTAATTGATTACATAGGCTGGTAATCAATTATCAAAATCCCTAAAATTTGAGAAAATCAAACTTTGACATATTCTAAGTTACTTTTTACCCTCAAGATCATTTTAAAACACCTTTCTAACATTTCTTTGAAATCATTTTCACATTTGCATCAATCAAACCCAACATTGTACCATGACTAAAATACATCTAATAGCCATGATCAAAACTTCCATTTTTAAGATACAAGGGCAAGTCTTTTGAGCTCTAGGGATTTAAGTGATGACAAAATAGTAAACATGCTATGCAAACCTCATTTTAGATCTTTGTCATTATTAAGTGATGGCTTGAAACTTAAATATGGTATGCAAGACTTGAAAAGTAAATATGAGAATGCAAGTTCATTTTTAATCTTAAAAGTTTAGGTGATGGCTTAAAAAATAAACATGAAATGCAAGGCTAGAATCTAAACATGGAAATGCAAATTCATTTATTTAGCCCTTTTTAAGGTGATGACTTGAAAATAAACATGATATGCAAGGCATTGAAACATAAACATGAGATGCAAGAACTTGAAATATAAACATGATGCAAATCCATTTCTATTATCTTACTAGAGCTCATTTCAAGACTTTAAAGAATCAAAATCTCAACCTCAATCAATCTTAACAAAATAGAAGTGAGCTTTAGAGTCTTTTGATGCTATGGTTCCAAGAACCTATTTGTCTAGACTCGCCATCAAGCTCAAGAAACAATAAACAAGAAAATCCACCAACAATTTTTTTCTAACAAGTTTCTTTGAAACCAATATCAAGTTTTAGGCTTTAGAGGTTTCAAATGTGATGATTCCACAACATTCATCTAGAAGCCCTCATCATCAAGCCATGACCTTAAACATCAAAGAAAACAAAAATGATACTTCATGGAAACCACAAATATTCTTCATTCCTCATCTTTTCAAAATTGAAAATGAAACAAAATCTAGGCTTTAGAGGTGAAGCATATGGTGATAACAAACCCACCATCAAAATCCATTATCATCAAGCCATGGTTTTTCCAATCATCCAACAATAAATGAACTCGAAAATGGAAATGAAGACAAGGAAGATCCAAATGAAAATAAAGAGAACAACAACAACAACAACAACACAATCTTTCCAACATCATCTAAATCCAAAAAAAAAAAAAGACAAGGAATAAGAGAAGAAACTCAAAACAAATCCCTACCAAGTTATTTTCTTTGGTTGAAAAGAGAAAGCTTGGATCTTGGAATGAGATGTTTAAGGTGTTTGTGAGTTGAGGGAGGGTTGAGAGTAGTGGTGGAAGGGAAAAGAGAAAGCCTTGGTTTAAGATAGAAGAGAATTCTTAGAGGATTTTTTTGACACAAAGACTTGGCCAAAAAAGCAAATTGTAAGAATGAGAATGTTTATGTGTTGAGAAATTAAAATATGAAGGGGAAATGGAGGGAGGGAGGCCGGCCTCCTTGGCTATTTTGGGGAGAAGTTTTTCATTTCATGTAAGTTAGGATGTATATTAGAAGTAGATTTGATTAAGAAGTGAGTTAGGGATTGGTAATTGGGTGTTTAGCTTTATAATCATGTGTTTAAGGCTTGCAAGACAAGATTAAGAGTTGTCTTTCATGTTTAGTTTGAATTAAACTCAATTAGTTTGAAATTCAAACTCCAACATGTTCCTTAATTTAAGGGATAGAGAGAGAATTTACTATTTGGTTTGATTTGACATAATGTCTTTGGTTTAAGAATGGAATTTGAGTTTCCTTACTTCATCTTAAGCCTCTAATCACCACAATTAATTATTTAGACTCCAAATTAATAGATAAAATTAATTTATCTTTAATTAGAGCCTAATATTGCCCATATTTCCATAATCGTTTAATTCTTCCGTTAGCACCAAATAGGGTAAAAAATTCATACAAGGACTTCCCTATACCACCAAGACTTTCCTAGGCATGAAATACTCTTTATTATCATATCCAACTTTGGTGATGGAAGTTTGTCCTCATTTAATCCCGCATTGAATTACTTCAGGGATAAACTGGAATTCACATATGAGACAAACCAGGAAAAATGAGATTTTCATCTCTAAAACGTGCATTAAATATATAATCCCCTTCAGACATTCCCTCTAGGGAGTTTACCCATCCTCGTTTTGGAGAATGACCTAAGGGGCATTTTGGTTATTTTTGCACTTAGGGAAAATTGAGGCGTTACAACATTAGTCTTCCCAAGCTCTCTCGTGGACCAGGAGACAACCTCTACTGTCACAACCTAAGAGTTATTCACCACCTCCAAACTGAACCTTAGTAATCTTGTACTAGCCTCTCTAAGCTAACCCCTGACAATAGACAATCCCTACTATCACATTGAAAGTAGTTATTCACCAAGTCTTCCAAGATAAACCCATGACCAGGAGAACTCTTACTGCCGCATTGTGTTTGGGTTGCCACTCAAAACCTACACTCAAGTTTCCTTAAAATATACATGAATAACCTAGGAGAACTTGAATGACTTCTTTCTATCTTTTCCTCATAGAAGAACATATATCTATTCAAGAACATAGAAAAAAGATTTTTATAAGTAAAAAACTGATTACATGATGTGATGAACTTTAGGATGTGAGGAGAGATTTTCATAGAGTTTTCACTCTGAGTAGTGTTGAAAGTCCATTTCATTTGAGCATAGCATCTCTATATGTAGAAGGTCCTCATGACCATTGCCCTTGATCAGATCTCTAAGTGATGCGTGTTGATCATCCATTTGTGTCTTGGAAAAACAATCTAAAAGAGTAGCATGTCTCTTTGTTAGAATTGTTGCAGAAGCCATTGCAAGATTAAGTCTATTTTAGAAACTACTCTTACTTTCTGAGCATGGTTTCTGAACTCTTTCTTCTAGAAGCTAAGGTAGTTGACTAAGTTGGCTAAAGAGATGACTCCAGTTGAAACTGGGTTTGACCTTAAATTTGAATTTCAAAAATTCAAATTTCCCTCCTTTTCTAGTAATGTTCAGCTCTCCACATTGAAGTGAGTTTTCTAACATGCAGTATTAGTTCCTTGAGGAATCTTTGGTCTTTTAATCTTCAAACCAAAATTTATGATGATGAAAGATTTACGATCATGAAGGTTAAAAATTGTACAACATGTTGTTCTTAAAGTTTGCTTGATATCTTCATTTTGAGCATACTTTTTGATGTTCAGTGTTACTTTCTAAAGTCCCGTGCCTTGGTTTCTTGCCCATTTTTTGATTTCTATTCATATGTAAGGCATGTATACCTACTTTGCACAATATAACATTCACTTTCTATTAAGTTCAATCTCTTTATATGAGATAAATCATGTTTGCACATGTAAAGTGAAATTATTCTCGTTTCAAATCCGTGCTATGCAATTCGAAAATACCTGTATGCTATGTTAAGAAACTCAAGGTAGACATTAGTCGTTCTTCAAAATATTTTCTTTGAATTGATTTTGTTGTCACTCAAAACATTTTGCTATGAAGTTCTCTGAAGGGTTCTAGAGCTAACACTTTCTTCTCTTTGTTCTTCCCTTCTAGGCTTTGGACATCTTCCTCACCAACACAAAGAGCTCATCTCCATCTTCTTCTTATGTCTCATCATCAGATTCTTCCTCTTCATCAGAGGTCTCAGCAACTTTCATTGCCTTAGCCTTATTCAACTTCTGATGAGATGACTTCAAGGCCATGGACTTGCTCTTCTTGATGGATTCACCTACATTTTAGAGAACACAACCTCATGAGTTTTAAGAGACCCAATGAGTGCGTCTAGACCTAAAGTTTGAAGATCTTTAGCCTCTATAATGGCTATGACCTTATGTAGCCATTTGGCAGGAAGGCTTCTTAAGATTTTTCTAACAATTTCAAAGTTAGAGTATCTTTTGCCTAGGCCCTTTAACTGGTTTATGATGTGCATAAACCTTGTGGTCATTTCATCAATATTTTCTTGATCTGTCATTTTGAACATTTCATATTGATGAATTAGCATCCTGATCTTGGTTTCTTTAACTTGATCAGGACCTTCATGTAACATATGCAATATGTCCCATATCTCCTTTGCTGTGTCACAAGCAATGATTTTGTCATATTCATCTTTGCTTAGTGCACACGTGAGAGGTATTTAGCTTTAGAGTTCAGCTAAACTCTAGCTTTGTGTTGCTTTGTCCATCTACTCCTAGGGACTTCTCTTGAAGATGAAGGTGCATCTTCAGTTTGGAACCTCTTCAGTTGGAATATAGTCACCTCCTTGAACTATTTCCCACAAGTCAAGACTTGTGTATTTCATAAACAACTCCATTCAATCTCTAGTAGGCATAATCCCCACCATCAAAAAATGGTGGTCTGTTGATGAAGTGTCTTTCTGATATGGATGTTCTATGTCGTTTGTCCCTCGGATCGTTTTCCTCTACAATTGTGAGAATGCTCAATCCCTTAGAAGCAGTGCTCTGATTCCACTTGTAGATAAAAAAAAATGTACGAGAAAGGGGGTTGAATCATGCTTTGCTTCTGAAAATTTTATCATAATACTATCAAGCTTCAAGCTTGTAGTGCAGCGGAAACAAATGTTAGAGATCTCATAAAGTTACTTTCTGAGTAACAGCATTAGTTACAGAACACCAAAAAAAGCTTTAAGCAATTAAAACAGATAATCACAGAGCAATAAAAGATAAAGAGATAAAGGAAAAAAAGGTATTGCTCAGATGTTTTTACACTTGCTCGACCAACCCTGCCTATATCCAGTTCTCAACCACGTTGAGTTTCACTAACACCTTTCTCAACTTGAGAAATAAACTAGATAGTCTTTACAATAGCCTTCCCAAGCTCTAACCTATGACCAGGAGACAACCCCTACTATCACAAACTAAGTAGTTATTTACCAATCTTTAAGCTGAATCGAGTAGTCTTTGACTACCTTCTTCAAGCCAAACCGTGACTAGTAAAACAACTATCCTGTCTCGTTGCAAGTAGTCTTTGACTAGCCTTTCCAAGCTAAACTCACACCAATCACTACCGAATTGAGGATACAAAGGTTTTTGTTTGGGTTTGCAACTCAAACTAACCTACACTTAAGTTTCCTAAGATATACAATGTATGACCTAGGATAACTTGAATGACTTCTTTCTAACGATTCTTCCTTGGAAGAACGTATAAGCTACTTAGGAACGTAGAAGAAGATTTCTATAGATAAGGAAAATGATTGTAAGATGTAATGAATTTTACAAGAGATGAGGGAAAATTTCAGAGTTTCAGCACTTGTGCAGTGTCACTTCTCTCTTTTGAAAGTACATCATCTCTATTTACAGATGGTCTTCATTTTTTACCATTGCCCTTGATCTGTTTTCTAAGTGACACGTGTTGATCATTTGTTTTGTACCTTGGAACTAATAGAAGGGTAGCTTGACTTTTATCAAATTTGTTCCAGAAGCCATTGTGAAGGTAAGGTTTTTGAACTCCTTTCAGAAACTACTTTTTACTTTTGATCATGGTTTCTGAATTTTTCCTTCTAGAAGCTGGATAGTTGACCAAGGTTCAGAAGATGACACACAATCTGTAACTTGTTTTGCCTTTAAATTTGAATTTCAAATTTTTCCTCCTTTTTCAGTAAAGTTAGATGTTTCACAGTGAAGTGAACTGATATGCAGTATTAGTTCCTTGATAAAAATTTTGTCTTCTAGTTTCAATAAGAGCTTGTTGATGATAAAAATATTGAGAACATGATGATTGAAGATTGTAGAATACATTGGCTTCGAAGTTTGATTGATATCTTCAGTCTAAGATTACTTTCTAAAGTCCAGCGCTACTTTCTAACGTCCTGAAACTTGGTTTCTTGTCCTGGTTGTATTTCTTCAATTCGTTAAGCATGTATATGCTCAAATCATGATATAAATAACACTTTCATTTGATTCACATCTCTTTGTACGAGATAAATCATGTTTGTACATATAAAGTGAAATTTTTCATGTTAATGAGTCATGTTATGTCAACGAAAGAACCTGTTTACTAGTTTAAGAAACTCAAGGTAGACATAAGTTATTTTTCAAAATATTTTCTTAAATTAATTTTTTTTTGTCATTCAAAACATATTATATTAAGCTTTCTGAAGGGTTTTGGAGCTAATAATATATGCAAAACTTTTTTATAGCAACAATGTATGTGAATTAGGAATTAATTGTCATGCACCGATCGTGTAACAATACTTTTACACTGTCAACCAATAAAAATATTAACAACTCTTCCACTTTGTGCAATTTTTTAAATTTTGAATTAGGTTTATTTTGAAAATAGACCATGTGTCAATTTGTCATTGTCTAACAGTGTAAAAATGATTACATTATCGGTGCATAGTAATTAGACTATAAATTAAATCCTAATTGCTTTAAAGGACCTTTAGAAACTTCCTTGAATTAAATACCCTTCAAATATGATAAATATATTGTGTTTTATTAAAAGGATTAAAAATCACTCTACCAACTAAAAAAGGATTTAAAATCTATGCACGCTAGTATAAAACAATCATCCAATTATGTATTGCCACATCGATCATGATAATTGACTCTCTTTCCTATTATTTGAAAAGTCATTCAAATGAAAAATTTTAATTGAATGATTATGTAAAACACTTTTATACTGTTAACGCATCAAAATTAACCTCTTCTTAAAAATATCAAAAGATACATTTTACACAATATAATTTTCTAAATTTGTGAGTTCATGACCGTAAAAAAAAAAAAAAGATTTTATTTGTGCATGAAAAACATTTACAGCTAAAGCGTAAATACAAAGACTTTTTAAATCTTCATTTAACTTATTAAAATTGAATGTATTGTGTCCGATGTATGAATTATTTGAAAAATTGGTGATGTATACATCATGAACATTAATATTTTCACCACCAAGAGCTAGCTTAACGAATAGACTGAATCTTAGGTGAGCTTGAAAGGTCGATGGTTCGAATTCTGAAAGCCCTCTTGAGGAGGGGTCAGAATGTCTACCATTAGGTCCCAAAAAGTTAAGTTTCTCTCCTACCATTTTGCTCATAATACATATATATATATATATATATATATATATATATATACATATATATATATATATAAGGTGAAATCTTGATATACTTACACCTATCAATAACTTTTTATAAGTATAAAATTTTATCAATCCAATCACTAAATTCAAATTTCTTACCTAGTAGATTAACTATATCAAATTTTATAAAGTTTAAAAATGATTTAATATTTCATTATGCCATTTTATTTTGACGGATAATATCTTTTCAAAAATACTAGTAAATATTAATAATTAGAATATGTGCCTATTGTTATCTAATTTTTCTAAAATTTAACATATTAGATCGTCAATATAATATCATATAATTTAACAATTGGATAAATTAAATTCAATTTCTATAAAGTTATTGAAGGATATAAATATACAAGACATGGTATAAATGAATCCCTATCCATATACCTACATATTTCACCACCAAAGCAATATATGGTCACTCAATTATAAACTTTTATTTGTACCCAATTTTAGGATCTTTTTGTTTCAAATCTTAAAAAGGGTAATTATAAAACAAAAATTTTACACATAATTAAAAAATACTGAAAATAGATTTTTATCTTTTTCTTCAAAAGCTATTCTTTTTTGTTAGTACAAGAGAAACTGAAACAATTTTTTTATTTTTTTAAATTAACCAAATATACAAAAAAAAATTTCGAGGAGAAAAAAATAATTTTTGACCCAAAAAATCACATCCAATATATATGTATTATGAGCAAATCATACACACATTGATTCTTGACATATCTTAAAAAGGAAAATTAACTTCTAGGGAAATACTAAACATCCACAATTTTTTTTTCCAGAAAATAAATATCAAAATGATATATGACATAATATCCTTTGGATGCAACTTTGCTTGAGGAAAAGTCCACGTCCGCACACTCACGTATAAATATTGAAAATGTCGAGATTACCTAGTGATTATGAAAGAAGTGCATGAATGAACGAATGCTCGAGCAACTGAAGTTACAAAAACCCAACTTAAGCACCCTGAGCGACCTAACTTAAGATTCTGCTACCTTCACTTATAAATAAAATCTATACACTCTATTCTAATTTACTGGTAAGGAAAAAATGTTCAGAAATCTACAGTTCTTTCTTTCTGTTCACCTGAAAGAAAGCCAAGCATAAGGGTTTGAGGTCGTCATTATCATCAGCATCAGAATTGCTTGATTTTTCTCGCTCAGCAACAAGCATAAGCATCTCAAGGCGCTTGTCAAACTGCAATGCACTCTCATCTCTCTGGTCAAGCTCAGCAGCTTCGATTTCAAGCCATTTCTCACGTAAATCATCAAGAAGATTTCCTTGATCAGTATTCAGATTAGATCCAGGCATGCTTGGGACAGTGGTACGAAGCGAGGAGTCTCCAGATGGTGGAGGCAAAGTCAATAGCATTGCCCGGAATTCTTTTGTATCAGCGAATGTTTCAAAGTTACAAGCAATGGTGTCTAGACAATATTCCCGAATCTTGAAAACACCATACCTGGACAAGGACAACATTTCAATAGAATTACAGCTAAAACCAAAATACAATCCAATGCACTAATTTAGTATTAGATTACGTGAAATTGTGGGACCAAATATCAATTGTCATGAGATAAAATATGGAACATATGCAAGTCATTGCAGCAAGACCTATAATACTTTTTTGACATTGGAATCTTTTGACAAAAACATACATTCCACTTATAACAGAAATATAAGGTCAATTTTTGCAGTGATGAAAGTATGAAACGTCCACCAAAAACTTACCCAAAGCTTCAGTCCTTTCTTATTAGAAATGTACATGTTACTAATGCATTGTGCCATGTGTTTAATATGTGTGGCATCGAACATATTAGGCTCTTGGGAAATAACTAGTCATTAATTATTGTGCCTTGAAAATATGGTATGTATTTACTTCATAATGAATACAAGAGTGAGCCTCAATGCAATGGTAAGGTTACTACCTTGTGATCTGGAGATCACAAATTCAAATCATGAAAATGGAATCAAATCCTGAAAAACAACTTCTCCACAAAAAGGGGGTAAGGCTACATATATTTACCTTCCCCAAACCCCACCAAAAGGGAGGCTTGTGTAATGGGCCACCCTTTTTTTTATACATTTCATAATGAATATTTATAGTGTTGTTGGGTGCCAATACTAAGCACCTAAGATCTAAACAATTCTATTATGATTTGATATTTCTCTCCTTTTACACTTCCCTTCCTCGCATATTTTCCTACAAATTCAACATTTCCAATACAGACTCTTCCCAATAGTTGGGCGAACATAATTTCAAAAGGATTGTTAAATTAGTAGAAAAAATACAAAGGTAGAAGAAGTTGGAACAATATGTGGCACAATAGCTTAGATTCAAATATTCAATAGGTGTTTGTTTAAGTACATATGTGTAGATAACTAACACTAAACATAGTCATTATGGAGTAAATATATGCATAGTTTCTAGGATAGATAATTAATGCTACCTATTTCCTATGACTATATTTCCAATGCCACATTTAGCATATGCTAAAACACCAACTGCTGTCCATTATTCTTAACAAGGATATGATTGATCTTTCTTGTATTCTCCTTTTTTTTTCTCCATATATGTATATATAATGATCTCATTCAAATCTACAGGTCTCATTTTAATAACTAGTTTTGACATCTTACCATTATGTAACTCATTCCATTTCACAATAGAAAGTGCAGTACAGCATATATTACATGAAACCATAATTAAGAAAACTGGACAAACTGGCTAGTTCGACTAGTTGAATCTTGAACCAACCAGGTGACTGGTGCGGTTAGCCTCCAAAAACTGCTTGCACAAAGAACCCATTAAAAACCATGCAAATCGGTCAAAAACCGATAAACCAGCCAGACCAGACTGGTTCGCACGGTCAACCGTTTCTTTTTACTTTATTATATTTGTATTTTTTATGAAAAAACTACATTACAACAATAAAAAAATAATCAAAGATATAAATACTAGAACCCTTACTCTATTAAATAAAGCCCAGAGGAAATAAGCATAAGAAAGTATGAAACATGAGTATATATAGTTGTCTTAAGAGGAAAAAAATATCGTCTAAGCAATGTGGGAGTGCTTTATATATAGATGACAATGACTGGGACCAGACTACATTAGCATGTGCTGATTCAATGCCCTTGCTTGAAACTATGATGCCAGTAGAAGTGACCAGAGCATATAAGTTTTCTAGGAACTGCAACTTGTTAATTATGCTTCAGGCAATGAAACCCCAATGGAGTTATTTCAGCTGTACAGCAGTACAGGGCACTTATGTGGAAGGTGTGCGGTGTGAATTATATTAGAGAAAATGATATAAAGCAGAGAGAAGGAAGGAAGGAATGCAGGCAGTCATTCAGTAACAAATTGAGGCCTTAGGGCTACATATCAAACAAAAGTGCACATATCAAACAAGCAACAATAATTGCAGCTATCAAATGGATCAAGACCTGCACAGATTAAACAAGCAACAACAATTGCAGCTATCAATGTGTGCACTGGGGGAGGGCCACCTCTGAAAGCAAGGAACTGGTCTCCATTTCCCGTATTTCAGTTTCCATTGAGAAATTTAATGAGAAAACAAATAAAATCCCTTCCCTACCCCAGTGCACATATCAAACAAGCAACAATAATTGCAGCTATCAATGTAAAATGGATCGAGACTGGCAGAAAAGCAACATACATGTCTGCTACTGTTAACCAATGGCAAAGTTCTTCAGGTGACGCCATTTCCAAGTGTGGCAACAAGACATCAGCCACAGCACGCTTAAGAGGAAACAATAAGTATCTAGAAGCAGCATCAAACATTTCCTCAGCCTGTTCAAAACACAACCGATGTTAGACAAGAGAAGGACAAACCACTTTAACAGAAATCTCTATGAATGTATAAATACCTGGTCTGGGTTTATATCCTGCAAACCATCAGTGTACCTGAAGCAACAAAGATAGCAGAAAAAGGATTATAATAATCAGATTTACAGCAAACACTTGAGGCACAGACACACTATAATATCCCAGAAATGTCATCATGCTACGAAGGCACAATTACAGGAAAACTCTACAGACTAAAAAGGGAGAATAACAGCAGAAAACTACACAGAAGCAATTTAAACTGAAAACTATACTGACACAAAATGGCCTGCCACAAAACAATCACAAATAAACTTCAGGCAATTTAAATAGGTTTACTCAATCTTGACAAATTGGAATCACTCAACCAGAAATTACTTAAAAAAACCATTAAGTTTGAATAAAGTATTACTATCATAGAATAGTTGATTGTGTTCCTTCAGCATATTACATATTCCAACTTAATACACTAGATATAGGAGATGCTTTACAGCCAAATATCAAAAAGATCCTCATTGACAACATTTAGCTATGCATCTGGCAAACCATAATCTATAGAATAACACACACGTGCTATGGGTGCATTTGGTTTCAGAAAACAATATTCCATATTCATTTCTTGTTTTCTTATTTTCTGAATTTTGTGAAGGAAATACTTAAAATTGTGAAAACTATAGGTCATTTGGTTTCAGTTTTTATTTTCATTTTTCTAGTTTTCAAAATTTTGTTAAAGAAATACTGAAAACTCTGAAAAATAAAAAATCCAGTTTTCAGCATTTGCTTCACAAAATCCTAAAAATTGGAAAACTAAAAATGAAAACTGAAACCAAACACATACAAAATCCATTTTTTAGTTTTCATTTCCATTTTTCAGTATTTATTTCACAAAATCTTGAAAACAGGAAAACTAAATGAAAATTGTTTACTAAATCCAAATGCACCCTGATTATCAAAATAATCTGAGGGTACTATGCCAATAAACGCCATATTAAAAATGTATCAACCAATATCCCTCCAATATTATCAAATTCCAAATCTTACTGTTTAGGTTGGAGACTTACATATATTCAATCATTTTCTCAAATGCTTCTGTGCTCAAGTCATGTTCTTCAAGACAAGGAAGGGAATCAGGAGATAACCTATCTCTCCCTCCATGGAAGTCCTTAATATGTGACAATCTTGCCTTAAAATATTCAGACCTTGATGCTAGAATAACTTGATGGCAGCGAAAAATTTTCCATCAACTCTTACACATACATCAGCCAGATCATCAACAGATTTACCAATCTGCATAGCACCGACCCTAGAAACCAGTTTATCAACTCCATCATTTTGACCATTTTCATGGGTTGAATTTGAAAGGGCAGTCAGAAGGATTTGACGCAAGGCTGCGGGAAGCCTGTCTTCTACTGGAAGGGATAGACCTTGTAAAATGTACCGCTTCTGAGAATTATCTACATCTGTCAATGCCTTATACTCTGCAAATTTTTGATGAACTACTTCTTTCTCAAGGATTTTCTGTAGTGATTCGCATTTGCATACTTTGCAGATTCTCACAAGATCTTCCATGTCATCCACAGCAATCTCTAATCTGTCTGAATAAAAGAAGTGTATAAGACTATAGAGTGCAGGATATGACAATTTTTCCCGTGGCAATCTTACTTCACTGCGATCTTTCCAATCAGTCTCAAACTTTTTCTTGAAAAATGGCGACCTTGCACTTAATATGACTCTGTGAGCTTCAATAGGCCTTCCCTGTACAATAAAGACCACATCTGGAGGAAAGTGGCCACAGCTAGACCCCTGGGTTGATGAAATACCTACTCAATTATGATCAATATTGAGTCCCAGGCCAAATATACTTACAACATTATTATGTGGAAAAAGGAAAAATAATTGTCACAGCATGCATTTATTCTTTGCAACTTCTGTTCAAACACATATTCAAACACCATGACATCCCTATCTCACATGAGAGAGTACAAAGTCAAAATAAAAACCAAAAGAAAAAAATAAATTGGCAGAGAAACTGCATGGAGAAAATAAAGCCCAATTTATCTGCCAATTAAGGGTCACCGGATGTGTCAATTAAGAGTTTCAGTATCTATTATAGCAACTCAAAGGACATTATTCTACATATTTGATGATTTAATCATGACTAGAAAAGTCCAATCTCATAATTAGGGGAGTCCAAAAGTTAATCAAAAGTCAAGAACTAAACCATTTACCGGTCTCAGTCATTTTATAAAAATATAGGGATTACAAATAGTTGATTCTGAATGTAATATTCAACACAGTGAAAGAATTCAACAAAGTAAAAAAATATCGTGAAGTAGAACTAAACTTGCATTGCACCAATTTGTCTCATACTTACTGGGACAACGACAAAGAACATAAAGATACAAGCAGCAATACGAATATTTCCTCTTATCTAAGTTCCTAGCGGATTCAACTGGGATAAGTGAGAGGACTCTTGTTATATTTGCTTTTGTTATCAATAAGGGAAAGAAAGGTTTATACCGGGAACAAGGGAGTGGGGATTGAAGAGGTCGGAGAAGGCGCGGTTGGCGGGAGAGGCAAAGAAGGTGTCGCGGAGGGAGGCCTGCAAGGGGCCCAAGGGAGGGGGCGGGCCTCGAAGGCCTTGAGGAGCTTGCGGACCTTGAGGTTGAGGGCGGCGTAGTGGCAGCGGTCGCCGTCAAAGGTGTGCTCCGAGCAGATGGCACCGCACTCGAGGAGCATGCGGGCGGCGTCGAGGTGGCCGGCGAGGCAGGCGTAGTAGAGGGCCACCGAGTCCCACTGGTCGCGGGCGTTCACGTTCACGCCCGACTCCAGCAGGTACCGCAGCCGCTCCACGTCGCCCGCCCGTGACGCCTCGAAAACGTCGCCGTTTGGGACCTTCTTCAGAGGAACCGACGCCGCGAAGTCCGAGGCGTCGAGGTCGATGCCGTCGTCGATGAAGGTCATTGGGTCTTTTTTTCTGTTGGATGAATAACTGCGTGTGGAAGAACAAAAAGGGTTTTAGCTCTGTTTTGGAGGTTGGAATTTACTCGACTTAAAATTCTTTAAAAGCGAGCTAATAGAGCAAAGTAAGGAAATTTTATTATAGGATTAATAAAATTAGAAGTGCATTCTTTTTATTTCTATAATAATAAATTATTAAATTTATTAAATATTATTTTTTTTTAAATTAGTTAAGGTGGGGTAGTTATTTTTTTCCCAAAGAATAAGTGAGTGGGAAAGAAAAAAATATAGAGAAGTAAGGGATAAATGAGATAGTGATTTGTGAACTTGAAAATAAATTTTAATAGAGTAAGGAAACACCAAAAGGTGGTTACTCACCCCAAACTCTTTTATTAATAGTATAGATTCTATTAATCTAAAGATAAAACTTCTCACTTTACTCTTTATGATATGTTTGGTTAGGGAGTAAAAATTAGAGTAAAATTTACGTAAATAAACTTCATATGTAAAATAATATATGAAACTTATCTAAATAATTTTTACATCTATTTTTACTAACCAACCAAATATGACCTTAAAATGATATTCTCATTTTAAAGGATCCAAATCCTTTCATATTTACTAACCACCAAGGAAAAGCTATGTCCCTTGATGATTTTTACGGCATCTTAGAATTTAAAATTTTGAAAAATTTCCTATAAAGGATACTATTCAAACAATTGTTGTAAAAATATTTGTTGATGGATTTTCCCAACAATCAACCTAATTTTAAATATTAGTTATAATAAAAATAGATTTTAGATAGATAATATATATTTGATAATTAAAATAGTGTTTGATAATCATATAAAATTAGATATATCGATAAAATGAGATCGAATTATTTTTATTGGTATATTATAATATTATTAGCATCTTTAATATTTTTATTGAATATCTTTGGCATATGGTCATTCCATAAATTAAAATTGAAAGGTACTTCTTTTCTTAAGGGACTAATTTGTCCGACTTTATTTTCATAGAGGACTAAATTGGGGATTTATTATATTCTATATTTCCCTTGCTTTGAAGGAGGTATAGTTGGGTTCTTTTTTACAGAGTAAATATGCAAAAAAGAAAAATCAAAAAACTTGTTTTTATGCTTTTTTTTTTTACATACTATTCATTAATAGAGAAGGCAATATCAATGGAGGAAGATAATACAAAAAAGCATAGTCTGCAATTTGCTTAGGGCTTAACAAAACAAGGATTGCCTAGAACACACAAAATACAACACAAAACATAATCAAGTGCCTAGACATCCTAACACACTAATAAACCTGACTTCAAATGCCTTCATCAATCTGTTAAGCTTCTTTACATTAGAGATTCATCAAATCAACAAAAAATAATCACACTGACAAAACTTCTAGTAAGAACTCTCTTAGTCCTTCCAATGATTACCTTTTTTTAATTATTCAAGTGTAGCCCCAGGCTTGCCCCACTAATTAAACAAAGCTTGGTGAACACATAAATGGAAAATAAAAAGGAAACAAGAGTATCAAAAAATCACCGCTGATATAAGTTGTTGATTTATCACCTATCATGACACATTCCTCCAACGCTATTAAAAATGTGAGCAACCATGAAAAAATCAAGATGTGAACTTTATTGCACAACTCACAAATCAAATAGTGCCGCTAACAAAAGAAACTCATCAAAAGGAAAACCAAACAAACTTGTCACAATCGAGATTGCGAAATGGCGAAAAGAGAGGTTAAAATTGGGAGTCGCTACCAAGTTTATTTAAATTGGAAAACAGGAAAACACATTTTATTTTAGAAAACGGTCTTTGAAAAACTAGATACGAGTTTGGAAGTCAGTTATGCATAGAGAAGGGTAGGAACTTAATTCTACAGCATCCTAATACACCCATCCTTATACGGTATCTTAGTAAGTTGTGCAAATTAATTAACAACCTCTTAAAAAGAATTTTTTCAACTAAAAGAAAGTGTGAGTTTAACATATTTACAATTAAACAAATAAATTAAAAAAATTAATTTTGACTTAACATGGGTCGTTGGCTCCTACATATCCTTTGGTGCAATGAGAAACTCAAAGTTACATGGTTCTGGAGAAAATATCTATGAATCGATTATTTTAATTAATTAATTTAAAAAGCAAACTTTTTTTTGTAAAGAAACATTTTTCTTGGAAAATAAAATCCGCCTTTTACAGGATTTAAATTAGCATGAGCTACTCAATAATCCTTATGATGAAAAAAGTAGAGAGGTGTAGCACTTTAACCTTTAATCTCATACGCTCGAGTCACATTCCAGTTAGTTATTAGTTGTTACGCCTTTGTCTTAGATCTTGACTTACTTTTCTTTAAAATACGAGTATTAGAAATATGGCTAAAATTTTCTTTTTGAACTTAAGACTTAAAATGCGAGCCGCGCATGAGCATAGATACCGACTATTAGATGTAAAACATAACAACCAGATATATGTCACCATAACAACCATGAATAAACCATAAAATGATCACAACATAAATTATAGTAGTATATCATAATCATAACATAACAATGATGTCCTTATGAATATAAGGACACCTAGGGTATCAATTACGCCAAATAACTTTAACTAATGCAAAACAGAATAATAACAAAGCTAGACTAGTCTTCATGCTTCCACTGCGCCTGATCTGACTAGATGACATGATTCCTATGCCCGTATCTCAAGGAAGATCACAAACATCCGCATCAATCCCGTCTGAGATGACACGGAGGGAAAGCAAAAGGGGTGAGAATACTTATACAAGATTCTCAGGAGAGCTCCCCACTTTAACACAAGTGTCATCATCGTCGCCCAGCCACTTTGGGTTTCATTATGAAAGAGGTGTGCATGTATAGGTTCAATTTTAATTTCTCAAATCCTATTATCTGAAGTAGGTTTCTTTTAGCATGAGTCTTGATGGTATGAATATAGCAAATATTTTATGTATGCATGGCAATGCTTGAACATGACAGTTCACGTACTCAACATATATTACTTAATCATAAGCACCAATGGAACATCCATGAAACATAGGCATGTGCGTCTTTTACTTTATCATAGTTGAACCCTATGAGTTCCTTTCTTAACTTTTTCCACCCTCATCGTAGCCACCAAAATCTACCAACATGCCGCCCTGCGATTTTCACATAGCCACCAAAACTCCAAATACACCCATCGCCTAAGAATGAGCTCAAACCTAACTAGTTGTCACTAGTTTTACATGGGAAAAAAGAGGGGGAATCATATATCTTTCTTGGATCACCCCTACAACCCTTAACTCGGGAAGTCATAATGGGATCATTTCCTCTTTATCATATCTTGTATGGATGCAACATGAGCATACAACCATAGAACATCATATAACATATCCTCTATTCATGTCTCATATTGTCATGCATTTTAAACATAGCGTACCACATCATCATCGCAACATGCCACACATCCATACATTCTTATACTCATGGCATTTAAAACATTCACATACATCAAAACAATACTCACTCGATCTCATTCTCATATCGCACCTCCTTATCTTAAGATATCTTATGCTTTTGGCCCTTATGGGTCTTAAACTTACGTTCTAATTATCCTATATTTCATTATGGATCCTTACTTCACCTAGGCAATCATTACCTATAATTCTCTCTAACTTCTATGCTCTAAACTCATCCAAACAGCATTATTATAGATTAATCACCATGAGTATTATTTGGTTACGGGGTTTCTAGGATCTACGCCTTAGACCCTTTTCTAAGTTCTGTCTTCACCTAAAGTTCTATATTCAAACTCTAGGCATAATCACTAATTATGAACCATCTTCCATAATAAGCTCAATTATGCTAGAACAAAAATTATTATTCTTGTGTCTAAGTGCTTTAAGATTCTAGTTCTAAAACCTTTCTATTGACTTAGTCCTTCCTAACCTTCAAAATCATTCCTCACTTTGCTCAAACATAATCTTACGCATTTTAACTCCTCAAAACAGAATTCATACAGTGGCCATAGGAACAAAGCAGAAACCAAAAATGTACATCACTCATAATCGCATAAAATCATGTTATAAGTGCATATGAGTTGCTAGTCTTTCTTGGAACAATTTCAGGAGCAAAAAGGGTGTTCTGGTAATCGATTACATGTGCCTAGTAATCAATTACCAAAGACTAAATTTTGTTCTGGGTTCAAAGAACAACGGGTAATCGATTACATAGGGTGGTAATCGATTACTTAGGGCTAGAACTTTTTCCAAAAATGAAGAACATCAGAGTTCATTAATACATTGTTGGTAATCGATTACCAAACCAAAAACCCTTCGAAAACCACTTGGTAATCGATTACATAAACTGGTAATCGATTACTAGAACCTCCTAATTTGAGAAAATATGATTTTTGACACTTTTCAAACTATTCAAACACCTTGAGACCTCATAAAACATTTTTCCAACATTTTCTTGAAATCATCCTCACACTCTTCAAAATCAAAACCATTGTTGTATCATATTAAAACACATCCACTTATCATGGTTAAAATTTCCATTTGAAGATACTTAGGGCAAGTCTTTGAGCTCTAGAGTATTTAGGTGATGACATAATCTTAAACATGCTATGCACTTCATTTTACTCTTCATTATAAGGTAAAGTGAGAGCATAAAATAAACATGAGATGCAACCTCATTATTATCTTTAAAGATTAAGTGATGACTTGAAATGTAAACATGAAATGCAAGCTTGGGAATTTAAACATGATAATGCAAGTTCATTTATTTATTCTTGAGAGCTTAGTGATGGCATCAAAATAAACATGAGATGCAAGGCACAAATTTAAACATGGATACAACTTATTTTATCTTAACTAGAGCTCTTGCAAGACTTTAGAGGAATATCAATAGCATTAACCCAACATGTATCTTAACAATAAAAGATGAGCTTTAGAGTTCTTAACACCAAGTCTTCAAAGAAGTCTTGGTTTGAACTTCATCATCAAGCTCAAGAAAAGTGGATTAAAACAAAAATACCAACACTTTAACAAAACAAACATAAATAGAACTACTCATATTCTTTATTTTATTTCTCATGGGCTTCAATCTAGAGTAAAACTCTTAGAATGGCCGACCAACTTTAAGGTTGGCAAGGGTAAGCTTAGAGTTCTTTGAAAACATGTGATTGATTTTCTTAACAAAACTTTTAGTGATCTACTCAACATTTTTATCAAACTTTGTTTAAAGAAAGGAATAAAAATCAAAATCTTTAAAGGAAGAAAAAGGGAAAATGGAAATCATATTTGGTCCAAGACCAAGTTTTCAAGCTTTAAAGGTTTCTCACATGGCATCACAAGTCCATTATCTTGAAACCTCATCATCAAGCCAAAGTTTTCTCAACACAAGGCTCTAGGCCGAAAATAAAAGAAGAGAAGAAGAACTTGGAAAAAACCAAGAGAAAAACTAGAACTCTTCCTTAAAGGAAGCACACAAAACTTGGAAAATAAACCCCTACCTAATGAAGTCTTTGAAGAGAGGAAGGAATGCTTTGTTTCTTGAGAGGAAAAGAGAAGAAAATCTTCTTGAATCCTTGTTGAAACTATTCAGCCAAGGGAGGAGAAGGAAGGAGAGAAAAGGTTTTCTTAAGGCTTAAAAAAGAAAGCTTTGAGTTGGCAAAGTGTGTAAACATTCAAAGAGCTTTCAAGCTCACCTATTTATAGAAGAAATGGAAGCTCATGGATGGCCTAGAGGAGGAGGAGTGGCCGGTCACTTGAGGAAGAGGAGAGAAATATCTCTTGATTGGCATGGGCTTAGGCATGGGCAAGCATGGGTGGAAGTATGGGTCATGGTATGGCTTGAAGTATGGCTTTTGAGTGATGAGAAAATTCAACATGTGACACAATTTGGGGGAGGAGATTTCCAACATATCAGCCAAGGGAGAAGAGATTTTGCTCATGTAATTGTGGTTTAAGGATGTGTTTAGGTGTGGTAATGACTAATTAATGTTGTCAAGACTTGATTAGGAGGGTGATCTTACTAGATTAACAAATTAAAACCATTCTCTTAGTCAAATGAAGGTATAGGCACAATTCCTTAATTTAAGGAATTGGAGAGAAAACACCATTCAAGATTCCATGACTAGGAATCTTGAATCAAGGATGTAATTAGAATTTAACTAAGCAATCTTATATTCTAATTAACCTTAATAAATTATTTTGACTTGGAATTAATTATCAAAATAAATTAATCTTCAATTAGAGCCTAATATTGCTTAGGTTTGCTTAATTACGTCATTAGGCTCACTGTACACTATTTTAGGGGCAAAATGGTAATTTTGCACTAAAACTGCTGGGCTACCCTTAACTGCGTTAAACTTCACTTAAAAACATCATTTAAAACCTTTTGGCAAAGTCCAGGTTCAACTGCATGTAAAACGATGACAAACAGCCATAAGGGCGTTTTGGTAATTTTGTCCAAACTCAAAATGAGATTCTTCTCTATTACCACACATAACACATATAATCCCCTATCACTATCAAAACATCCCTCCAGGATGGCGGGACTGATTTATTTTCCGGAAATAAGCTCAAGGGCATTTCGTCATTTGTACATGGAAATTTTGGCGTTACAAGAGGTGGCACTTTCTACTCAATCAATATTATTGATCATAGCATATATTAAAATATATATATATATATATATATATATATATATATATATATATATATATATATATATATTGACAAGAAAAAAATTAATGCTACGAGCCTATTTTCTTTTATTTTAAACTTGTCCATTACCTTCTTTTTAGAAATCCATGAGCATAAGCTTCAAAGATTTTGTTTTTCAGAGAATCAGCCCAAAGTTAAAATGAACATTTTCTGGACAAAATTTGAAAAAAGAAACAAAATTAAAGTCGCAAAAGCCTAAACAGATTTAAAATAAAATGCCTAGAAAAAATGAATTTCTAAAAGGGTCAATCCTAAAAAAAATCAAGTCAAAAGACTTTTACTTTCATTTCTGTGACCATAGTTTTAAAACTCGGCTCCAATTCACAAGGCATTGGATCACTGGTTCAACCGGGTAATGGTCGAACCGGTAAACGGATTTATATTAAAAAATAATAAAAATATATAAAAATTGAAAAAAATTATAAAAATAATAACTAATTAGCCATTTGACATTTTTTAAGAGATCTAAAACTCCAAATACAAAGCATAAATAAATAACATAATTAAACAAAGTCACAAAGTTTAAAACAAAAGACACAAAGTCACAAAGTCAAGAAATCAAAACAAACTCATAAAGTTTTACATCACAAAAAACACAAACTCAAGTCATAAAAATACAACATTACAAACAAAATTTCAAATTAAACCCAAGGAGTCAAGGGGTCATAATCATTTTGGTCAAGGGGCCTTTCTTCATCAGCTAAATCTGAAACTTGACCAACAATGCCTTCATCTTGATCCGCATTCTCATTGGAATTATCATGTGCATCATCTTCATCATCATCTTCTTCCAAATTTAATTGATCTACAATGATATTATTTTTAACAAATCAACATATATCAAACTAACAAACAATAATCCACAATGATAATGGAACAATGACAACCAAAAACTTTCATGCAATCATAAAATATACCAATATCATCTACAGTTGATTGGATGGAAACATTTGCAAGATCATTATGCAAAGCCTGTAACTCATCCATGTTTAAGAGTGGCTGACTTTTCCAATATCCAATCAGCATGATCCTCAAATGCCTCAAAACAAATCGGATCATAATTTTGATTTCTTAGTCAATTCCTATGTTCATCAATTTATTCATATCAAGATAAACAAAATATTTTGGAGAACTAAATATTCATATAAACAAAGAGTTATATGAAAAAAAAAATTACCTTTTTTGTAACCTCATGTTGCAATGAACATAAACAAGGTCATTAAGCTTTTGATGCTCTAACCTATTTCTCTTCTTTGAATGAATGTGTTCAAACACACTCCAATTTCGTTCACAACTAGAAGCACTACAAGTTTGGCTTAAAACAGGAATAGCCAATTTTTGTAAATTTGGTGCACCACATCCATAAGATTCCCACCATTGATCTACAATAATACATATAATGTAATAAATTAGTGTGCACATTATTTAACCATAATCAGGATTACAACATAAATAATGAAAAATAAATAACAACTGTTAAATTTACCTGGCATCACTATGCTTCGTTCATTATGGCAGACCTTTCAAAATCTTGTTCAGCATTTTTAAAGATCCTCATTTCACTTGTTAACATAGATTGCAAATCAGGATCTCCATAAGCATACTTCTCAATGACATCAAGAAGGCCAGATGTTGTAGTCTTGTGTTTTTCAAATTCTTCAAATTGTACGACAAGCTAGATTTAACCAATAACCAGCATATGAAGATTTTTACGAAGTTGAGAATCCCATCTACTATCTAAGATTGCCAAGTAAGGTTCCACTATCTTCTTTTTTCTTTGAAACCTCTTCACCATCTCTTCTCTAGCTTTAAAGAAGCTTGATAAAGAAAACCCATAGCGGGTTTATCTTCACTGTCAACAATACGCAACACACGAACAAGTGGCTCAGTGAGTTTAACAATAGCAGTACACTTTTTCCAAAAATTAGAATCCAACACTTGATCCACAATTTTTTTGCTTTTTGGTCTTTGGAATAAGTTGAACTTATCCATTCTCTAGAAGTCACCATGGCTCTAAGTGCATCCTTTTGAGCCAAAATACTTTGCAATGCAATGAAATTGGTGGCAAAGTGAGTTGGAGCTGGACGAAGTATTTCTCTTCTACCTGGATGCTTTCTCATCAAATACAATGGATGACAGTGATTATATATGTATTTGGTAATTTTAGAAGCATGTGACACAGCCTCATTAACTTCATCCAATTTCCCAATATCTTGCAACATCAATTTAACACAGTGAGCGGCACATAGAGACCAAACTAGTTTAGGAAACTCAGCCTCCAACAACTTCCCAGCAACATATTTGCAGGATTATCGTCACTACATGAACAACATTTTCAGGTCCAACCTCTAACACTACTTCTCTAAAAAGCTTATACAATAAATTTGCTGTTTTTGAGGCATGAGAAGCATCAATGAACCTTAGGAAAATAGTTCCTTTAGGACAATGGACCAAAAAATTAATCAAAGTTCGCCTACAACTACCAGTCCATCCATCAGCCATGATAGTGCATCCAGTTTGCTTCCAAACTTCATGATAACCCTCTATCATCTTTTTCACATCTTCAACCAATTTACTCAATAGTTTACCACAAACTCCATAAATGGTTGGACCCTTATAACTTGCACCCATGCTAGCAATAGCATCAATCATAGGTTGATAATAGGCTGAATTACATGCATTAAAGGGCACAGAAGCATCAATCATCCATTTTGCAATGGCAATGTCACACTTGTCCACTACCTCTTTACTTTGTAACACATTTTCAATGTTAGTTGAGCTCTAGGTGTGGTTTTAGGCATAAAGTAAGAGCCTAGGTTAGTGGATTTTTTCCCCTTTTGAGATGCAGAGGACACAACTCTATATGGCTCTTGCACTGGATTGTCACCTATTTGCATAAGCTCTTCCTCATACTCATTCATTTCTTCAATTGCATCTTCTTGCACCTTTCTTTTTTTGCTCGACATTCATTAATATTTTTTTCATTTGAGCTTGAATATCTGCCACCTTCTTACAAGCTTCAACTTGTCCTTCTCGCTCCCAAGTGACTTTTGAATCGATTGATTCCACCTCCTCTAATTACCTTGTTACAATAAAGATATGATAGAACAACTTTTCCATCTTTCTCTAATTTGCTTACAATGCCCCCAAGTTAGATCAGCTTTTCCCTATGGTTATATGATCTTTTACTAGAATCTTTAGTAGATGCTTCTTGGGATACTGGTGTTTGTGATGAAGGTGTTTGTGCAGAAGACATCTAAAGCAATGTACTTAATTAAAACAACAAATTTAAGAAGAAACAACAACAACAACAACAACAAATGGAAATCAAATAACCAGGAATAACCAGGAAAAAATAACAAGTAATAACCAACCACAATTTATCAATCAACATAATTTATCAATCAAATAACCAGGAATAAGTAATAACCATTAACTAGCCATAATTTATCAATCAACACAATTTAGGAAATCAATAATAATTTAATTTTAAAGAAAGCAAGCAACATTAATCAGGAATCACCAGGAAAAAGGAAAAAGGAAATCGAAAAGGAAATCAAATAACACAACTTACCTTTCAAGCTTTTCACTCTCAAAGTTTCAACTTTCAAGCTTCAGCCTTCAGCTTAGGCGGTGGAGCGAGCAGCAGGCGCGGAGTCGGCGAGGCTGGCGATCAACGGTGCAGGACGAGCAGTGCGTCGAGCAGAGGGACGGAGCAACGGGCGTATGTCGAGCAGCTGCCTGGCTTAGCAGAGACCAGGAGGACGTCGAGAGCTGGCTGAGAGCGGTGCAACAAGCAGAGACCAGGAGCGCGAGAGCAGGGAGTGGCGGCGCGGCGTGCTTCCGGTGTGCGTCTCAGACTCTCAGCTTCCATCTCCCTTAGCCACTTAGGTTTTGTGACTTTTGTTTGTGGTTGCCTCAGTTACAGAGACTAGAGAAAAGAGTATAGTATGTGTGTGTTTAGTTAGAGGCGTTAGCCGTTAGGTTTTTTTTTTTAAATGCAAAAAACGGGCCGTTTCAAAAAAACCAAAAAAAAAAAATTGCATAACTCGGTCCGGTTCAGAAAACAGGCCGGGTCGACTCCAGCTCTACCCTTCTGCAAGGCCGGTCCAAAGGTGGCTTGGACCGTTCCAGACCGGTTCACGGTTTTCCGAACTGGCCAGTTGAGCCGAGTTTCATTACACGTCTTTGACAAAGAAAAAAAAGAAACCAATAAAACAAGAAAGCTGGCCTAACAATAGGCTTTTTTTTGTTTCAGAACAAAAAACATTGAGAACAAAACTACCAAACCAAAAAATGAAATTGAAAAGAAAGGAAAACAAAGCAGGAGAGTGAGAGAGGAACCCTAAATCATTGAGAAAGAGGAACGAAGGGAATAGAGCCAGAACTTGAGCAGGGTGGCGAGCTCAGGTAGAGGAAGAGGAGGAAGAGAGCCAACCAACACACGATGGTGGGCCGGTCCACCACGGCCAGTGTGCGATGGTGACACGAAGGGTGGCGATGCCCACCTGTCTCAGGGAGGTGCGATGGCTAGTGATGCCCTTTTGCTAGGTTTTATTGCAAGCAAGTTCTTATTTTGTTATGTTTTATAGACGTATAAATGGTTTTGTTGAATGGTTTTTAGGTTAGGGTAAGTACACAATAAGCCAATTCAAATTTTGGTACTGAAACAAGTTCAACCATCAACTTTTAGGCATTTTATTGCTTGAATCAAGAAGTTTAAGCTCTTGAGGTCAACATAAAAGTTGTAGCCCTTTGAATTAGATTTCCAATTCACTTTAAATCACCTCATTTAGACCTTTGGCACTCAAGTTATGGATAAAGCAATGGAAGTAGATCATGTTGTTCAAGTCAAAATGTTGTATTGCAAGGAGAGCACGCATACGCAAAGAGAAAACCCACATAGGGATTTAGGATTTTGGAGTCAATGCAAAGGAGGAGCGATCCTATTAACTCTTTACTGAAAGTTATATTTGTAGGTAAGAAAGCGCATGAGAAGGGAGGTTGAATCGTGCTTTGCTTCTCTTTTTTCTTTTACTTCTAAAAATTTTAAACAGGATACTGTCAAGTGTTGAGCTTGAAGTGTAGGAGAAATATAATTGCGTCAGAAGTGTCTTTCTGAACTACAATGTTAGTAACAGAAGAACAAATAAGAAAAACTTTAAGCAAGTATGAAATAATATACTCAAAATAGAGAATGAAAAGAAATAGGGAAGAAGAGAAACTTGCACATATATTTTTATACTAGTTTGGCCAATCTTGCCTACATCCAGTTCTCAACCACCGTTGAGTTTCACTAAACCTTTCTTAACCTAGAAAGAAAAACAGGATAGTTTTTGCAGGAGCCTTCCCAAGCTCTTACCTAGGACTAGTAGACAACCTCTATTGTCATAAACCAAAGTAGTTGTTCACTATCCTCTCTAACCTGAAGCAAGTAGCCTTGGACTAGCCTCTCCAAGCTAACTTGAGTAGTCTTGTACTTGCCTCTCCAAGCTAAATCATGACCAACAGACAACCTCCATTGTCACGTTGTCAGGAGTTTTACCTTAGCCTTTTTAAGCTATCTCATACCGATTACTACTGGATCAAGGTTACAAGAGGTTTGTATTTGGGTTTGCCACTCAAACTAACCTATACTCAAGTTTCCTAAAGATATGCAACAGAAGGATCTGGAAAACTCATATGACTTCTTTCAAATAATCCTTCCTTGGAAGAACGTAAGATCTGTTAAGAATATAGAAAGAATATTTTACAAGCAAGGAAACTGATTACAAGAAGTAATAAACTTCACAGAAAGATGAAGAGAAAATTTTACACGTATCAGGACTGTATAACATTCTTAATCTTTGCATTTGGAGGCTAAGCATCTCTATTTATAGATGATCTGCCTTTGTGACCATTGCCCTTGATTAGTTCTCAAGTAACATGTGTTGATCATCTGTGTGTCTTTAAAAGCAGTCTAGAAGTGTAGCTTTTCTTTTGTCAGATTTGTTGCAGAAGCCATTATGAGATAGAGGTTTCTAAGACTACCTTCAAAAACTATATTTGACTTTCTGAACATGGTTTTTGTACACTTCCTTCTAGAAGTTGGAGTGGTTGACCAAGTTGGCAGAAGAGATGCAATGCTAGTCTCTAACTGGATTTGATTTCAAATTTTCCCTCCTTTATTCAATATAGTACAACATTTCATTGTGAAGTGCACTTTTTGAGGTGCGATATTAGTCCCTTGATATGTCTTTGGTTTTTTGGTCTTCAATCCGAGCTTGTTCATGATAAACTGATTATGATTAAGATAATTGAAGATAGTATAATACATTAGCTTTAGGGATGGATAGATATCTTCAATTTAACTTTACTTTCTGAAGTCTAGTGTTTCTATTTGAAGACTTGTGCCTTAGTTTCTTGTACTTGTTGATTTACTTTCTCAAATCCCTAATGAGTGCATCAGGACAAGTGTTTGAAGGTCTTTAGCCTCTATAATGGTTGTGACCTTAGGCAACCACTTGTCAGGAGGCTTCTCAAGATTTTTCTAACCATTTTGGAGTTAGAGTATCTTTTGCCTAGTCCTTTTAATTGATTTATGATGTGCATGAACCTTGTGGTCATTTCATCAATATTTTCTTGATTTGTCATTTTAAACATCTCACATTGATGAACCAGGATACTAATCTTAGTTTCTTTAACTTGATCAATACCTTCATGCAGCATATGCAATTTGTCCCAGATCTCCGTTCTTGTGTCATAAGCAATGATTTTATCATATTCAATCTTACTTAGTGTACACGTGAGCACGCATTTAGCTTTAGAGTTCAACTGAACTCCGGCTTTGTGTTGCTCTGTCCACCTCCTTGAGGACTTTTCTTAATGTTGAAGGTGCATCATTGGTTCCAGGAACCTTTTCAGTTGGAACATAATCACCTTCTTGAATTATTTCCCACAAGTCAAGACTTGTGTATTTTATGAACAACTCCATTTGATCTCTCTAGTAGGCATAATCCCCACCATCAAAGAATGGCGGTTTGTTGATGCAGTGTCCTCCCGCTTTATGAATATTCTATGCCATTTGTCCTTGGGATCTTTGTCCTCTAAGACGTTAGAATGCTCAACCCCTTAGAGGCCAAGCTCTAATGCCATTTGTAGGTAGAAAAGCGCATGAGAAGGGGGGATTGAATTGTGCTTCGCTTTTCTTTTACTTTTTAGCTTCTAAAAACTTTAACACAAAACTATCAAGCTTTAAGCTTGTAGTGTAGCAAAAACAATGTTAGAGATTTTAGAAAATGACTTTATGAATAACAGCATTGAACGGAAGTTGTTGCCTACCTCCTCAAATTAGAAATTATTTTAATACTAAGTTGTACCAAAAATGTAGTAAAAGGCATAACCTAGGTCATCTCTCAAGGAGGCTTCAACATTTAGCTGAGAAAATTGGGATTTTGAAGAGTGAAATAATGGCAATTGAAATTAAAAGATAATAGCAACGGGATAATAGCAACAGTGAAGAAGGCACTAGTGCAAGGTATTTCTAGGATTAGAAATCAATTATCATTGACCAAATATTAAACCTATTAGTGGCTATTAGTAATAAATTACTGGCAATTCTACTAGTGATCAATGCAAATAACTAATAAACAAGATTTCAATTTATTTAGAAATCACATTAATTTAATGAGCCAATTGCTATAGCCTAATGGTCAATCGGAAAGTTAATTCTAATGTTCTCCCTCAAACATAAACCAATAGATCTATCAATTTATATCCAAAGGGTTTCCCTAAACGACGATCGCCAATTTAGTTATTCTAATAAATATTACAACAATCACCACAATAATTATAGGAGTAGAAACTAGAATATTAAGAAAACCAATGCATTTAATATCAAAAGTGATCTCCAATATCATCCCAATCCATTCAGAAACCCTTACACTAGTAAAGAAATCTACTCCTCCATCTCTGAGGATTACAATAGTGAAAATAAATGAAACCTGGTAATAATAGCAACAATCCTTGCCACAATCTCCAAGATAAAGCACCTTCACTAATGGAATCCCTAAGAGAGAAGAAGATGTAGAGAGAAGATGGAGAGAGATGTAGAGAGAATAATAGCAACTAAAAGTGGCAGCCTAAAGGTGAGTCAAAAGCTAGGTTACAATTCTGACTTATCCCTATATATACAACTTTTAAAAGTAGGTCAAAGTGGACCCAAAAACATACCACTAATTTGATAAAAAGCTATCGCATGAGTAATGAGCGCTAGTACTTACCAGAGGAAGTGATCCATAATTTTCATTGTTGTCTATCTGCGAGCGCTACAGCACTAAATGAGCACTGGAGCCCTCACTAGAATAGTGAACTTCTGCATTTTTCTTCCTTCAGGTCCCAGCTCCTTACACCAGTTTCTAGCCTTGTCCTTGACACTTTGTACTTGATCTAAAGTTCCTGTACAAAATCATATTCAAAGAGACAAGTTAAACGCAATAGGGTGTAATTACAAATTATTCCAAAATCAATGTAAAAGCCAATAATTCTTTGAAAATTATAAAATGAGGAATAAATCAAAATATTAATTAATCACATTAATATCACAGTAAAAATCATGTAAAAAGCTAAGGTTTATAAGCAAGATAAGTAGCATAAATGCCCCTTATCAAGCCTCAATAACAGAACGACTAAAAATATAGACTTTAAGCAAATATAAATAAATAACCATAGAGGCTTAAAAAAACATAAGGGAGAAGAAGATACTACAGAATTTATACTGTTTGGCTAACCTGCATATCCAGTTTTAACCACGTTGAGTTTCACTAACACTTTCTCAACCTGAGAAAGAGAAACCCCTACTATCACAAAACCAAGTAGTAATTCATCAGCCTTTCCAAGCTAAATTGAGACCAATAAGACAACCTTACCTCACGTTGCAAGTAGTTTTTGACTAGCCTCTCCAAGCTAACCTCACACTGATCATAATTGGATCAAGGATAAAAAGGTTTTTGTTTGGGTTTGCAACTCAAACTAACCTATACTCAAGTTTCCTTAAGATATACAATGAATAACCTGGATAACTTGAATGACTTCTTTCTGGCAATTTTTCCTTGGAAGAACATGTAAACTATTAAGGAACGTAGAAAGCACATTTTTACAAATAAGAAAACTAATTACAAAATGTAATGAACTTTACAAGAGATGAGGAGAAATTTTCATAGAGTTTCAGCACTTGTGCAATGTTAATCTCTATCTTTGAAAGCACAGCATCTCTATTTATAGATGATCTTCATTTATGACAATTGCCCTTGATCAATTCTCCAAGTGACACATGTTGATCATCTGTTTGTGTCTTGGAAAGTGTAGTCTAGAAGAGTAGCTTGACTATTTGTCAAATCTATTATAGGAGCCATTGTAAAGTTAAGGTTTCTGAGGTCCTTCAAAACTACTTTTTACTTTTTGATCATGGTTTCTGAACTCTTCATTCTAGAAGCTGGGGTAGTTAACCAAACTAGCAGAAGAGATGACATGCCAGCCTTAACTGGATTTTACTTTTAAATTTGAATTTCAAATTTCCCTCCTTTTCTTGTAGAGAACACTATTTCACTATGAAGTGAGTTTTCTGTTGTGCAGGATCAGTTCCTTGATGAATCTTCGATCTTCTGGTCTTCAATGAGAGCTTGTTGGTGATAAAAAGATTGCGAACATGATGATTGAATATTGTTGAACACTTTGGCTTTAGAGTTTGATGGATATCTTCATTCTAAGCATACTTTCTGAAGTCCAGTGCTACTTCTAAATTCCCGAGTCTTGGTTTCTTGTACTAGTTGTTTTTTTTCAATCCATTAGGCATGTATATGCTTGATTTACGATATAATTATCACATCCATTTGGTTCCCATCTCTTAATACAAGATAAATCATGTTTGCACATTTAAAGTAAAATTATTCGCTAATGGAGCCGTGTTATGCCAATGAAAGAACCTATTTGCTATTCTAAGAAACTCATGGTAAACATTAGTCATTCTTCAAAATATTTTCCTTGAATTAGTTTTGTTGTCATTCAAAACATATTACTTTGAAGCTTTCTGAAGAGTTTTGGAGCTAACACATGCATTACATAACAAGGTTCATTTTAAAGTTTAAAATCAACCTTTCGAAGTGGGTTTCTTTTAGTATTCAATCACTTAATGCACATATATCACAATGCTCGAGTGCATAGTAAATTGTCATAGGCAACTAATTCACAATAATATGAGGATGCATATGATAAATGCAATGACTATCTTTACTTTGGTAGTTTTCTTATCTTCATGTATCCTTGATATGTCAAATGAGATCTCATATAAATCTTTCCCATCTTCATGTGCCCTTGGTATGCCAGAGGGATCTCATCTTTTACGTACCCTTGACATACCGAAATGGATCTCATCTTTTATGTGTCCTTCACATATCGAATGTGATATCTTCTTTTACGTGCCCTTAACATAAGTGGCCTTGCCCACTCCAGGGTAATAGATTGCTTATCAAGACTAAACTCATTCCTATACATAATCATCGGATTTACTTTCTTTGACTTTCACACAGGACTATTCTTAGCCAGGTTTACTTTCTTGAATTAGTGAATTAGTGTTGAATAAGATCTCTTATTCATTCTTTAAATCTTTAACAATTCATGTTTCATGATTCATGTCACATAATCAAACATCATAGTCATATATGCATAGCATCAACAACTAAGTTACATAGTATACCATGCATACATATTTCTCATGATCACAAGTCATAATTTTAATCTTCTTTTCATATAGGAGCAATTATCATAAGCACTTCACAATTATATGTGTAAAACATCATCTTTAAGTTCACATAGTATACAAAATAGCAAATCATTAACATTTCATTATAGTTTTAGCTGTGGCATGCTGTCTAAAATTCTAGCCTTAAAAAAAATTATGGATAAATTACTAAACATAATAAATTAAGGGAAAATAATTTTCAGAGATAGTTTAATGTATCAATAAGGTCCTATAAAAATTTCAAAGTAAAATAAGGTTTTAGCTTCATTAACAAAATTATATAATTTTGAAGGTCAGGAACTACCTAATTCTAGCCAACAGTCAAAGTTCTCAATTTTGTTATCATATCAAATGAACTCAATAAATTCTATAAAAATTCAGGTATGAACCTCAAGGTGTCCACAACATCCTATAAAAATTTAAAGTCAAAATTTGAACATTTGACATAGTAACAAAATTAGACAAAGTTAGTGCTTCAAATTGGCTTTCAAGCAAAAACCTTGATTTCCTTTGTTTCTAAATTTTTAAAAATAGTAAAAATATTCAAATGAACTCAAGAAAAATGTTGGAGTTATCTTTATATGTTAGCTTCATCATATAAAAAATCTAGCTCATGAGAAAAATCACATAAAATCATCTGTCTGCCTAACATTCTAAGTTTCTAGCAACATAACTTACAACTTCTTTTGACAAAAAAGATTTTCTAACAAAATTAAATTAATCCACTCATACAAACACATCAACATCTATGTGTAATTATCCAATAAATTAAAAATCTCTAGCTCAAACATTCAAATAATTTTTAGAACCAATTTTGAAAAAGAAAGGCTTGAAAAGAAACCCTACTTGTTGCTAAAAGATCTTTGCACTTGTCTTGGTTCTTTTAAGTGCTTTTCCACCCAATCTTCAAACAGCCAAATCCTCCTCCTAAATAGTGATATAGTAGCATCTCTTGGATGGTAAAGTGGGATGAAAATCCTTTGTTGGAGTGAGATATGAAGATTTCAAGAGATATATTAGGTTTTGTGTTTAAATCCTTGATCTTTGATGTTGTAAGATTGAGTTTTAAGCTTATTCATGAGGTTTTGGGGAAGAAGAAAGTGAAGAGGATGAAATGGAGGGAGCTGGCCAAAATTCTTAAGGGAAGGAAGTGAGGAATTGTGATTTTGTGTTATTAGTAAAGAAGATGTGTTAAAATCTTCTACCACAAAAATTATAACTTTGCTATAAAAATTAAGATTTTTTTAGGGATCTAATTTAATCTTTCTAAAGATAAAAGGCATGGCTATTCTCCTTGCCATAGATTTGTAGTAAACTTGCTCTCTAAGCTTCATGTAGTACAAGAAACCGCACACCATAATTTTACTGGACGGGTGAGATATTGGTCCTCAGGTGAAATTAAAATGAATGAAAGGCCACAATTAAAACTTATTTGACAAGTTTTAATCAATGCTGTCCACTTGGCTCAACATAAGTAGCTCACTTAAATTTAGTGAACAAGTTGCTTTTTCATGTTAAAATTACACATCAAAATTTCTCTAAACAGGTATAATATCCTTACCGAGAACCAAAAATATCTTTACCCAGGTCTTAGGCCTAATATTCTATACGGCTTCCAAGTCTAAGTTCCTCTGCTCCAGACACCCTTGGCCCCGACACTTTTAGCCCTAATTCGAGAGTTACTATTCATCTACCGGCCTGAAAATACTATTCACATTTTTTTTTAACTTCTGGGTGTTACACATGAGACCTCACAACGTGTAAGTGTATACCACTTGATTATCTCCATGTGTTTGGGATGCAGAATTGACATTGAAATCATCTAATGTAGAAGTACACTACAATATGCTTGCTAGTTATCTCGTTCTCCTCTCGCCACACACATGCACACACAAATCAAAATGAATTATTCCGAGTTGTAATATAATAGGGCTTTGGTGAAGGTAGGGAAATGCAAAGGTAATTTCAAATAAATTATGCCACAGAAGACTTCATTCCCAACCAAAAACTCCTAAAACTTTTATTCATGAACAACTTTTTTTTGTAGAAGTTTTCTTTCTTTTTTATTTTTCAAAATTTTCACATATTTACTTTTTCTAGATTTTCTTTCTCTTTTTATTTTTCTCTTTGTGGGGCTTCCATCACAACATTACCATCTCATTGTACTCAATTCGCAATCAATGTCACTCCATAATATGATGACCATCCAATATCAGTTAAGAATTTTATTAAATAGAAATAAAATAATAAAATTTGAATTTTTATTAAAAGAATAGAGAAATATTTTAGTAGTATATATCAGTTAAGAAAATTTAAAATATTGAAGTAGTGCATTAATTATATAATTATTTTAAATAAAAATGTTACGTAACAAAATAATTAGTATTACTATGAAAGAAGTGTAAGGTAAGGATTTAATTTTAGAAAGTTCTAGAATTGATAAGTATGAATATTTAAGTCACAAAAAGTTAAATATGGAGTAGTGAGACAAGTAGTTAGATAGTTTGTTATTACGTACTATATGAACACAAATCTCAATGCAATAATAATTAATGAAATCTCAATGCTGTAAATCAAACAAAATATTTAATTAAATATTGATACTCTTTATAATGATATTTTAATAATATATAATAATTATAGTTATGATTTTTTTAATAATTAGTATTAATTAAGGTTATGAAATTTTGAGCTCTAAATTACTCTAAAAGTGGCACATGGAAAACTTGAAATGAGTTGTGAGCTCTAAATTACTCTTGACACATGGAAAACTTGAAATGAGTCTAGAATATTAGTATTATTATAAATGGATCATAGATTATAGATTAAACAATCAATTAAAAAATTTTAAAATATTATCGACGGATTTTTTGCCAGTAATAATTACACAAAAATAAATAATGAACCTTTTGGTTTTACACATTGTAGGCTAAAAATCCCTGGTAATTCTTTTTTTTTCATTTTCCATTTTAATTTTCCCTGCTTGTTAAGGTGTTCAAATCCAATTCTAACCTAATCTATATTGCTAACCTAATCCAATCCAAACTTAAAATTGACCAAAACCATAAAACTTTGGATTAGCTATCTTATTTTTTACAAACCCCTTAAATTGGATCAAATTTCAGATATAGTTTTCAAAACTGATCCAATCATATCTAAACGTAATGTTATATAATATATATATATATATATATATATATATATATATATATATATATTTATTAATTTTGTACTTTGACTAAATAAATTTTTAATATATTACATAATTTTTGTTACATAATATAATTTCATACTTTTGAGTTTTTACAAATATAAAATAAAAAAATTCATATATTATATATTTGCCTCAAAGTGAAAAGAATTACGGATATGTCTTATTTGTAGTATAAGGAAATCGGGTTAAACCGATTTGTGTGATGATGATAACACTTGGATAATTTAAGCACACAAATCAGGTTGAACCGATTTGTCGCCTGTTAGATTCCTGCTAATCAAATTGGTGAAACCGATTTCAGATAGTGTGTGTAGGATGGATAATCAATTTAAATTTGCCACTTATCAGATTCTGGTGTGTTGTAGAGTGTGTCAGGAGGCTATATAATCGGTTCAAACCGATTTGTGCAACAAGTTTTTTATTTAAGAGTTTGAAGCCGAAACCACTTCATTAGTATTTAGAAACCATTTTTCAGTTGGGGTGTTTAGAAATATTTAGTTCTTATTGAGAGTGAAGCTAGTGAAGTGAAAGATGGATGATGAAACTATTTATCGCTTAAATACAGTTGATCATATTGCAGGAAGATTAGATACCAGGTTAGTAGATTATTTTATATAGTTTATTATGTTAAGAATGTAATTTATTTAGATTAGATTTTTATAATATATTAATTGTTCAGTAGGCTTTGTAAATTTAAAATATTGTAATTGAGTAAAATCTGAACATAGTTTAACATGTGATAAGATATTAAGTGTAATTTTTCTGTATAGATAAGTAGTTAGTGAATAGATTGCACTTTGTCTTATAGGATAGGAGAATTTAGTATATTAGTATTTAGGTGGTTAAGATTGTAAGACTTAGTGGAATTTAGGGCTTGTTTAGGATTGTTTTAATCTTTTATTTTTTTAAAACAATTTTTAAAAGTAAGTTTTATATTAAATTTGTAAAAATAAAGAAACAAGGAATCTGTTTGATAGATAAAAGAGTTATTAGATGGTAAAAAATAAATATGTAGTTTGGATAATTATTTAAAAAAAAGTTTAAAAGTAGTTAGACATAAAACTTGGTTGATAATGCATTTATAAAAAAAAACAATTGTAGATATAAAATAAATGCATTGATGTAAGTGAGATAAATACCTTAACATAACTAGTTTGGTACATAGTATTAGACTGAGTAGCACTTAATTTGTTAAATTTGAGCCAACAAATATAATATAAATCCAATTTTGATAAGTACTATTATACCATGATTTAGATAAACTTTCATATTCATATGCAAAAGTAAATTGAGAGACTTTTATAATAATCATACATATTTAATAAGTAGGTAGCTAAATAGGGTTATTCTTAGCTCTGCAAAGTTGATTATTCATTCTACTAAAGTATTGATGACAAGTGCTTTAAAGAGTATACTTAAAATGTTATTGTTTGGTTGGTTTCTATTATAGGAATTTATGGAATCTGTTTGTATAGAATAAATATTATGATAATTATAATTTAAATTTAATTAGTTTTATATGAATATTAGTAATTATTCACATTGGCAATATCTTTTTATTTTTTGCAGCCTACGCAAATTATTAAAAGTAGGCGTTATAATAAGATAGTGAAGCCACATCCATTGATAGAGCCATATCGAGGCAGGCATGGTTTTGGTATATTGCACAGATGGTTCCCCTTTATGATTATGAAGACCGCTCATTAGTGCATTGTTAATCGATGGAGGCTCGAGTCACACACTTTTCACCTACCCTATGGAGAATGTACCATCACGCTCCAGGATGTTGCATTCTAGCTAGGGTTGCGTGTGGATGAACAAGCTGTGAGTGGTTGCATTGGTGCATGCGAGAAATTTTATGGGGGCCACAATATATGGACACTATGTCAGGAGCTACTTAGTGAGTCCCTCCATAGGAGTACATCTTGGGATCTCCGTGAACCTACTTTGGTTCACAACGACATTCCGTAATTTGAGAGATGATGCTGATGAGGCTACAGTTATCCGGTACACTCAAGCATATATTATGGTTCTACTTGTAGGTTCCTCTTCCCAGGCAAGTCAGGGTTAAGGGGTCAATTGAAGTGGCTCCTACTCTTTGAGAACCTTGCAGGGCAATATAGCTTGGGGTTAGGTTTTGCAGCACTTTACCGCTCTCTATGTCGAGGTGTTAAATACAATGTCACTGAGATTGGAGGGTGTTTGGCACTATTGCAGTCTGGGCATGGTAAATGCTCAAGTTATATATCGGACATGAGCATCCGACGCTTTCCATTAGCTCAGAGGTACATTTATTTGATTATAAATTTTTCTTTTTTTTTCCATGTACACCACGGTTAAATTTTATTTTTTGTAGGTGGAGGGGTTTTACTTGCACAACTAACACAAATGCAAGGCGACTATTGAGGATCAGGGATCAGATTGATGCGATTGGTATTAATGGGGTAAGTTGCATTCTACCATGCTCTTAAGGGTTTCATTCAATGGTGTTTATATTTCAAAGTGTAATATATTATTCTGCACTATTAGGTTTCGGTGGACTCCATACAACCATGATGATGTTAGGGTTGTGAGTCTTGCATTCATTTATAAGGAGGCTCCTGTTGGGCATCAGTTACGGCTCTCATACATTTTTTGTGATTGAGTGGCATCAGGCTGATAGGGTTGTTCGTTAGTTTGGCGGAGGACCACGCATACCCTGTGCCCGTTAAACATTGATTGGTTGCACTCAAAGGATGGGCGAGGGGATCTAGACGCATGGTGGCCTCAGTATCACGCACCATGGCATGGAGCATGGGATGGACATCGGGACAGATAGGTTCATTACCTCCTGGCACATGATGCTTGACCATCAGTTGAGTACTTCGACTGGTACTTGTTTGTGGCGACTAGGTTTTTGTCGGTCACGAACCCCTAATGACCTTGGACTTAGGAAGCCTAGAAAGCGTAGTAGCCCAAGCCCCACCAGCACAGATATCCCATGTAACAGGGACGAGGCATGGAGTGATCAGGTATGAAAAGGCACGGAAAAGGAGCGGCTCCTGCCTCCAAGCGGAAGGGTACATGAATGAACCGATTACACACCCGAATGAGAGGATCCTGAGTTGTATAGGTATGGGACTATACAGTTAAGGAAGGCTTATATGAATTGATTGGTACTACCTATGCCACAAAGATGCATCTTTCTTTCGGTAGCCTATCACGAAGAACTCCACAGTTAAGTGTGCTTAACTTAGGATAATTTTGGGATGGGTGACCTCCTGGGAAGTTTTCCTAGGAAGCGTGTGAGTGAGGACAAAGCATGGAAAGACCCGTGTTGGTTTGTGGGGACAGTCGTTAATCCATAAAGCGGAGGGATGTTACAAATGGTCTAGAGCCTGCACCTCTCCAGTACGATGTGGTTCGGGGATGAACCAAGTGGAAGCTGGTGGGCATGTAACACTCGGGACGAGGCATGGAGTGATCACGGTGCGAAAGGCACGGACAAAGAACGGCTCCTGCCTCCAAGTGGAGGGGTACATGAATGAACCGATTACACACCCGAATGAGAGAGATCCTAGTCTCTATAGGTATGGGACTATAGTTAAGGAAGGCTTATATGAATTGATTGGTACTACCCATGCCACAAAGATGCATCTTTCTTTGGTAGCCCATCACGGAAGAACTCCAGTTAAGTGTGCTTGACTTAGGGTAATTTTGGGATGGGTGACCTCCTAGGAAGTTTTCTTAGGAAGCGTGTAAGTCAGGACAAAGCACGCTGAAAAGACCTATGTTGGTTTGTGGGACGGTCGTCAATCCATAAAGCGCAGGGGATGTTACAAATGGTATCAGAGCCTCACCTCTCCCAATATGGTGTGGTTCGGGGACGAACCAAAAGAAGGGTGGGCATGTAACGCAGGACGAGGCATGGAGTGATCGCCAAAAGACACGAACAAGGAGCAGCTCCTCCCTCCAATTAAGGGGTACATGAATGAACCGATTACACACTCGAATAAGAGGGATCTTGAGTCTATAGGTATGGGACTATACAGGTTAAGGAAGGCTTATATGAATTGATTAGTACTACCTATGCCACAAAGATGCATCTTTCTTTTCGGTAGCCCATCACGAAAGAACTCCAAGTTAAGTGTGCTTGACTTAGGGTAATTTTAGGATAGGTGGCCTCTTGGGAAGTTTTCCTAGGAAGCGTGTGAGTGAGGACAAAGCACGCTGAAAGACCCGTGTTGGTTTGTGGGGACAGTCGTCTATCCATAAAGCAACAGGGGAATGTTACATCCCGGCCAGATGTCCAATGGATGTGATAGAGCGTGTTGAGTACGTGTCGGTACGTGTACTACACAATGACAGTACGCTTCGACGATGATCTTGATGAGGGAGATATGGGTGATTATGATCATACTCCGGTAGACGACGCACAGCCTGGCCGAGCCTAGACACCATGGATAGCCAGGATCAAGTCACTAGACTCAGCTAGGACACGCTCGCACTCAGCAGGGCCTTGCCATAGACCCAGCCATGGTGCAGCCACCAGTCCCAGATAGGACATAGCCAACGGAGCCAGCCAAGGTCATTGCCAGAGTCAGCCACATCAGCCAACCTCCTTAGGGTTTTTGGGTATACCGGCCATCACGATGTACCCAGTGACCAGCTAGTAGTTTATGGGAGGTATGACCCGCAGTTCATGGGAGGTGTGGCCCGCAGTTTATGGCAAGTTTGGGTTGCAGTTCGTGGGAGGGGCCGCCCGTTCATGGGAGGCCCTCCAGCAGTTCATGGGAAGGGCCGAGAAGTTCATGGGAAGCCTTGCAGCGTTTATGGGAGGTATGGGTCAATAGTTCATGGGTCAGCAATTCATGGGAGGTATGACTTAACAGTTCATGGAAGGCTCTAGTCCGGACCCCACTCAATAGTTTGTCACGGGCCCAAGTCAATTTATGGGAGGCCCCCATTTGACCCATTGCAAGTTCATGCCTGGCCTCGGCCATCGGTACATGGCAGGCTCCTTTATAGACCCCATACAACTGTTCATGACCGATCCCTCGCACCATTTCATCTCCAACCCATTGACTCAGGGTAGCCCCGCATAGTAGTTTCTTATGGGTTTGTCCCAGAGTGACATAGCTCGACAGCTATCATTTAGTCTCGTCGGCATCACATATTCCTAGGTGATGGCCCACCTTGATTGGGAGGAGGTATATCACCCATTGATAAGACAGGATTAGGAGCACGATAGGAGCAGACAGGAAGGAGAAGGACAGGATGGGACCATGAGCAGGACAAGGAGCGGACCAGATCAGGATTGGGAGGGAGGGGTTAGGATCGGTTCAGGAGTAAGTTGAGGGATGGGACAACATAGACCTACACGCAGATTATACAAGGCGTTGCCACACGGGAGTCACTTTGTAGCCCCAGCAACGGAAGGGGATCAGTGATTACGATTAGTTTGCTATTATGTACTTATGATGATTATGGACTTTATTTTATGTACTTCAGTTTACTAGTTAAAGTTATGCCTTTTAAGTCCATGTGTTATTTTGGTTGAGTGGTAATTATGATTGCGCGTTTAACTATTTATTTTAATTTAATTATATGTAATAGGTGGTTGCATTTATATAAATATCGATAACAACAAAGCTAAGATTGTGTCAATTTTTTTCCTTCCAGAAAAAATAAACTAGTTTTGTCGGTTCACAAATAAACAAAAAACTCCTTTTGTATTGGACTGAAAACACAAGATCTTTTTACTTCAAAGAATTGCAAAATGAGAAATGCAAAATACAAACTACCATTGGACAAAATATAAATTCATCCATACTTATTTCAAAGAAAGACGAATACACTACAGTGTCCACAACACCAATAAGACAACAAGAACATAACTAACTATTACACATAATATGTAATGGATTCAGCCACGCTGGGTAGTGGATGGAGCATGTGGGCATGATCCTCTGGTATGGTCTTTCCCAACATAGGCCACAACGATTTGGATGTCCTAGGTCAACCTCGTCCATTTCATTGTGAATCCTTATAGAAACTGGATGACCCTCGAGAACCCGCTTCAACGCAGATTCAGCCTTAAAGTACGCTTTGTGTTGGGAGGCTACATGTCTTCATTAGCAATAGCACATAACTTAGTTTTGTAAACATTGAACATCGACTCCATGGTATAGACTTCATGAACAAAAGACGTCCACTCTCTACGGGCATCGGCACATGCAGCAAGGGCATGATGAGGGATAATGCAACTTCTGAAAGTCTCAGTCACACCATCGCCAGTTAAATCCACCTTGAATTCCCATTGGCCACGCTGCTAATGTTATATCACTCAAATATCAAGTATACCGACCCTCTCATTCATTGGAGTGGCACTCATGTTGTTAAACTGTCGCCTGCTTTGCTCAATTACATTCAAAAGATATCTGAAAATTTCTGCCACTTTCAAGTTGGGCCTTTGCCTCTCTCCCTTTTTAACAAAAACCTGAATAAGACGAAAGTAAGTGGATTGTACTATTGCTAATAAGAAGATTACGGACGCCTTTCATGATAGCATTCATACATTTCGATAAATTGGTAGTCATGTGGTTGAATTAACGGCCTTCGTCGGCATATGTGCCTACTTCTCTTATGGAATGTTGCTAGCCCACGTGCACATTGTCGGATCCACCCCCAATACGCCAAACCAATATTCAAAATTTTGCTCCGTCTTTGCATATGTAGCATTCATTAGCAACTTCTTGGCATCTTTGTTCTTGAATTCACGCAAAGTTTGACACAATGTGGCGAGCACAATATACATGATATGCCTGATAGAGGATGCCAACCACTCCCCTCTCATCTAAAGCTTTTATAGCTTGATGCCTATCAGATATTACAAGAATGCCCGCTTATGGCGTCACATGCTGCTTAAGATTTCTCAAGAAAAAAAGACCAACCTTCCTTTGTCTCCCCCTCCACCATGGCAAATGCAACTAGCAAAATGTTTGAGTTACCATCTTGGACAATTGCCATCGGTAGTGTTCCGATACTTGCCATACAAGTGAGTGCCATCAATTGAAATAAGTCGTTTGCAATATTTGAACGCCTCATACACGATGGATATGTCTAGAAAAGATGATAGAACATAATAGAATTCTGATGTACTTCCTCACCCACATAGTATGGTCCAGTCTATAGCTGCACAATAGTTCCTGGCATATAAGACAATAACCCACCAAACCATCAAGGAAGCTCGTTATATGATTGCTCCCAATCACCATAAATCATGGCAATCGCTTTCTGTTTGGCCAGCCACATCTTCCTATATGTTGTCTTGAACCTCAACTCTTACTCCTGATGCTTGCAGTGACTTGATGGCGATAGTCAATCTACTTGCACCAATGGATAAATATGGGCACAATAATATGATAATCTATTTGGGCATCCTGATTCAAAGACTCAGTAAAGGCACATGTGTGTAGTCCGTTCAGTTTCCTAACTTCCCACAGTCGCGATTTTGTGTGGAGTGTCACACGTATACTCCAATTACAGCCATCCCCATACTTTACACATTTGCAATGAAACTTTATGTGGTTAGGCTCATGCACTTTGTATTGGACGCCTTTTCGGATTGTAACGTTTAACGCAAACAACACTTCTTCTTTATTACAAAACACTTGTCCAACTCCAGATTATTCTCCTCCAAAACCCGATCCTGGCAGACCTAACTAAGTCAGACCACATTACATCAAAATCAACTGCAAAATAGTGACTGGACGATCTCGAGCCTAAGACTGAGATTGAGGTGGCAAGGTGAATTGTTCATCCAAGTTTTGAACATGAAATATCTCATCATCCTCCTCTTCATCATCATCACCATTTACTACTCGATTAAGCTCCTCTTCTTCCTAATTATGGTACCCCCATGATCAACATCAAAATCAAAATCCTAAATTGGGACATAAACTGCTAATGGTGGGGGATTTAATGGCCATGGCTCTTCGACTTGCCTTGCAAGATGTGCAAAGCTTATAGAATTCAAATCTTCATCCGTTACATGTGAACTTTGCTCTTGATCACGGGACACTTCAAAAGACGGATGCATGATGTGCTCCACAAAAGATGATGTGCCTACATTCTGACGATTAAGTCGATTCCTGTATCATGTCAGAATGTGTGAAAATTGGTTTGAACCGATTTCTACACGTTCTAACACGTATAACAAGCTATAGTGTAAAATCGGTTTAAGCTGATTTGTGTATAGCCCAGTTTTCACAACAGTATTTTAGGCAGAAGTGCTAATGGGTACCCATGATCAACATCAAAATCAAAATCCTAAAAGGACAGAACTTGCTAATGGTGGGGGATTTAATGGCCATGGCTCTTTGACTTGCCTTGCAAGATGTGCAAAGCTTATAGAATTCAAATCTTCATCCGTTGCATGTGAACTTTGCTCTTGATCATGGGACACTTCAAAAGATGGGGATGCATGATGTGCTACCACAAAAGATGATGTGCCTACATTCTACGATTTAAGTCGATTCCTGTCTATGTCAGAATGTGTGAGAAATCGGTTTGAACCAATTTTAGAATTGGTTTAACCAATTTCTCACACGTTCTGGCAGGGTCTAACAAGCTATAGTGTAAAATCGGTTTAAGCTGATTTGTGAGTAGCCCAGTTTTCGCAACAGTACTTTTGCACTAAAATCGGTTAAATTGATTTCTATTAAAATAAAAATAGGACAAATGTGTAATACTTTTGACATCAGGGTATATATATAATATATGAATTTATTTGTTTCATATTAGTAAAAAACTCCATACTTTTTGTCCCCTAATAAAATTAATTTTATACATTTTTTAAATGTTAAATGGGTTGTTTTCTATTTATATTTCATTTATTTATTTTATTAACTTAGGTTACTTATAATTTATAATATTTTAAAGAAAAATTTTTATTTTGTCAAAAAATCGCAAATCAATCCAATCCAAATAGCAATAAATTATAATTTTTTAGATCAAATTGGTTTTTGTAATATCTCCTACTACTTTATGGATTGACGCTGCCCACAAATCAACACGGGTCCTTTCAACGAGCTTTGTTCTCACTCACATGTTTCCTGAAAACTTCCTAAAAGGTCACCTATCCTCCAAATCAATTCATTTAAGTCATCCTTAACTATATAGTCTCATACCTATACAGCCTCAGGATCCCTCTTATTCTGGTGTGTAATCGGTTCATTCATGTATTCCTCCGCTTAGAGGCCTTGCTAGGAGCCGCTCATTGTTCGTGCCTTCTTGAGGGATCAGCTCTTACCCTCGTCAGAGCGTTACATGCTCACTAGCTTCCGCTTGGTTCATCGCGAACTACGTCATACTAGGAGAGGTGTAGGCTTTGATACCATTTGTAACATCCCTGCTACTTTCTGGATTGACGATTGTCCCCACAAACCAACACGGGTCTTTTCAATGTGCTTTGCCATCACTCATATGCTTCCTGGAAAACTTCCAAAGGTCACCCATCCTCCAAGCCAAGCACGCTTAACCTTAGAGTTCTTTAGTGATGGGTTACCAAAAAGAATATGCATTTTGTTGGCATAAATAGTACTAATCAATTCATATAGTTCTGCAACCTCTAGTCCCATACATATACAGCCTTAGGATCCTTCTCATTCTGGTGTGTAATCGGTTCATTCATGTACCTCTCTTAGAGGCCTTGCTAGGAACCGCTCCTTGTCCATGCCTTCTTGTACGATCACTTCTATCCTTGTCACTGGGCGTTATTTTTACTGAAAATTGATCCAAACTGTACGGCAAACACCCCTGACATGTGTTACCGAGGAAACATCCGCCCATAAAATATCCCAAATCGTTGGTAATACTTTAATTCTCACAGATGAATTCTAGACAAATTTATTAATAAATTATCGATGTAAATTAACAAAAAATTTGTTGGGAATTGCTTAAAATCTGTCAGCAACTGACGTATTTCTAGTAGCGTTTTCATTCAAAAGATTAATTGAAGATATAACTATCCTTGATTTGTTTCTTTAAGAAGATGGACAAGTATGTTTTATTTTTTCTGCTTTATTTTCATGTGGTTCATTTAATTTGATGACTAAGAAGACAAATGTAATAATTTTTGCTTTGTTTTAATTTTAACGGGGAAATCATGCTAATATGAGTTCTACTGGTGTTGGTTGGTCATCAAGGGTTGTCATTCTAAAAAATTGTTTTTGCTTATGTAAATTTTATTTCTTTTAATATTGCACGTCTTAAGTGCGTAACTCTATATTTTTATTTATATTATTTTCATGATTTACGTTGAATTAGTGATGATTTTGATCTTGGTTCAACTCCAGCTAAGTGGTCATACATTACGTTATTACATGTGCCTAAATTTTTTGCTACCAAGACATTGAAAATTGTGAAGACAAAACACAATTAGGTGTTGAATTTTCTAGGATTTCTTTTGCAAAATATGATTCTATTTGTCTAAGTTCAACAAATTTTTGATTTTACCATAACTTTTTACAATTGTTTTTTGCACATTTTCATATACTATTTTTGTTAACTCCATTTTCATAATAGTTTGTCCTCTCCATTGTTACTACCATCACTCTCCTTGCTCATTGCTATTGCTACCTCTTAACATCTCTTTGTTGTCTCACATTTCTCACCGTTTATGTAAGATGTTGAATGCTTTTGTTGCCAAATATTTGTTATTCTTACTTCTTGCATCATTTTAATTTGTGTTATCGCATTAAACTCTTAAATAAAAATAATATAGAATGACTTGAAAGCTAAACTCTTGTTGAACCATATATAATATCAAATGATGTTTTTTTTCATGGTTTTATAGATAAATCTATTATTAGAGTGGCAAAAGCTAAAACTAGAGCTCAGTATGAAACTTTACTTATATTTCATCTATTTCATGAATTTTCTCTCATATATATGCTTATAATGTTTATAACAGTTTCAATTCTATATATTTTATTTTATTTGTCAATTAATTTATAATCAAGTCATAAAGAATTATTTAGAAGTATATGTCGTTAGTAAAGAACTAGTCTATGACTTATTGATGTGAGTTGTTGAGTTCACTCAAATTCAAATTAGGTTTTCCCAAACTTTGTAGTGTAGGAACAATATAATTCAAATCAATTCTCCAAAAACCTTAGACGCTCCACAATTATAAAATATTAGAAAAAAAAGAAGGTTATCATCAATTGAATATAGTAGAAGAAATAACAATAAATAAAGCAATATATGAACCCAAGAACTATTTGGAATGTTTGAATTCGGTCTATCATATATATATATATATATATATATATATATATATATGTATGTATGTATGTATGTATGTATGTATTACCGATTTTATGGTTTTTCTAAATTGAGACAAACGAACGCTCACACTCAACCCAAAACTATCAACTATGTAAGCTCCTAGCTAGAATTCAACTGATCAGAGATACACAAATCCACAAAAGCCATTAAAACTAGTGAACATCAATATTAGTTTAAAGAATAAGAATATGAAAAACCCAAGGGCAAAAAGCCACTAACCCAAGTCTCAATTAAAATAATAAAATTGACAGCAATCAAATTTCATTACAAATATAAATCATGATTAACATAAAGAGAAGTCTCATTTGTGGAAATCAAGAATTGATAAAAAAAAAAAAAGAAAAAGAAGACAACACTACAAGAAAAGCTAGTATTATTGACAATGTATTTTAACGGTCTACATTAAATGTTGAAAAAGAGTATTATTATTGGTTCTCTTTTTACAAGCCTCGAAGAAAAGTGTTGATAAATATATTTGTCAATGTAATCTTTTTTCAACGGTACCTATCATTGTTGAAAATAATCTTTCCTCTTTATTATTCTCAACGCTTGTGTCCAGAAAGAATTGGTGTGTGTAATATTCCACTGATCATTGAAAAAATTACTAACCTCCATTAAAATTATTTCAGCACACTCAACTTCAGACTTCGGGCATTGCTTAGAGAGAGAGAGAGAGATTGCTTAGGTAAACTTTTCTCTCATTTCCCTTTCATATCCCTAATTTTTCCCTGATTTGCTCATTAAGATCCTTAATGTTTTCATTTTCCCAAATTTCTTCTTTAGATTCTTTCATTCCTTTTCCACTTTATCTGAAAGGTAAGCATTCACCTCTTATCTAAAAGGTAAGCCTCGTACCGCTCAGAGGCGGCGAGCGATGGTTCTCTCGTCTCGGGGTTGCGTCCTCTCAAAAATCATGTCATCACCATAGGGAGAAGTTGGGGTGAAGCGGAACTGGAAACTGGGAAGGCAAATGGGCGTTCCATGTATGCAAAAATGCGTATAGCACAACGACCTCGAAGTTGTAGGCTGATAATCCGGATCGTAGTTCAACTCCACACGGGCACATCAACAAAAATCACGATGGGTCCAATGGGTAACAAAACCCATTTCATTGCCCTTCCACGAGAGTAACAAGACCTAAAAGGTCCAATGGGTCAAAGTTAGAGAAAGACCTCTTGGAGACTTTTCGGAAGGTAGAAGTCAAATCCCTCTATTGGATGCAATTAGGCGGATCCCTAAGTATGCCAAGTTCCTGAAAGATCTATGCACCAACAAGATGAAGTTGAGGGCAATGAGGTGGAAAGTGACCATGGGGGTGAAAGCCTCCTCCCTTATTCAGCCAATCAGCTCCCTATGAAGCACAAGGATTTGGGTGCGTTCAATATCCCTGCACCATTGGGAACCTTCACATTAAACAAGCTTGGCAGATCTTAGGGCTGGCATTAGTATTATGCCCCATTCAGTGTATGAGCCCTTGGGTGAGGGAGAGCTAACACCAACCAGATTGAGAGTCCAGTTGGCCAATCGGGGCATTCAGAGTCCATGGGATACTTGAGGACATCTTTGTATGGGTAAATAATTTAATTTTCCAGTAGACTTTTATGTTTTGGCTATGGAGGATGATATCAATGCTATCGAGCACACATTAATCTTGGGGAGACCATTTTAAAAACTACAAGAACAAGATTGATGTGTATGCGGTTACTTTGTCCTTTGAGTATGGGGACATAAAGACTCAGTTTTGCTTATCTAATGCCATGGAACACCCACAGAAGCATTCGAGTCTTTAGCATTGATGTCATTGACTCCTTGAAAGATGAGGTATTTGTTGGCTTAAGGGAATTTGATGAGTTGTTGAGGATGCTACCAGATTTTGAGTGTCCTACTGTGATAGAACCACTAGTTTATGCAAAGATTGTGCCACTATTGATGCATCTTTGGTGGGCATCATTTCGAGAAAACTACAAAACTCCTGACAGCTAATGCCACAGCCCTATCTTTGATGCATTCAGTGGCAGCACCCATTTCAGAGACTACTTTATTGTCTAAGCCCATATTTCTGTTTCTTCCACTAGATATGATGATTCTCCTTTTAGAATTGTCTAAGCTTCAGGAACATGTACACAGTTGGTAGGGCAGGAGTTGAAGCCCTTCCCGACCATGTCAAGTATGTATTCTTGGGGGAGGGCGAAACATGTTGGTCATCATAGCCAATGGCTTTTCTAAGACCCAAGAGGATAATTTGATTGTAGTTTTGAGAAGGCACAAGAGGGCTATTGGCTAGACCTTGGATGATATTACTAGGATAAGCCCCTCCACCTGCACAGGATATTTCTAGAGAAGGGAGCTAAGCGGTTCAGCAGCAAGGCACCAAACTCGGCCCAACTGATACTTGATGTGGTTAAGAAGGAGGTGACAAGGCTTTTATAGGCTGGCATCATCTACCCTATTTCTGGCAGTGAGATAGGTGAGCCCAGTGAGGTGATTCCTAGAAATCTGGATCACTGTGTGAAAATGAGAAAGGTGAATTGGTCCAAACCTCGGCAAATAGTTTGAGGGTTTGCATAGACTACCAAAGGCTTAATCAAGCCACTTGGGAAGACTACTACCCACTACCTTTCATTGATTAGATGTTGGAAAGGTTGGCAGGGAAGTCTCACTCCTGTTTCTTGGATAGCTACACAGGGTATTTCCAAATTCACATTGCCCTGGAGGACCAGGAGAAGAGCACCTTTCGTGCCCCTTTGGCACCTAAGCTTATAGATGAATGCCCTTTGGGCTTTGCAATGCACTGGCTACTTTTCAGCGGTGCATGATGAGCAACTTTTCTAACCTGCGGAGGAGTGCATGGAGGTATTTATAGATCATTCACTGTTTTTGGTTTTTCTTTTGATTCTTGTTTGAATAGCTTAGCTAGAATGCTACAGAGATGTATGGAGACTAACCTTGTTTTAAATTTTGAAAAGTGTCATTTTATGGTGGAGGTATAGTCTCGGGCCATGTAGTCTCTAGCAAGGGCATTATTTTGATCTAGCTAAAATAGAAGTTATTACCTCCTTGCCTCACCCCCTCCATGTGTGTGGGAGATTCATTCCTTTCTTGATCATGTAGGTATCTATAGGAGGTTCATCAAGAACTTCAGCAAGATTGCCTAACCTCTCACCTCCCTACTTCAAAATGATGTTGAATTTATTTTTGATGACAAGTGTAAGGAGGCATTTGAGAGGTTGACGAAAGCCTTGACCACCATTCCAATCATCCGCCACCTGATTGCAGCCAGCTATTTGAGCTCATGTGCAATGCTTCTGATCATGCGGTAGGCACTGTGCTTACATAGGGTAAGGTTCCTCATGCTATTTACTATGCTTCTCGTACCTTGGATGCTACACAATCCAACTACACCACTCCTGAGAAAAGCTTCTAGCCATTGTTTTTGCTTTGGATAAATTTCCCTCTTACCTGCTAGGCTCTAAGGTGGTGGTGTACTCAGATCATCCAGCCCTTAAATACTTGCTAGAAGCTGGAAGCCAAGCCTAGGCTCATAGATGGATGCTACTACTCAGGAATTTGATTTGGATATTAAGGACAAAAGTAGAGCCAAAAACTTCATAACAGACCATCTCAGCGGCTTGAGCATCTTGACCTAAACAACAGACCTCTCAATGATAATTTTCAATCAGCAGTTGATGAGTGTGTCTATTGTTCCGTGGTATGTTGACATTGTCAACTACTTAGTTGCTAGAGTAGGTCCCTCACATTTCTCACAAGCTTAGTTTGCAAAGCTAAAAAGCAATGCTAATTACTATGTATAGGATGACCCTTATCTCTGGAAAATTTGTAGCGACCAAGTAGTCCAACAATGTGTGCCCAAGAGGAATTTGAGTCCATACTCCGATTTTGTCACACTTACGCGAGTGGAGGTCACTTTGGGGCCCAAGGCACTGCTAGGAAGGTATTAGACTTGAGTTTCTACTTGCCCACTTTGTTTAAGGATGCCTATAATTTTTGCAAGTCCTGTGAACGGTGCCAGAGGATAGGGAATATATCTTGGAGAAATGAGATGCTCCAATAACCCATACAATTTTGTGAAGTTTTTTTATGTTTGGGGTATTGATTTTATGGGTCTTTTCCCTAGCTCATTTGGCTATATTTACATCCTTCTGCTGTGGATTATGTGTCAAAGTGGGTGGAGGCAATTACCACCCGTAGATTCTGCTATAGTTGTCTCTTTTGTCCATTCCCATATTTTATGAGGTTTGGCATGCCCAGGGCTATTATCAGTGACTAGGGAATTTGCAACCGGAGCATGGAAGCTCTACTGATAGATACGGGGTTATTCATAAGGTATCTACTCCTTACCATCCCCAAACTAATGAGCAAGCTAAAGTGTCTAACTAGGAGATCAAGAATCCTGAGAAACTTGAAACCAATTGAAAAGACTGGAGTGTAAGGTTGGATTATGCTTTGTAGGCTTACCGTACAACCTACAAAATGCCCATTGGGATGAGTCCCTTAGGCTTGTGTTTGGAAAGGCATGTCATTTGCCTGTGGAGATGATGCATCAGAATCCGGCTGTTGAGTAGTGCAACATGGATTTGGGAAGGGTTGGTAAAGGCCAGAAGTTGCAATTGCAAGAGTTGGACGAGTTGAGGTTTAAGGCCTATGAGAACTCTTGGTTGTATAAGGAGAAAACTAAGGTGTCCCATGATAGGAATACTTTGAGAAAGGGTTCCATGAAGGGTAACTAGTGCTCCTCTATAACTCCTGGTTGAAGCTGATGCCCAGGAAGTTGAGGTCTTAGTAGGATGGACCCTTCAAGGTCACAAAAGTACATCTCTTTGGTATTGTGGAGATTGAGGACCCAAGTCCAAATTAATTTTTAAAGTCAATGGGCACGACTAAAGGTGTACCATGAAGCTTCTGTGGACCTTGGGGGTGAAGTGGAAGTTAAGCTAGCTCACGCTATTTACCCTATATAAGGGTCCTAAACGTAACTTAAGGACATAAAATCAAAGTGCTGAGTGGGAGATAACCCATAGTTATTCATTTTGGGTATTTTTAATTATTTGCTCCTATTCTCTTTTTAATTTTTCCTTATTCTATTTCGTGGTGTTAAGTATCTAGTGCCTGAACAAAGCAACCCCTGCAATTTTGGCATCACTGAAGACCGCCCAGGGCGGTCAGGGTTCAAAAAGGGGGCCATAGTAAAATGCGCCATTTCAATTAAAAGGGAGGGGCCCAGGGCACACTGCCTAGGCGGTCTTTCGGGTCATAAAGTGCTCTTCAGCGCGCTGGTTCACACACGGCACCACTCCACTTTCCCTTGCGCCCTCTATTTTCCCAATCTAGCAATTTTCTTCCATTTTCCTCCAGTTTTGTGATCCCTTCACTTCCCCTTCCTGGTTTTTGGCCATTTCTTCTTTTGTTTGATGGACTCCAGATGCACATTATTATGATTTGTGGGTGGGTAATGTTATGCATGCCATATGTTTGATGAAATACCTCATTGAGTTCTTATCTCTTTTTCTTAACTTTGGGCTTGCTTAGTGACTCTACACTTCTTCTTTAGTATTTTTCTACATTTATTTTCATGAGTCACGGTACACCCATTGCTTGCATTTTGGCTACTCCCTTTACCCACTCAACCCAAATTCGTGTATTGTAATTCTGTTAGAAGCTCGAATGTTAATATTGCATGAACCTATTATGCACCCCTACTACTTTATGATTTTGGCATAATTGCTTGAGCTTTTATTTGAACTAGATTCATGCACGCCCTTTATTTTCGGGTGCCATGGCTTTAACTGATAAAGCAAAGGAAAATGACCTTGGGTGTTGAGTACCTCCTCCCATCACCAGGCCTGCCAATGACACTTTCGCTTCGCAAGTTTCAAGGCGGAGGATAAATTGGGATAACTATAAAGAAGCGCCCCCTCCTTCCTGAGTGGACATTTGATTTTCTGACACGAGACCTAAAGTGCTGAGTTATTAAGACCATTGAAGAACAACACTGGGTATTTCTTTTGGAGGCGCCAAGGCCGCCAACCTCACTATTGTCCGAGAGTTCTATGCTAACTGGGATTATGTGGGGTTGAATGAGATATATGTTAGAGCAACTTTCAGTGACTTCTCGGGCCATAGAGAAGGCCCTCCAAATTCCAACCCCTCCTAAAGACGATGCTCCAGATGAATACTTTAGCTTCTCCAGCAAGAGGTTAATATGGGCGATGTCCTCCGCTGTATTGGGTCCCAGATGCTTCCTAGGAATTCAACTCATACTCGAAGATCATTGGCTTGAAGAGTTCCCAGCTTCCTTTGAGTAGGGTTATGGATGAGGTTAGCTCTCTACTATATCCTACCATGTGGACATACCCATCTCATCACTGTGGAGTAAGTGCTCCATGTCTATTGTTTGATGGAGATGAGGCAAATCTATATTCTCGGTATCATCTCCAGTATATGTCTCGCATGCATGAAGGCAAGTTTTCCCAAGGGCTTCCTTATCATGCTGGTTACAAAAATGGCCTCTCAGACAGGTACCTACTTTCTCGGGCAACGAGCTGAGCTTCCTAGCCCAAGTCACTAAGTAAGAGCTATTGACTCAAACACAAGCATGAGTTGGGATGGGAGAGCCAAAGCCGGTCCTTCCAACCTTATGCAGCCTGTTCTTGCCCGCCTTAACTCTATGCGCTGAGCTTAGGCCCACGTCCTGAGTCCATCCAGGCCTCCTGAGAAGCACATTATGCAGTGTATCACCCGTCTTGAGATGAGGATCAGGGTATTGATCCTCCTCCTGAGCATGAGCAGCCACCCCCACCACCTCTTAGTGGGTGACCACCCAACTCGTCCCGCACCACCCACTAGGCTCTCCGCACCACGTGACGACCCGATTCTAATTCTCAGGAAGATGACCTTGACGTGGAGTTTAGTGAGGGTGAGGACTGGATGAGGGACTGCTCACGTACCTAGTTGGCAATGAGGACAATGCCTTTTCTTTAAGTGTGGGAAGGGGTCACTCTGTTGACTTTCCTATTCATTGTACTTTTCATTATCTTTCTTTGTACTTTTCCTTATGTTGTCCCTTATGTCATGCATTGCATTTTTTCATTAAAAAAAAACATTGTGGGAGTTGGTTAGTTGATGGTTGAACAATGCTTGCACTTTATAATTATTCTTGTTTTCGATCTCCATGGTGCATTGGTTGATTTGATGATCACATGAGCAATGCAATGGAATCTAACTTGTTTGGGTAGTTAAATTTTTACCTATGAGCTTTAGGACTTGGATGTGATAGCATTGCTATGATCACTAGGAATTATTGATGTGTGTGCACTTACTTAGAATGAATCCTAGAACTTGCCTGATTGTTGGTTAAAGCTTTTTCTTCACATTGTTGGCATGTTGATGATTGAGGCATTTGTTCTTTTCACCCACTTGGCCATACAACCTACCTTGCATGAATGTATCCCATGCTTACCCCATTTGAGCTGATTTTCCCACCTTTTAGTTAGTTAGCACGATACAAGCCTAAGTGAAAAAAAATAAGAAAACACCTAACTAGGACATGTGAGAGTTAGGTGCAAGCTAGTTATGCAAAACTATAAGTGTAGGGAAACCATTACCAAGGGATTGGAAGAAAAAGAACCATAACTCATGAAAGAAACTGTCTATGGATTGGTGAAAAAAAATCAAATTACAAAATCTAAATTCCACCAATCCTTCACTGCAAATAATAGTTGGTTTCAAATCAAAAAATGCCATTGAAGCAAAAGGACATGGAAGGGAATGTTGGAGGTTTTGATTTCTCATATAATTTCTTGTTTTGCACCTTGCTCTTAGGAACCTTGAGTTAACCTATCTCTCCCATTTGTCCCACTCTACCTAAGCCCAGTTACCACCTTGAAAAAGACCTCTTGAAATATGCCCAGACATGTGTTTGACAATAATGACTGAGAGAAAGGCAAGCTTATGGGAGAAGTTCCTGTTGGGTGCTAAAGTGCATTATTGAACACATACACTTGAGTGAAGAGTGATACACAATTTCCTTATGAGATTAACTTTGTCACTTGTTTAGTTCATTCTTACCATGTGTTATCTAGACTAAGCCAGTGATATCATTGGATTTCAACTTCTTTGATTGTGTTGGCTGTGGTTTGACCATATCTACCTAATTCCTTAGCTGAGTAAAATCTTGCATCTCATTTGTTTGTCATGCATCATGTTAGGAGTAGTAGCATCCTACACTCTTGTTGCTCCATCTAAGTCTCTTGCATAAGGACATGCAATTGTTTAAGTGTGGGGAAGTTTGATGGGTCGCATTTATGCACCCATTTTGCAATATCCTCCCAAGTACAACCCCATCCTTAAGTTATGACGTCGTACTCGAGAGTTGTTACTCATTAATTAGCGGACCTTTCTTAATTATCTATAGCAAGAATCAATCGAATCATGTAGTAACTAACTCGTGGTTCTATCAAAATATATAACAAGGAAACAAAGTATTTATTAAGTACAAGTCAAGTACAAAAGGAAGCTCTTCTATGAGCTTTAGTACATATTGGTCTTTACTACATTTACAGATACATGTACATATCTAAGTACAATAGATACGGGTCTCCACTATTCAGTCATAGAAATTCTAATTCAGTCTTTCTTGTAGGGCTTCATTGTTCTCTAGAATTAACCTGGAGACGACACGGAAACAAACACATAGGGGTGAGAATTCTAAAATTCTATTAGGCATCCCAAAACATATAATGAAACTCATGCCATCGTTATCGTCCAGCCACTTTGGTTTATTAGTAAAATTATGAGCATGCAACATGTATCAAAGGTTCATTTTAAAGTTCAAAAGTCATTCTTCCGAAGTGGATTTATTTTAATTACTCAATCACTCAGTATACATATGTCATACTACTTAATATCATAATAATTCATTTTCAACTTTACGTGCCTCGTACATCGAAGGGGACATTTTCTTGCCCTTTTTGGACTCCAGGGATCTACAATGCCCTTTACACATTCAAGGGACCTTTCTCGTGCCCTTTACACATTCAGGGGACCTTTCCGTGCCCTTTAGACTAAATGGGACCTTTGCGTGCCCTTGAATTAAAGGGGACTTCATTCTTTACTTAGTACATACATCATCCTCAAGCTCACATTACTATATGCGTTAGCATAGTTTCTAAATGTCATAATGTTTCCAATATATATATCATTCATTTATCATGTTTCTTTTTTTTTACCATCGTAAGCTTAAAGCTTATATATACAATCAATCATAAGTAATTCTCATTCATTTCTCATAAACTAATCTTTAATGTCACTAGCATGCATTCATCATACTTGAACCAAAGATCATTTGACTTTTAAATCAAGAGTTTAATTCATTTCCAGTACAAAGACAGCATTTGGCAGAATTCAGACTTACGGAGCATGATTTATTTCACAAATTAAAAATCAATTTGAAGGGTATGAAAATTCCTTGAGATACTTCAATATGTCCACAAGGCTCTATAAAAAATTTTGGGGTAAAAAGAGTTCTATAACTATGATAATAAAATTCAATAATTTTAGTGGTCAAGACCCTCATACTCAGTTCAGAACTAGATTCTCACAATTTTTAACCATAGCAAATGATTGAATCTGTTCAAAAGAAAAATCATGGGTATACTCAGAGATGTTCACAATATCATGTAGAATTTCAAAGGATAATTCAATCATTTGCTATGTTAATAAAATTATACAAATTCAAGCTTCAGTTCCACTAATCCAACAGCACAAAAACCACTTCGGTTCTTGATTTTTTAGAGCATTAGGAGTCACAATCAGAGCTCAAGAAAATTTGTAGAACTAGCCTAGGATGTTGGCTTCAACATATGTTTTTTATAGCTCATGAAAATACCCAAAAATATACTAGAAAGTTCGAGTTCAATGGCTGCCTATGTAAAAACCGAAAATCCAGCATAGACCAAATTTCCTTTTGATGAAAATGATTTTTAACATCATCCAAACACTCCATCAAAATTCATACATCAATTTGAAAAAGAAAAGGCAAGAAAACCCTACTCTTGGAAACTAGTGGATCCTTGGCTCCAAGATTGATCTCTTCCACTTCAAAGCTCCAAAATCAACGTCAAATCCTTCCTAAATAAGTGAGGAAGTAAGGTATCAAGGTGAGGATTGATAGAGATTTAAGATTTTAATCGGTTAGATTTGTAGATATTGAGGTATAGAACAAGTTTTGTGAAGAGCTCTTGAGATTTTATCAAGTTTTGGCTAGGATTTAGGAAGCTTGAAGCTTGGCTATAGTGGTTTGAGAGAAAGCTATGGAGGCTGAAATGGGAGGAGGCTTGGCGAGAATTTCATTCATGGAGTGATAAGGTTGGTTGACTTATTTCTATGTTGATATAAATGTAATCTTTATATGAATAAAGTATAGTTTCTTTCTAATGATAAAAAGAGATGAATGGCTAGGATTTAATCTTGTAATTCAAGATTAAATCTTAGCCTTACACTTGGTTCTAAGAGATAATCATTACCTTTTTATAAAGATTAAACTATCTTTTGGTGTTAGAATCGCACACCAAAATTTTACCGACGGGTAAACGCCGTACCGATTAAATCGATATTACCCAAAATTTAGTTCTAAGTATAAAATTATCATTCCCACCTATTTATAACCTTATTCCCATGTTTTCCTAATTTCGGGTACCTTCGGGGCCAAAATCAGGTTTAACCCTGGAGTCCCATGGGCCTAAAATTACTATTCATCAGAACCGAAATTTTTTTTTTGTAAGGTTGTTGGGCCATCCTCGTCATTGCTAACTGTTAGATTTTTAAAATTATGACTACTAAAGTTTAAATTAATTTTTAAATAAATTTCAGGGTGTTACACATTTTCCATCCTAACTCTGAATAATTTGCATTTGAATGGTATTTAATTGATGTTAAATTAGTGAATTTGCACTTTATCCTCACATGCATTATTGAATAATTTTGTAGCTATCAGTATAGTTTTTAGTGAATTCTCATACCTTGGAAGTTCCATGTGCTTTTAATCTCTTTTTGGAGTTTTTCTTGCTGACGAGACTTCCAGGTTAGTGCATTGGAGCAAAAATAAGAACTCATAGCACTGTTCACCCCAAGTTGTGGGAGCACCGTCAGGCAATGGATAGAAGGAGTGAAGTTAGGGTCATTGTAGAAGACCGCCCTAGTGGTAAAATACCACCCAGGTGGTGAACGTGGAAAAAGACTTTTGGAAATTCCTCACAAGACCGCCCTAGCGGCCATTAGTATGTGGCCGGCGTCGCAAGAAGTGATTTTGGCGAACGGGCCTGATTTTAGCCTTGACTCTCATGAGGGTTTGAGGACACAGATTCTATACGTGGAGACTCTTCCCTGAATAGTGATTTTTATTTTTTCTCTAACTAGAACATTAGACTCTCTCTCTCTAGGTTTAGGGTTCACAAACATTGTTGGTTTTTAGTGTTTTATGAGTTAAATTTACAGCTTTCCTTCAACATTGAATTTGAAACTCCCTATGGAGGTGTAATTCCCTTGCGTCAGGGTGACTAAAGATTGAAATTATTCACGAGATTCTTGTGCCTTTATCACAATTTGTAGTTGGTTTTCCTTTCTCTTTGTCATTCTCTTTTAAATATTGGTTGTGTTGATGACCGCAATTGTATTTTTAAAAGAGTTATCCTGTTATGTAATGTTTGTCCATTGGATAAGGGATTGGAATTAATTTCATTGGGAATTAGGTTGCTGTAATTGGTAGTTAGACTAGCATAGGTCCATAGAATCACGTTGGTGAACTACTAGTTCATATGTTAGTCAAACCCTTAGCGGGAATGCGATTGTATATCCGTTAAGTAGAATTATGTCATTGTTGTGTGTTAACATTTTAATGGAAGCAACCACCACCATGATTTTATCTTCGAATCAATGACTGAACAATTTTAATTCTGAAGGAACCTATATCAGGTAATTTTTCCCATTAGAATTCTTCTTAATTTAATTCTTTCAACACTTTCAAAAACCCCGAATTTTCCAAAATCAATTACAATGCTTCCACGTGAGACTACTAGATCGCACCCTTGCTACATTTTTTGTGCAATTCAATTAAAAAAAACTATTTTTAATTTGTTGTGAGCGGCGACAGCACGCACCCTGCCAAGTTCCTAAGTCAGAGGTCATGGATCATGAAGGCCTACCGGGTTCTGAGCTTTGGTGTCATGGATCGTAACACAAACTTATAACATATGTCGAATATTGATTTGTTAAGTACAAACAAGGCACAAAAGGCTAAATATTAGAGCTAATTAATATATCAAGATTTATCACTTGTTAATTGTTAATTTTCTAATTTTTTTATAATCTATCTATAATACTAATATTTAGACTTATTCTAGGGAAAGTTTTACAAGTGTCGCTCATAGAGCAACTTATGGCTCACGATTTTTTATAATATTGGTTATTAATTATTTTGTTCTAAAAATTATCTTCATATCTATTTCATTAATACAACATAAATATTTCACATTAAATATTAGATTTCAAACCATTACAATTCTTAATTTAAATTATATAACTAATCAAAATATATCAATCTAAATTATTTAACATTAAAAATAGATATTCACATGATACATATCTTTTTCTATTTTCTGTATAATATTTTTTTATTTTTTTTCAATTAAACACGTGTTTTTCCATATTAATTACAAAATTTTAAATTTTGAATTAACTTTGATGTTTTGAATTTTGGATTTAATAAACTACTTAATTTATATTCCACAACAAACAAAAATTCAATCTGATTAGTGCAAAAACAAAAATGGAAACAAAAATTATTGTTACCAAGAAAGTACAAACCCCTAAATTACTCCTAGAATCTATAACATATTTATTGCTACAAAGATTACTATTTATACTAATCGAAATAAAAACCCTTAACTTCTCTTAAAATCTCCAATATCATTTGTTACTTCAATATCTACTATCTAAAGCTTTAGTGTGAAATACTAACACCTTTTTTCATTTCTCCTCTACTATTCCACAACTTTCTTTTCTCTTCCATTCTTCCTTTCATATTTTCATTTATCTTCATTCATTATCTATTAGTTTTCTCAAAAACATTAATTTACTTTATCTTTTAATTTTCTTCTTCGTGGTTTATATTAAGGAATAAGAATTTATAAATTAAAAAATTCAAATATTCCACCATTCTTCTTTGAAGCTTTTTTCTTCTTGTGAGATTTCTTTTTTTTTTGGTACAACATTTTTTTATGTTTGTTTAGTATTTTTAATTTGTATATATATTTTATACATTTAAATGTTTTCTCAATGAAATAAAGATTTGATTTTTTTTAAGTTCTCTCAAAATAAACCAATTTATTTATCCTTTTCATTTTCGTTGTTTATATCCAATTTATTTCTACCTTTCTTCTTTGTGATTTTTTGTTTTATTTTGTATAGAGATTTTTCTATGCTTTATTTAATCTTTTACTTTGTGTATATATCCTAATGGTCTTTTTTCTATGTTTTGTGTAGGAGACAATCATTAGGTTATAGGCCTGGCGTATTGTTCAATCCTTTGTGGCAAAGGTGATTGTATTTTTCATAAATAATTTAACAAACATTTTATTGAATTTGAGATTAATTTTATTGTTGTATAAAGAGTATTAATGATTTTATAATGTTTTCGTTTTAGAATTTGAAGCCACAATTAAGTAAAGGAGATGCTATTGATGGACTATCTCAACTAGTCATTTTACTAAACTTAAGGTAGTAAAGATTAAGAACTAAGAATAATCAAAGATTTTGTGTTTGGTTTTACTTATATTTTTACCTTTGATTTTGTTTTGCTCATTTGTTGGCAGAACATTTATATGAGAAGGAATTATTATTGGCGAGAGCACACTTTCCTTAGTAAATTCTAACGCCCAATTTTCCTGTAATTTTTACTGTCATTAGGAATTACCAAACCGTAGGTAAATATTATATAAAATTTGAGACCAAACAATCCTTAATAAAGGAATATAACGTTAGAAGAGAAGTTAGGAGCAATTCGTGCAAGTATTGCAAACCCTAATTTTCTGTACGTGTAAAATGACCAAAATGCCCTGAGGTTATTTCAGAAAATGAGGATCGTGGGCCCCACCCATCCTCAAGGGGATGTTTTGATGTTAATAAGGGATTGTTTGTGTTATGTGTGTTAATAGAGGAGAAAAATCCTAATTTTGAGCTCGACGCGAAATGACCAAAACGCCCTTCGGTTTTAACTCCAATTTGCATGACTGAGCCCGAACCTCACTAAAATGTGTTAAAAGGTGTTTTTAAGCCATGATTAACCATTGGTTAAGCTCGGTAGTCTCGGGCAATTTTTAAGTAAAATGACCGTTTTGCCCCTCTCTTGTGAGTTTTACAAATTTTGAGATTTTTGATTCGTCTAACGAAACCTAAGCAATATTAGGCTCAAATTAAAGCTTATTAAATTCTAATTACTAATCTAGAGTCAAAATTATTTATTTAATTGATTAGAACCTAAAATTGCTTAAAACACCCAAATTGCTTAGTAATTCACTTAAACCCTTAACGTAAATTCTCTAAATTGCATGAATACCTTGCCTACACCTAAATAATACATGGAACACACAAAACCCTCTTCCATGAGGCTGTAATGCATGAAATAATTCAGCCATAATCAGCCATAATCATTAGAATTATTGCAAGATAATGCACTAAAACAAAATGCCAAAAAATTCCTAAAACATGGCATAAAACATGCCTTAAACAAGAAATGATTTTCCTCCCTTTGTTCCCCATGAAAAATCCGAAAATTATGCCTCCTCCTCTTGTCATACATGAGCTTGAATTCCTCTATAAATATGCATGCTTGAGGAGCCTTGGAAGTCTTGCTCATAACTTACACAAATTCTAGTTTTAGGAGCACCAAAAGCTCTCATTTCCTCCTCCTCTTGGCTGAATTCTTTCTTCAAGTTTTCAAGAATATTTTCTTTCATTTCACTCCAAGAAACCAAGTTCTCTTCCTTTCCTTCAAATCAGATTAGGTAGGGAGTTGTTTCTAAGTTTATTTCTATGTTTTGCTAAGTGTTGTTCTTGGTTCAAAATGATGATTTCATGGATTTTCTCTAGTTTTTCCATTTGGTTTTCTTCTTCCTTTTTCTTTGAACAATTCGGCCATATGGCCTAGGTGGGACTAAGATGATGGCTTGATGATGAGGACCTTGAAGGTGGGTTGTGAATCCATCACAAGTTAGGCCTCTAAAGCTTGAAAGTTCCACTTGATGCAAAACTTTAAAGAATAATATTTTTATGATGTTTTTATGATCTTGAGTTTAGAATTTGAAAGATGTATTTCTCACTTTGTCTTGTTAAGATATATATATTGAATTTGTATTTCTATAAAGTTTTGAAGGAGCTCTAGTAAAGAAATCAAATGAACTTGCATCCATGTTTAAGTTTATGCCTTGCATAACCATGTTTACTTTCTATGTCATCACTAAATTCTCAAGAATGAATAAATGAACTTGCATTCTCATGTTTAAATTTCCAAGCTTGCATTTCATGTTTATATTTCAAGTTGTCACTTAATCTCTAAAGATAATAAAAGGTTGCATCTCATATTTATTTTATGCTCTCACTTTATTTTATAATGGCTAAAAGAATCAATGCATGGCATGTTTATTTCTATGTCATCACCTAAAGATCCTAGAGCTCAAAGACTTGTCAAAATATTACAAGCAAAGAAATAAGAACAAAGAAAATAAGATTATTGGAGTTAAAGAATTTATTCTTTAAGAAGTCTTGAGATTTGAGCTTAAAAAGATGTAATAATAATTCTCCTCTCCCTCTCCGGTCCAATGCGTTACCGCCGCTTTCTTAAGATTCTCTTCTCCTTCCACTTTCCTATGCGGACTACCCGCTCCAGTTTCTTGCATCATGTTTATATTTCAAGTTCTTGCATCATGTTTAATTTTCAAGTCATCACCTTAAATCTTAAAGATAAAGAAATGGATTTGCATATCATGTTTATAATTCCAAGTTATCACCTTATAATGACAAGATTAAAATGAGGTTGCATAGCATGTTTATGATTCTAAGATATCACATAAATCTCTTAAGCTCAAGACTTGCTCCTTTTATCTTAAGTGAGAATTTTAATTATGAAGATTCTTTCAAAAAGAATTAGTTTCTAAAAGAGTTTTAAAGCTTTGCAAGGATTCTACGGAAACTAATATTTTATGTTCACTTAAAATGTGATTTTATACAATTATATGAGGTTCATGATTGCTTCTAATCTGAGTTTATTACCAATGTATGATGATGATTTAATATGTTTAAAGTTGTGATTATTATGTTTATTGATGAGGGAACAATTATATGCAAGTTAAAAGAGAAACTAGCTATATAAAACAACCGTAAAGCAAGATTTCTAGAACTCTAGATAATGAAATTTATGCAATCTGTCCAGAACCTTTAGTGGCCTTAAGAACCAGATTTTATTATGTTTAGATAAGGGAGAATGATTCATAATTGGGTTAGTAATTAATTTTGGCATCGGAGGGAAAGACGTAACGAGAAGGGTTAAAAGCAACTTCTAGCACATAAAACCTTAAAAATGACTTACTGCCTATGCTGCCCCATATAGTCTAATAATGTTCCTAAGGCTTATAATTAGTGGTAATGATGGTAATAAATCCCTTAGATGCATAATTAATTAGTTCAATAATTAAGGTTGCCCGATTCTAGAGTTTCGGTTGTTTAAGACAGTTTTTCGATAAGGATTTATGATGATGCCTCTTTGATGTTTTAAGTGATAAGTCTATAAAGTGAATTGATGCTTGTTAAGTATTTGATGCCATTGAATGATTCCCTAGCTTGCATGTTATAGTTGCTGTTGCAAACAATGAAAACTTATGCATGAAATAAAGACATATTCTGTTCCTGGAAGAAAGTGTATCCTAAGAGTGCAATTTGGAAAGATTCTGGCTAAGGAAAGATTTGGTATTTAAGCGTGTCCATTGTGACCCACCTCTCTTTCCTGGGAATCTCCTAGATGCATGATTCCAGTTGGTATATATTATTTCGGCATAAGACTATAAATGAGAAAATATTATGATGATTATGAATGAAGAATTGTATTATGATATAACATGCAAAGACTTAAAGGTGACTCAAAATATATGAGAAAATGATCCTTTGGACCCGTCAAACTATAGGCGGTGAAAAGGTGATTCTTGCTCCCTAGTCTGTTCTCTCAAAAGGGTAAGACGGAATTTTTACTTATCAAAAGGGATAAGTATGTGCTGGTGACGACTAGCAAGGTATGAGCTCATAACCTAGATTACTCCCAAAAGGGTGGAGTATAGGGTGGCCCAGGAAAATGATGATGAAAGTAACTTTAAGTCACCTAAGAAACTAAGTAAATGCATTATGTGAATATGATGTTCTTCTATGCATAGTATTTATGAGATGATGATGAGAAATATGATATTCTGCTATGCATAGTATTATGAAATGATGATGAGGAATATGATGTGATTTTATGCATAACTATGTTATTATATATGAAAGGAAAAGTTCATTATAAACATGACATGCTAAGTTTATGATGCATTATAAGACGCATGATTAAAAGGACGAACCTCGGTAAAGTATATTTTCGAACTTAATAAATCAATCTTAGCATGCTCACTATTTCATAATAACCCGAGGTTCCTGGGGACGATGATGATGACACAATGCATCATGAGGTGAGTACCCTACTGAGATTCTTTTATAAGTTTCTCACTCCCTCTATTTTTCTTTCCATCTCGTCTTCAGAAACGAAGGAAGCGTTCGTGAATCACATTAAGGCTTCACGGGTAGCTGAACTTGAATCCTGCTAGTTTCACTCGTATATTTCAGATATCTATCCCTATCCCTGGAGTGTTATTACTAGGTGCCATTAATGGATGTCCTTCCATCCATATATTATTTATGTTTTATTAGATTGCCTACACTTAGTCTTATTCTGTTGGTAGGCAAAATATCTATATGATATGTAATTATGGATGCTGTATGATGGAGCCAATATATTATGATGTGATGTTTGTAAATTCCTATGTGTCTTTTAAATTTTGCTAAATCATTCACGTTAAGCGCGGCTCACGTTTTCAATTATGTTTAAAAAAAAATGGCTCGTAATTTCACTAAGTATTTTCAAAGCATGATTAAGGAACTGAAGCAAAGAGTAAAGTCTAGTAATTAATCAGATCCTGCCTAGGTGTATTGGGTTAATTATTAGGGTGTTACAAATTAGTCCACAACCAAGCTAATGATGATTCCAATTGCAATATTAAACAAAATTTATCAGCTAATTTCCATTGGAATTTGTTTATGTTGTTTTACCTTCTTCAATTTATTTTTTTCATTATTTTGTAAGGCTTAAAGATTGCAAATTCAATGTATACATAGCCATTGAATTATAATTTCAATTCCATTTACAAACACTAATTATGGAGAATAAATAATATTTTGGAAAAAAATTATATTTTTTATTTTAAATTTCCATTGTACATTAACGTTATACAAATTAATTGTTAACTATTATTCTTTTTTATTTTGATGTGAATCAATATACTGATATATGTATAGCTATTGATTGATTTTTCTTCCAATATATGCATTTATTGTTCCCTTTCTTTTCTCATGTTAAAACTTTTAATTGATTGATAAAATTTAAAATATTATATGCAATCCATATTTATTTGTGTTTTCTTTTTTAAGGCATAATCATTATTAATATATTATTCTACTTAGAAAAAATGTAATTATTGATAGATTGCTAATTTTATTTTTCAAATCCCTACCTAAATATTTAAGTGACAAAATTTCATTTTCTAATTCATAAAAGCTAATATTACACACACCAAAAAAATAGAAACATAGCAAAAATTAATAATAAATAATATTATTGCCCTTTTTATAAGTCTAATATTATAACCTTTAATTGATACTGATATCCATATCAATCAATAATGTATACATATTAATAGTATTATTATCCTTTTCGTTACCATTTTTAAAATTTTTCTTTTTTAAAATTTTTTTAATAAATCCATGAATACACGTAGGGATTCAAATCTCTCAAAAAATGAGAAATGAGGACCCATGATGGGGATGAGGATAGGGATGAAAGGAAAATTCTAAATAAGGACAGGGTTGGGAGAAAAGTTTCCAACATCAAATATAGAGTTTATGAAAATCATATATATATATATATATATATATATATATATATATATATATATATATATATATATATATATTTAGTATGCCATATTTAATTTTTTGAAACTTAAATATTTCAATTTATCAATTCCACAATTGTTTCATATTATTTTTTTGAAAAAAAAAACTTCAATTTTTCAAAATTAAAATATTTTAAAAAATCAGTTCCACAATTTATACTCCTTTGATAATGATACTAATTATTTATTAATTTTTTAAAAAATAATTACAATACTTTTTTAATTGAAAATAATTATGTAATTGATATACTACTTCAATAATTGAGATGATATAAATTAGGATTAAAAATTATTTTTTACTAATGATAAGATATTAATTATAATATATATTTTAAAATTGATATTTTAATTTACTAAAAGGATATACAAAGAAAGGATGTGTAATTGAAATCACATAAATTAAATATATTCATTAATTTTTTATTAATTGAAAAATATATTTTTATGTTTTTATAAATTAAATACTTTAATTTACTACAAAGTTGTAAATGACTAGGGATGACAAAAAGCATAATAATAATGAAAGTGGATACACACAAGAATTATCTATAATAATAGGATGAGAATCAGAATATATTTTATTTTCTTGGGGATGGCTAATGGGGAGAAGTTCCTATTTGTTAAATAGAGCAAGGATAGGAATAACACCCTCATTTTTTCAATTATCTTTGTTAGATTTGCATTATGTATGCATTTTTAATTTTCATTTCGATTATGTTGTATTAGTAGTATTTGTTCATTGATATTTATGTTTTGAATTTCAAACTATTTTTATTCTTCTCTTTTTGAAAATTTTTAATAAACCCATGAATAGCTATAGAGATTCAAATTCTCACATGAATGGGGAATGTGCACCCAGGAATGAGGATGGGATCGAAGCAAAATTCCTAATTGATGGGGACATGACATGTCCCCTTCTCATGGATAAACATTGTTATTCCTATAAATGCTTATGATATAGTTAAATTATCCACTTATTCTCTTTCATTTTTTAACAATTTCAACTTTCTAAATGTGCAAAATATTCATAAAACAGATTCTTTATTATTAGTTATAGGTTATCTACCGAGAATTTTTAGTCTTATAAACATGATATTTGAAATAAGATATAAAATAGAATGACACGTTTATATACTTTTTTCCATTTGTTTAATTATTTAATTATTAACTTATTTTTAAAATAAATTTATATATTCAATTTTATATAAGATATATTTAAATAAATTATTATTTATTTTTCTTAATGATAAAAAACTATTTTTTATTAACCCTGCAATACGCGGGTCATACAACTAGTCTATAGATAAAGTTGCGTCTTTATTAGGATGCGCGTTATGCCAACAGAAGTTTAATGGAAGGTTACTTTTTCTTGCTTTTAGCGTAATTGGTTTACTCATGCTAGACGATTAGAGCATGCTATATCACCCACAAAATTAAGTGAGTTTTTAAAAGTGTATCATGTTTCCACCTCTATAGATATCGTGTTAGAACTTCACTTTTTTGCTTATCATATAATTAATAAAGGAGTTGTGATCAACTATAGTATCAAGTTTCGAATTTTTCTATTTCAAGCTTTTATTGGAACCTTAAAATGTTAGTTTATTACGCTTAGGACTTTTAGCCTAATAAAATTATCTCACTTTGGAAAAGTGATACAGGTTTAATTTCAAAATTGCTATCAAAAGGCCATTATATGTTCAATGAAAGAGACTTATTTTGATTTTGTAATAAACGAAATAACATATTGTTCCCTACCAATTTTGTAGAACAGTTTTAGTATTATGACAAAAATATTTGATGGTTCAGGCTGTATTTGGGCCTTGCTTTAGGTCTATGGAATTGAATGGATACATGGATGATGCCCAATCAATTATAGTGCTCATGAACTTAAACTATGGCCCAAAGGAAACTAACCTTCATGTGGCCTGGTGGGTTTGGGTAGTGTGACCCCCTCCAAGAGAGTTGGGCTTGCACGCGAAGCCCCATGGGAAAGTGGAAAGATCCTCCTCCAAGTCCAAGAGAAGATGTTGCGTCCAAAAAGAAATAGAGAGGAAGAGACGTCATCGTTGAAGAACATTACTAGAAACCCGCAGGATATCGACGGATGCTGGACGGGTACGAACCCGTTGGTAATTACCAGTATCTTGACGAGTCATGGTATTTTTCTAATTAAAACAAATTTACATAAATACTTGTCAGTTTCTGTCGGTAAACGATGACACTAAATTCCGATACATGGTGCGCATTATTTTCAATTGGTTTACCGACAAGTATAATATTTTGTTTTTTAAATATATTTTTATCAACTATTACTGACGAGTATACCAATCAGTAGATTATTTAATTTAGATTTTTTTATTTTGTCATTATATTACTAAGGTTTACCAACTTGTTGTTATTTAATATATTTTTTATTTAATTACCAACTACCTAACCGACGGGTATTTAATTTGATTTTGTAATTAATTTTTATTAAAAATTATCGATGGTATTTGAATTTTGTTCCATTGCCACGCAACCTTTGGTGTTCCACACAATCGTCGGTATACCGTTGGTCATACCAATGGAAAATACCAACGAGTACAAAACCATCGGTAGCTACCGACAATATCTCCGACGGATTGTCATGTTTTTGGAAATAATTATGGTTGTTGTTGGTGTGCATCGCATACCCATCGGAACACGTCGGTGATGTTGGCGCCAACACCCGCCACTTGGCGCGCATATTGTCCAATGGGTATATCGATGGGTAATTTACAATTTATTTTTTAATTATTTTTATTAAATATTACGAACAGGTAGATTAAGGTATATTTAACAATATGTTTTATTTTTAATTTTTACTAAATTTATTAACGGTGTACCAACGGTGTTTAATAATTTATTTTCATTTATTTATGTTAAATATTACCGATGGGTTAACCGAAGGGTATTTATTATAATTTTAATTATATTTATTAATTATTTATTACCGATGGGTTTTTGAAATTTGACAAGTTGCCATGCAACCTTTGGGATTTCTAAATTTCCATCGGAAACCTGATAATTACTAGTTAACGAAACACATGTTTCATTAAACAGGTACCCGTCAGTATACCCATCAGTAACCTGCATTTATCCCCACCTGAACCATGTTCTTTACTCTCTGAAGCTTTGTCTTTCTTTCACTCACTCACTCTCTCTCTCTCTCTCTCTCTCTCTCAAACCTCACAGCGTCCATTTTGCTCCTGTGCGCCACCACGGAGCTCGTTTGAGAAACGGAAACCACCATTGTGATCTAGGGCCTTTGGTGAGCATTTTAATCGGTTTAGTTTTTTTCTATTTGATTTAGTTTTTTTGTTCGTTTATGGGTGCCAATTGTGTTGTGTTTTGTTGCATTGTTGAGTAATTATGGTTGTTACTTTGTTAATGTAGAAGTGTTGTTTCAGGGTGAGTGATTATTGATTTAGAGATTGGTTTGCTATTCTTCTTCCTTGTGTTATTTTATGTGTTGTATGTATATAAGTGTGTTGATTTAAAGTTATCATATTGGATTGTCAGGATTGGATTTGATTGGACATAGAGAGCTTTCCCACATTCTATGGATTTTTTTATTGCTATAGAGGTTAGTAACTAAATCATTGTTATTTATATGGTTGAATGGTTTAATATGTATGTAGGATATATAGAGATTTATGTTTTCTAGCATAGAATTGTAGGAAATAGGGATTGCATGACTGGAGGGAAGGGCGTAGAGGTCATTCCCTGACTTGTTTGCATTGTTTGATGTGGGATTCTTTGTGTTTGCGGAGATTGCAGGATGCATGTTGTGGAGTTATAAGGGGACGCACAATAGAACGGTTTTTAGGATTATGTGAATTGTATGTAATGATTAAAATGTAATTGTTGAATCTATTTTGTTGTTGATCTTTATAATAATATCTATAATTGTTGAATTGACTAAAATATCTAACGATTGAAGCTCCTAATTTAAGGCGAGATGCTGTTGAAATTTTGTTTAAATTTTGTGTAGGAATATTAGATTAAAAAAAAGTAACTATATTTAAAAAAAAAACTTAAAAGCTAGTTGAATTTGGTTACAAATACGTGAGTGTAAATAAAACTTAAAGACCAATTGAGCGTGTGCATGCCCTCAACTAGGAGCTGCAGTATAGGCAGTGTCTAGGCGGACGGGAGTAAGAGGCAAGCCTTCAGCTCTAGGAGCGGTGGGCAAGGCAGCAGTTATGGAGCAGGAGTTGAGAGAGATCCGAGAGCTTAAGCTCTCCTTGAGGGCAGAGGAGGAGAAGCAAAGAAGGAGAAGGCTCAGTTTGGGGATATAGGGAAGATCACTCAGATGTGATGAACTTCTTTTGGGACATGCAGGCTTTGGGATCCTCAGCTCTGGCAAGATGTCCCAGATCCATTCCCCATATCCCACTCCCCTCCATATCTAAGGGCACTCATAGTCGGACACACGATGACAATGATAGTCCAGATGATGATGATGATGCAGTCGATGCCGCGGATGATCCTGACACCTAGAAGTTTAGCTAGTTTTTATCTAGCTTCATCTTTTTCGTGGATATTTTTACATTTATTATAATTTGTATATATTTTATTGTCATAATTTGCTATTTCATTTAATCAGTTTAATTTATTCATTTTATTATTTTCTTAGTTAATATTAGTTTAATTGATAATTAGGTTATTATATAAATAAATAAATAATAAATTACCAATCACTTCATAATTAAACAGGAAATTTTTTAAAAATAAATAAATAATTATCGACAAGTATGTCCGTCGGTAAAACGTAATATTTTAAAATAAAATTATTTTCCAAAAATCAAAATCCTTCGATAAACCCGTCAGTAAATGAGTAAAAGAATTATTCTATTTATTTCAAATTCTGTAAGTAAAAATAAATAAACCCGTCGGTATTTATGTCTCTAAAGGTCGCGGTGATGCCATTTTATCTAATTGTACCAACGGCTAAGCATTTTAATACTCGTTGGTACATGTGTCGATAACTACCGACGGGTTTTATTATCCCATCGATAATATTCATCGACGGCCTAGAAACCAATTGCCTCATGTCCGTCGGTATAAATATTACTCGTCGAAAACTTGTTGGTAATGGCATCGATTTTCACATTTCTTGTAGTGGAACTTTAGGTAATAAAACAAATAACACACGCGCACTATGTTGCAAAATGATCTTTATATAGTATGCATCCTTAGTCTATTAGCGTGGGACAATGGGAAAGGTCACTTAGTTTACCCATCATAGGCCCAGCTTGCCTACATAAACCTGTCAACTTTGTGTCATGTCTCATAGTGCTTTGAGACACGCGTCGGGCTGGGCACATCATTCTTACCAAAAAAGATAATGAGTGAACTAGAGTGGGGTAGTGTACACGAGAAATAGGGGAACACCTAGTATATAGGGTAGGATCTAGAGGAAAAGGACAGCGTCTTTAGCTAGGAAAAAGGATAAGGATCTAAAACGGGACATCCAACATATTCCCAAGGAGGTTGGCACAACTATTTATAACCAAACCACTCAAAGGAGAATTCTTGTTACATTGCTCATTATTCATTTTTTTATCACCATTTTTCTCTTAAGCATTACAAACCTAGACATTGAAACAAATTTCTATTTACACTTTCTGGATGGCGACAAATGGCGACTCCATTGGGGAGAAATGGTGAAGGGATGTCCTGAACCAACACGTGAGAATGAACGAGCTGAATACCTGCCCATTAGCCGAGGGATTTGTCCTTTAATCTAGAAGATTTCCCTGGTGATGAAAGTAGGAACATAGAACCATAAACCGGCGTTGAACGAGTTGGTGAAGACAGAAACGAGGAGGCTCGAAGACACTATCGAGTTCTTCCCTCCCATGGAGATGCCCTTTACTAACATCAGCCCAGAATCTCAAATAATTGTACCAGCACACATCCTCAACAACATGGTGGATGTTTAGAGCTGCCTTAGCACTCAAATACAACTCTTAATTGAAGACATGGCGACGGTTAAGAGGACGAATCATGAAAAGGAAAAGAGGGGTGAGACTAGTGGGGGTAGTTGTCGAAGAAGAGCCCATAACACGAGATGGGATCATGCGCCTTCTCCAGAAAGAAGGGACGAAAGCAATTCCATGTAGGATCTGAATCTACCTTCTGCTCAAAGTTTGATGGGACTTGGAGCGCGAGAGACATCATCTCATTCTTGGATGATCTGGGTGTACAGTGGAGACCACGACCTTGGCTTAGGAAGTTTTCCAAATCCTTGACAGGAGGCGTTCAGGTGGTAAGTGAGGCCGAACTCTATCAATGATTGGGAGCAAATGGCCATAGAAGTTCTGTAATAAATTCCTGGAGGAAGAAAGTGCAATGTACATCATGGATCTGGGAGGCTAAAGTAGGAGGGAGAAAGACTGGTTTTATTCATAAAAGGTATCGAGACCACGTCTTGAACTTGACCTGGTCTATGGATGTATAAAGAATGTAAAAGATGGGTCACAAATCTTCCTTTCTTTAGGGGAATAACTACGTTTTCTGAGCTTTTCAAAAGGGCAGCTAATATATCTGAAGCCATGAGATGGAGCAAGAAAAGGACAAAAGAACCAGCGCTATGCAGATCTTTGTGCAGCAATAGAGCAACACAAAAGATGCCCCATATATAAAGCTACCCTACCTCCAAGAGATTACAGGTCCAAGTCAAAAGTACCCCCCATACCCATTAGAAAGGAGCAGGTGATGGAGATGATAGCTAAATGGCTGAAGATCGGACATTGAGACCCAAGATCGAGAAGAAACCTCTAACAAACGAATAAGAGCAGGACCCCTCCTCCTGTCTCCTACATAGCTCCAAGGGTCATGGCACGATGGAATGCTTGGTCATTTGCAAAGCTTTTCACCAGCAAATAGAAGAAGGTAAGATTTGCTACCACGGAGGAGGATAGGAATGCGAATCTAAACAACATCGCTTTCTCGGCCATGGAGTAGGAGTGATTGTCAGAGGAAAATGTCCAACCTAAAGCTCCATGGAGGAGGAAGCAATGTTGTCCCCATCCAATGGAGAGGAAGATGTTATGGAAGAAAATTTGCTAATAAGAGGATTAATGAAGATAAGAGGTTTCCGTATCATTTTCGGACAACTAGGATTAGAGGAGGAGGCCGAAGTCGAGGGCACTCATGCCTTGGTGAAAGTAATCTCAAAGATAGGTGGAGACTTACACGCTGTAAATACCCCATTGTCCATATTAGCTAGATCTCATGCCATAGCTGTGGTGTTTATAGAAAACAGCTTATTAGGCTATGATTTTTATCACAATAGGCCATTGTTTGAGGAGGCCTCAATCGAAGGATGCAAAGTGAGGAGAGTGCTGGTGGATAATGACTCAAGAGTAAACATCATCCCTTCTTCCATGTTTGTTGCTATGAATTTGCCCATTAACCAGTGAAACTTGTTAATCGGAGGCTAAGTACTTTCCATGGGGACCTTGTCATGCCAAGAGGTGTGTGGTGGTCATGTTACAAGTAGGGCCAATCAAGATGCTTAACAATTTCCACATAGTTGATAAGGAGCCTAGCTATCATATCCTGCTAGGACGCCCATGGATTCATTTGCATCAATGTGTACCCTCAACGTGGCATTAGTGTGTGAAGTCTAGTTTCATGGAAAAGATATAGAGATACTTGCCACTAAAGCACTATTTCATGCCTCAGAAGCACACATTAACATCAAGATGTTTGACGAGCTAGCACCATTAGGCATCAATATGATGTACCTGAAGGAAATAATCCAATTAGGTTCAAACAAAGGAAAAGAGAAGGTGATGCCATAAACTATGCCTCAGCCCTTTCAAGCCTTCAAGAAGCCCCAAAAGAAGAACGCCATATGCTATAGAGAGAACATCTTCCTTCTAGGAGGTACAGGTGGCATGTCCTTTAGGGACTCGGGGCCACGGGGAAGCAAATTTGTAGACTCGTTGGCCTGAAGTTTTAAACATCTTAGAAGGGACCTAAAGAAACCCATGTCAAGAAGACCCACATGAATTACAAGATGGAAGCAAGCGAGAAGAAAGACCTAGAAGAAATAAATATAGGCACCGAGGAAGAGAAGAGACCTTTATTCATTTCAAAATTAATAGGAGGAGGGGAGAGACAAGGGCTAATAACTTTATTGGTAGAATTCAAGGATGTTTTCGCCTAGAGTTACGATGAAATGCCTGTTTATCACCAACATGGTCATGCATAATTTAGCTGTGCGCCCTGGGACCATACCAATGAAACAAGCCCCTAGAAAGTTTTCTGATGAGACTGAAGCCCAGGTAAAAAATGAGGCGGAGAAATTGTTGAAGGCCAAATTCATAAAGCTTATACGTACCTTCTTAGCTATCTAATATAGTCTTAATGAGAAAGAAGAATGGACAAATATGCTGTTGTGTAGACTTTCATGATTTAAACAAAGCCTGCCTAAAAATGACTTTCCTCTGCCTGATGTAGATAGAATGGTTGATGCCACTACCTCTCATGAAAGATTTTCCTTCATGGATGGGTTTAGCGGCTACAACCAAATAAAGATAGCACCCAAAAATGAAGAAAAACACATTTAGAACACGTGGGGAACTTCTTTTATGTGGTGATGCCTTTTGGCCTTAAGAATGTAGGGGCAACCTATCAATGGGCCATGACAGCGATAGTTCACGGCCTGATGCATGACTTCATGGAGGACTATGTGGATGACCTAATTGTAAAATCAAAATCAAAGGAGCAATACCTAGCACACCTCAAAGCCATTTTCCAAAGGTGCAAAAGGTATAAGTTGAAGATGAATTCGATGAAGTGCATCTTCGGAGTGTCCTCAGGATGGTTTTTAGGCTTCAGAGTGCACAAAGAGGGAATCATGGCAAATGAAGAGAAGATAAAGGCTGTTCAAGAAATGAAACCCTCTTCCAGCATAAAGAAGTTGCATAAGGTTTTAGGAAAGTTAGGCTATATTCGAAGGTTCATACCAGCCCTGGGAGAACTTCTAGGCCCTTTGAGGCCACTACTCAAAGAAAATGAGGTCTTCAAGTAGGAACCCAAGCATCAGGTTGCCTTAGAAAGGATTAAAAACATGTTAGCATCAAGCCAGACTATGGTCCCTCCACAAGTGGGAAAACCTTTGCGAGTGTATCTGGCTATGGGAAAAGAGGCCATCAATGGGTTGCTCAAAAGCTAGAAGACAAAGAGAAACCCATAGCATATCTGAGTAGAACCATGAAGGACACCGAGCTCAGGGATCCCATTTAGGAAAAGCATTGTTTGGCCTTCGTTTACATAGCTCAGAAATACAGGCACTGCTTCTAGGGGTTCAGGGTAGAGATGTTATCCAAAAATGAAGGCTTGAAATTCTTGATACAAAAATCCATGGTAATAGGAAGAATGAGTAGGTGGTCATTACTGCTAAGCAAATACGACATATCTTTAGTGACACCCACAGGAATGAAGAGTCAAGCACTTGCAGATTTACCAGCTATGCCCGAGCCAAGAAGAAGAAGCTGTGAATGAAGAAATACTAGGTTTGGAAGGCATCAACATGTACGAAAGCCAGCCAAAATGGATGCTCCTCTTTGATGGGATTCCATCGAACCCACAAGGAGGGGCATGAGTGGTCTTGATTAACAAAGAAGGAGAGAAGTTGTCTTACATGTTCAAGCTAGAATTCTAATGTACAAACAATGAAGCTGAATATGAAGCTCTCATTTTGGGACTCAAGGTGGCACATGAAGTAGAAGCCGTGAGAATATAGGTAAAAGGGGATTCTGATTTGGTAATTAAAGAATTCCAGGGAGAATATGGGATTAAAGGGAAAGGTTTAGCTCTGTAGGGAAAGAATGTAGAGCTTAATGCAGCAATTTGAGCATGTCATCCTTATACACATACCAAGGTCAAAAAGGAATAGCAGACACAAACGCACTCGCTATGCTTAAAGGAAAAATCATAATTCAGGAAGGACAGCAGTTGATTGAATATCGGAGGAAAACATCCCAACAATGGCAAAGGAAAGAAGGAAATCAGAAGTTGAGGTCCCTGAACATAAATAGGGAAACAAGATATTACTGCCTAATCAAGGGGAAGCTTTACAGAAGAACAGTGAAAGATTGTTAATGAAATGTATTAAAGTAAAAGAAGGAAAGACTAAAGAGAATAGATGCATGGGACCATATGTGGTCAAGAGGATCGAGCCTATCAGGAGGTTGCAACGGTGGGGTGTCTTTTGGCCCAACATGAAAAAGTATTGTGATGAGATACAATTTAACTGCAAAGATGCTAGGAAAAGAGAGGAGATGGAAATGAACAATGTAGGGAATTGGCAATAGTCCTAAGGGAGTATCTAGAGGCAGGAGTATTACCCACAAAGAGAATAGAATCTGAAAGCCTAAAGAAGAAAGCGGCAATACTTCATGCAAAAAGAGGAATTATTCAAAAGAAGTTTCATAGGGGAAGTCCTGAAGTGTGTAAGTGAAAAAGAAAAGGAGAAAGTCATGGGCGAAATTCACCAGGGGGTTTGCGGAAGGAACCAAAAGGGATACGCATTATGGCAAAAACTCACCAAGATAGGGTATTTTTAGCCCAAGATGAAAACGACGCCATAGATTGTGCAAGGAGGTGCACGTAATGTCAAAAGCATGAAGACCTAGTCCATGCACCCATGTGGAGTTACATAAAATCAAAACACCATACCCTTTCCATACTTGGGTAATGGACTTCGTTGGACCCATAAGCCTTCCTTCACAAGGGAAGAAATAGATTCTGGCAACAAAGAATTTCACTAAGTGGGTAGAGGCAACCGCTAAGAGAAGCAAATGCAGAAGTAGTGCTAAGATTCATCAAAGAAAATATTATTTGCAAGTTTGGGTTGCCTCATAGGATCATATCTGACAATGGGATGCATTTTATCAATCAAAGGGTGGCTAGAGTACTAGAGTAGTACCACATCCAACATCACAAATCATCCTAATATTACCCTCAAGGCAATGGCCAAGCCGAGTCCACCAATAGAATCTTACTTAGGATCCTCACATGAATGGTAGATGACGCCCAAAAGATTGGAGTGAATACCTCCCACTTGCTTGTGGGCAGAACAACTATGCATGGAAGTACAAAGGCAACCCTTTTTCTCTTATCTATAGTACCCTTTACAAGAATGACACTAGGAGAAACTGGAAATAACAGGCTGAACAAACTAGAAGAGTTGGAGGGCAGGAGAGATGAAGCCACAAAGCAAATGAAATATTACTAGAGGAAACTGATGTTGGCCTATGACAAGCATGTATGCCCTAGGATGTTTGAGAAGGGGGAAAGATGGTGATGAAAGCTGTAGATGTTGTGATGCTAAAGCAAGCAATGCCTAAATGGACACCAAAGTGGGAAGGACCATACGTGGTACATGAAGCCCATCAAGATGGACATTGCGTGCTAATCAATCCAGAAAGGGAAAGAAAATAGGTCCTATAAATTTCAAGTACATTAAAAAGTATTGTGCTTAAAGTCAATATGTCCTAGCTATTTGTTAAAGTATTTTGACCTCCTTGTTCAACAAATTAGATTTGCCTCTATTAAGATAATGTAGTGGAGGTTGTAAGGAGAATCACAATAGCAAAAATGAATAGGCCTAAACTTAAGATACTCGGTTGAATAAGTTCATTTGATAATGATGATTGCATTTTCGTATTTCCTTTATAAATCATATGATATACTATAAAGAAATGTTATGATGTGATTGATGAAATGGTTAGGCTTTATGACATGTTATGATCATGGTACTCAAGGACATTTATCTTGCTGATTAGATATTGGAAGCCCAACACTAGGACAGATGACGCTGAAATGTTTGCCATGAATAATGCAAGCAATGTTGTTAAATGATTTGATTATGCATGCCTCGAAAGGGGTTCCTATGAAAAGGTAAAAAATTGTTTTTTAATTATAATATAAGAGAAGAAAGTGGTGCAAGGTCATAACACCATCACCGTAATGCAGTTTATAAACAAGTAATTAACACTAGGTGTCTTTGGTATTTTCAAAGGCTAGGGGCAAGAAGCTTATAAAACATGTTTGTGTCTCCTCTAATGTGAATAACAATTTAATACTCATGGTCCCAAGGCCAATAGGGCTCTAACAGTTCGATCTCATGATCTTCCAAATGTGGAGTACTAAAATGCTCTTAGTCTAAAGGTAAGGGACACTAAGGGTGTACTCACATGGCCCCAAATCCTTCTCAAGTGCCCAGAATTAAGAATGAATATGATAAATTTCAACCAAGGTCAATAAGATGCAAAGAAATGTGCACAAGGATCATACATTTCAAAAGTGCTAGGAAATGAGCACGGAAGGTTAAGCAATAAAAAGGTCCACAAGATGCAAAGTGCCATGCATGAGGATGTTCTGCTTAAATGTCTCGGTATTTAAGGGCGTCTAGGGCACAACGGATGACCTTAGAACACACTTAATACATTTTTGCCTTGTGATACTAGCAACCTCTAGTTTGACAATTTAGGACCAAGAAAATAGTCAAAGGAGGCTAAGTTATATATCCCAACATGTGAAATACAAAGGTGCTATTGGTCCAAGGGCATGGGACCTAAAGACCGTATTCACATGGTCCCCTTCCTTCAAAGAATGAATGTCATGTAAGGGGCCATGAAGGATAAAACAAATTATGGTAAGTAAGGTGCAAGGCAATGTGCACATGAACCATACCCTTTGGATGTGTTATGTGAAAAGCACGAGGGATATAATCAAACCAAAGCCTAATAAGTGTACAATAATATGCACGAGAGAACAATGTTTTTATACATGAGGGCATGAAGTTAGTGAAAGCCCCAAATGTGCAAAGTAATGTGCATGGGGTAAAACCATAAAAAATCATAAAGTTTCAAAGGACACAGTGCCTGAAAAGGCAAAAGTCACACATGTAACCTCTAGGGTGCAAAGAAATGTACATAATGGAATATCTATGCCATCTTACAAGACATCCTCAAAAAATTAGGGGACTACAAGACCCTATGTTATTCTTGCAAGGCACCAAAGTAAAGGGCATAAAGAATAACAACGAATAATGACAAATCCAATAAGGAGTGATACACATGAAATCACGAAGTACAAAGAAATGTGCACATAGCTAAGCGGTGTAAAGGGTGCGCATACAAAGAATTAGCCATAGAACAAAAAACACAAAGACAAAGTGCACAATTGATTCAACACGTGTAACAACACCAGTATAATGATGAAGCCAATAATGCAGACCAAAGAAGTCAACACATAATTGCGCAACAATCGCAAGTCATGCAATAAGATGAAGCGCAAAATGGCTTGACTATGCAATGTTTTAGTAGGAAAAGAAGAGAAGGGAAAGTAGTTATCAAGTAAGAAAGTCTGTAAAGAACTATATCCTAAATAGTACATTCAAGGCACGCAAGCATTTTGCACTGCTTCCCTATGTTCTCCTAAAGCTTTCACTTAGCCACGATCTTTTCAACCCTTGTCTCAATAACTACAAGACACTCGATGAGTTGAACGCCTCTTGTTTGAGTACGCCAAGTTCATCAGAATAAGCAATTTCCTTAGCTACTATTTATGACAAGCCCTTAGTGGTATTTAGAGGGCATTGAAGAACTTGGGATGCATCATCCAGCCATGAACCACCAAACCCGAAGTCCCTAAGGGCAAGAAGGTGAGAAACAACAATATCTTTACAATCCCCTAGGAGTTCCAACAAGGTATGATTGGTCAGAAAGGAATGCACCGCCACAAAAGTCTAATAGGCCGTTTTCCTAAAAATAAGGGACTTTGTCAAAGGGAATTAGAAACCTGGAAGGAAGGAAGTAAATTCATACAATAAAGCCCCCATATCGCAGGGAACATAAAGGGAAAGTCCTCCACAACAAGCACTACCAATCATAACAAAGGGAATTAGAAAATGGAGCAACATGAGAATATGCACATGCATGAGAAGGAAGGAGCATCATACCTTAGGGAACCATAGGAGTCACAATAGTAACGTAGGAATAGTTGCCTCCATTAACAGCTGTGTCAAGTGGACATAAAGGTCACCTGAAAAGAAAAAGGAAGAAGAATTAAACCAAAAAAAGGAAGTATTCACGACCTCAAGAATTGCAATTGATACCAAGTACCTCGTGAGCAAGACAGGCTACATAATATCATGATACCTTCAAGTTCCTTAGTGTTAGGGAATGAGGTAGAGGCCTTTGGCGAAGGATCATTCTTTGGAGAAGGTGTTAGTAAGTGAACGAGGTTAGGAATAACAAATGAAGAAGCTACATGGGGGTTGCCTCCTCCAGTTTGAATTGCTACAAAGGCAGTGTGGTAAAGGAGAATCTTGAGCAACAGGAATGGAGTCTTGGCTAGTAGGAATGTTTAAGAAGGGTAACAAGAGGGTCAACAATAAAGTCCTTGCCAGCAAAAGAAATGATCTTGCCACTAGGGGGTAGCACCCTAGGAGCCAAAGAAAGAGCAACCTGTGAGGGCTCGCAAAGGCCAGACTACCTCTCCAAAGACCCAAGAGGAGGAACACCCTCATGTTGGGTTGGGCCTTTAATATCGGGGAAAGGGAGGACATGAAGTCTTCAATCGTTCCTAGGATCTGGCCATGATTTCTTCATCACTTTCAACAAGCTCAAGCTCTTTTAGAGGAGTACATTAGCATCATCACCCTCCTCCTTACTTACCTTTTCATTAGATTCCTCACCCAAATCCATAATTGCAGGAGGGGCATCCATCGCGCACTTTTAGACAATAAATGGGCAAATCGAAGAGTCCTAGTGAAAGAGAAATTTTCTTCGCTTGAGAATGTGCCCTTTGGAAGGGGGAGAAGGCTTCTTAAGCTTAGAAGGAGAAGATAGAAGCTCTGAAATAGTGCCCTTCATAGCCGAAGAAAAGTTGGATGTTTTGGCCCTTTTACCATCAAAAGAGCCCTCAAAGAGCTCCAATGCTAACTAAGCCTATAACGCTTTCTCTCTAAGGGTGAGCTTCCTTTTGCCAAAGGGGAACGAGCCTTTGATCCTAACAAATAACAAAAGGAGAAACTTATAGAAAGGCAGCAAAAACAGAAGTAAAGTGACAATAATAGGAAATCTATACGAAGTCAAGAGGTTAGTAAAAAGAAGAAAAATGTGTATATAAGGGAAGTGAGACATACCTAGTTTCTTGGGTTGGCGAGAAACGAAGGTCATGCAGTAGGGGTCCTTGGGCATCACATTAATCCATGCGGGAGGAACTTTACTCATCACGGCTTCATAATGAGCGATGAAGGCTTTGAAAGTTTGGTAATAAGTCATGTAGCTCTTGGTGGCTCCCCCCACACGTTAAAAGGAAACTACAATAGAGGAGTCAAAAGGGGTAAGTGGTCATTAGTCCAGGACAAGGCCTGTGGCATGCTATAAAGACATGTAAGGTGACCCCATGTTGCATGGTGCTTAATCCCATCCCAGTTGTCGGGAAACCCTATTAGGTCGATACACAGCAGGCCAAAGGATACCCTACAAGGAGAGTAGGGGTCCATCATAATAAAACTAGGAATGACACCGAAAAGAACATACGTGCCAAAAAATCATAAGCACCCTTGAGCCCCAGAAGCATCATTGCGAGTCTCACAAATAGAGTCTTGATAAAGGGATGTAGCTTTTCAACACAAAGGAAATAGGAAGATGTATACAGACGAAAGCAAAATTCCCCTTCCTTATCTATCACGCTAACTAAGGTTTGGCGGAACTCCTCTAAATGTAATACCCAATGTACATGTGTCAATGGACAAGTTCTGCATGGCCTTAGGGTCCCTTGGACCTACCCATGTTACCAGAAATTTAATTTCACTAAGTCTGGATCCTACACCTCCTTGAAGGGCTATATGTTAAGCTCATTATTGGGATCAAAAGTCTCGGTAATTGTTCCCAAGAGGAAAACAAGTTAGAGAATTATTTTTAATGAATTTTATGAAACCTTTAAACGTTTCGTTTTTGGCCCACAAATTTAGAAAATCTTGAAGATTTCTGGATTTGAACTAAAACCCAAAATTTGGTTTTTGATTAGTTGGGATTTTGATTTTTGTGATATTTTATTTGAATCCAAATGGGGGATAGTTCATTATTTACATTTATGTTTTAAAGTTAATAGAGAGTAAAACAAATAAGGTGTTGAACTAGATGCCAAGAGCACCTAAGTGCTGAACTAGTTTTCCTGCATTGCTATATCATAGTGTGTAGACAGGGTTGTTTTGGGGTCTAAGGACCACTATAGTCATCAAGTATCTCAGTGAGGGTTCAGGAAGCAGCTAGCTGCTAGCGGTGTTAGTGGGATAGAAACGTGTCAAACGATGCCATTTCACTTAGTGAACCCTCCACCCCTTTTTAAACCCCAAGCTCGGGATTTTCACTCCTAATTTCTGAAACCCTCACCCCCAAATACATTTTCTCTCTTCCTATCTCAACCCAACCCCAAATCCTTCTCCTCCAAGATCAAAGGTAAAGGATTATGGTTAGTTTATGCTAGGTTTCTCCATATTCTTCCTTCTCGTTGTTATGGGTTGCCTTTGTTTCTCATTGTTGTCAAGTGGGGGTGCTCCCAATGTTGTTAGAGTTATAATAAAGCTATCTAGAGGCTATTAGAAATTAATCTAGAGTTTATAGTTGCTCTATAAGTTTGTTGGTGTCATTCCAAGCTCTCCAGGTCAAGTTGGTGGTGCCTATATATCTCGGCTCTAAACGGTGAGTGGGTTTAACCTCATAGCCTTAGTTTTACCATTGTAAATATGTTTTTATATTATGGTTGTTAAATATGAAGTTTGAGATAAGAAAGCGTATAGAAAATGATTTTTTAGGATTATGTCTAGTTAGAAAAATTATGATTTATGATGATGGCATGAAGAAATGTGTTTTAGAAAACCATGGGACCATGATTGAGGTGTTGTGTGCTATGAAAAATGTTTTACATGTTTGAGAAAGGATTTATTAAGGATTTATGTATTGTAGCAGGATGACTATTTTATCCAATATGTTTCTATAGATTTCTTTTATATCTCTATGTTTCTAAGTTTAAGATTTCAAGCTATGTTTTAGAATACTCAGTTAAGATATTTATATATGTTAGAAAAATGTGAAAAAGAGTATGACCCAAGTTTTACAAATGAAAATGTTATGTGATTTCCAAGTTTTATGATTATGAACCCTAGTGTTTTGAGCTATAATTTTAGAATTATCAAATATATGAAAAATATGTTAGTTCAAGAAATGGATTTAAAACTTCAATTTTATGAAATCAAGAGGTACGTAATTCAATATAATTTGTAGCAACTATCAAATACATATTTTGTGGGCTTGAAATCAGAATGCCTACAAGCGTGATCCCTTGGGCACGATTTTCATAGTCAAGTTATGTTAAAGTCAGATTGTTAGAGTTATATGAGTCCAAAACTCTTAGTGTACTAAGAATTTAGGGCTTCTGCTTCGCAGGGATAGAGCACCCACCTTTTCAGCTATGGTTTTCTTTTTGTCAAACTAGTTTAGATGGTAGAGATCAGGAATAGAAGTTAGTTAACGGTTGTTATGAGATCGTTAACCTTCGTACCAAATTATTCGTTAGAGGACAATACCCTCAGCATACACAAAAAATGAGATCTGGTTATGTACCCATAGCTTGTCGAGGGATTTTTAATTTTCCAGCTTTTGTTATTATATATGTATTTATTCAAAGCAAATATTATTTCCCAGGCTCTGCCACACCCTTAGTTAAAATAATTTTATGTTGATTATGAGTTTAGAAATGCTTGTTTATAAATCTATGGATTGAACGTATTTTCTTAGCTAGCTATGTATATAAATATCAAATGATTTATGCTCCTGCATGCATATTGCATTATGTATATATGTTCCTTGGTTGTCCCATGTGGGTGATGGGTGAAAGCTCACTCATGAGTTAGTTAACTCACCCTTCTCTTCCTCTCATAGTTGCAAGTGCAAATATCTTTACGTCACTGTCTGGCAAACTATCCTTTGGTGAGCTTTGCATTATTGTAAAGCTTAGTTTAGGATCACGTTAGTTGTAGAAGTGCTCCAGGAAGTTTCCGGGGATGAGCCACGTGTGTATTTTGAAATCCTGTAGCTAATTTCAAAGTTTATATAACTCCCGATATGTTTCCAATGTTTAAGTATGGATTTCAACTATTGGTTTTGATTAGATTATATATTTGATCAACCATGTAGTTATGATTAGTTTTCAATGATTAAGCAAATTATTAGATTTAAGATTAATGTCATGTGATGGATTAGTTTATGATTTTATAATTTGTAGAACGGATTAGAAAGGGGTTTTCAAAGCTTGAATATTAAATATTTCCAGTTTTTATGAATTTAAATATTATGCTTTAATTAGAGAAAATGATAATAATTTAGAAGAAAGATCATATTTTAAGTATAATATTATTTATATTATATGCATTTAGAGAGACACATCACCCAATAGACTTACGTGAGATGGGATTCCTCACGTGCTGGTCACATTCCCAGGTCGAGTCATGACACCAAACCAGCCCCAAGAGCGAGGTTCCAAGGGGGCCTCTTCCTCGTTTGATATCTCGAGGACCTTTCTAATTGAACAAAAAGGTAGGGAAATATTCAAATAGAAAGTAGGAAAGGAAAACAGTGTCAATGTAGCAATTTACCTTAAAACGACCATAAGAGATACGGTTTGCTCCTGAATTGGTCTAATCTGGCATAAAGACCACCCAAGTACAAGGGGGCTAAAGGGAGTCATTTACCTCACCAACAATGCAGCTCAGGAAAGACACAAGCTGATAGAGCCTCATGGAGGACCTATGAAGATAAACGGGCTAAGCCCAAAAAAACTATGAAGGTGGCACACTTCAAGGGCTTCCCTAAGAAGCGTAAACAATCTGGAGCCACCATGGGGAATATCCCCATAAAAATACCTTAACCAACCTGCAAAGGTGTACTTCAATGTGGTTCTCCTCCCTGCCTTTATTGTCACCTGCATGTAAGTCATCTTCATCATCATCAGAGTTTCCCCCTTTATTATGGGCATGACTAGAGGAGGTTCCTTCCTCGCCTGAAGGGGCCTATTTCCTTTAGCAAGAAGAAAATGAGAATAATTAGCTGCGGCTAAGTGCTCGCTCGAGTTCCTTCACCATGTCCACGATGTGCCCCAAAAGAACATAACACGAAAGATCCCAACAGGGGCTTCAGGAGAATCACCACGTCATCTAGGGTTGGAGAAAATTCTCCCTAAGCCACGACAAAGGTATAGGTTAAAGAGTTCTACCTCTCATAATCCTGTGCCAAGGGCTTCGGAGGATGGCCATCTTCTTAGAGGACCATATTGCTTATGATGCCAGCTTCTAGGCTGTCCATAAAAGGGAGGTCCTTTGAGAAAACGTGATCAACTCATGAAGACCAAACTTTGTTTATGGAACTGGGTATCCAAGTGGAATGCCACCTGGGGAAACTCTTAGCAATTAAGGCGAAAGCGCAAAAGAAAGGAGCAGAACATAAGACGTCATCTGGGGGAGGACAACAAAAACTTTCCTCCTCATCAAAAATGGGAGCAAAAGAAGTTGAGTCATCTTCCAATAAAGCACCGGAGTCTGGACGAAGAGGGAAATCTCTCTGGATAGGGGAGACCTTTTACCCAAACATGATTCCAAGATGGAGGCGGGTTAGCCCTGGGCAGGGGAAGTCATTCCTAGTTCCCTAATAGAGCGGTCCTAGGGATTTGGACTAAAGATGCCTCCTCACCTGGAGACTCTATGTAGGCTATGCTGGAGGACCCTATGGACATGGGTCAGAGGCGACACTCGTATCCTTGGACTTGGGTTGGAGAACACTACAGCCATTTTTGTACAAGCCATAAGGGCAGAAGGAGATATCTAGAGAAATGATCAAGAATAAACAAAATGATAGGGAAGCGAGGAAGAAAGAAAGAGGAATGGACTTCAAAGTTTTAAAAAAGGGTCGTTGAAACCTCATTTAAAGCGGGTGGACTGGCAGCCAGGCACATGCTAGGGAACCATTTACAATCGTTCCCTCAAAAAATAAATTCGAAAGTGGTAGTTTCTACAAACTCCCACCTAAGGAAAAGGATGTACGCGTGGAATGTGTGTCTCGGTGGTTTCTATTACCCTTAATATGTAAGGGGGCTATTGTTCCCTACCATTTTTGTAGGCCTATTTTAGTATTATGACAAAAAATATTTGATGGTTTAGGCTTATTTGGGCCCTACTTTAGGCCTATGAGATTGAATGGGTACATGTATGACGCCCAATCAGTTATAGTGCTCATGGACTTAAACTAGGGCCCAAAGGGAGCCAACCTTCATGTGGCCTGGTGGGTTTCGGTAGTATGACCCCTGCCTAAGGGAGTGGGCCTGCACAAGGGGAAGCCCCATGGGAAAGTGGAAAGATCCTCCTCCAAGTCCAGGAAGAAGACGCATCCAAATAGAAATAGAGAGAGGAAGAAAGGTCATCGTTGAGGGAACTTTAGGTAATAAAAAAATAACACACGCGCACTATGTTTCAAAATGATCTTTATATAGTATGCATCCTTAGTCTATTAGCGTGGGACAATGGGAAAGGTCACTTAGTTTACCCTCATCATAGGCGTAGCTTGCCTACATCAACCTCAACTTTGTGTCATGTCTCATAGTGCTTTGAGACACGCGTCAGGGACTGGGCACATTATTCTGCAGAAGAAAGACAATGAGTGAACTGGAGCGAGGTAGCGTAAACGAGAAAAAGGGAACACCTAGTATATAGGGTAGGAACTAGAGGAAAAGGACGGTGTCTTTAGATAGGAAAAAGGAGAATGATCTAAAAGGGGACATCCAACACATTCCCAAGGAGGTTGGCACCATTGTTCATAACCAAGCCACTCAAAGGAGAGTTCCTATTACATTGCTCATTGTTCATTTTTTTATTACCATTTTCTCTAAAGCATTACAAACCTAGACATTGAAATAGATTTCTGTTACACTTTCTGGACGGCAACACATATGATTTATTTTTAAAAATAAATAAACAAAAACAATGAGTAAACAATAAAAAAAATTATAATTAAAAAAGGAGATCAAAATGAATCTGCAAAAGCATGAGCATAAATACTATTATATGACTAACTTATTCCATCATAATAAATCACATTAAATAACATGATGACTTATATGAAGAACATGTCTTTTTCCAAATATGACAACAAACTAATCCAGCACCAAAATTGAAATGCAAGACTTGAAAATAGAACAATAATATTTGTACATAATATTTTTAAGTGTCCATCTACAAATTAAAGTACATGTATTTTATTTTTTATTTTTTGTGGAAGAAGGGGCGATAAGCACAATTATTACTATTGAAAATTTTATATTGATTAATGGAGAATCAAGTAATTACAATAATAAATGAAAATAGTATTTTCCTAATTGGCCATTTATGTACGTGAATCCTTCCTTTATATGCACATAAATTTTCAATGGAAGATATCATTATCACCTACCCATTCAATCCTTCCTATTTTCACTACTAGGAAAGTCAGATACCGACTCCTTACCGATGGATGTTTCGATGGGTAGATTTTATCCGACGGGTATCCCGACGTCACGGGGACATCGGTTTCCGTCGATGAGTATTACGACGGTAAAACAAAACTAGTCGGTAATTATGACTCATGTACCGATGGGTAATAAAATAATTAGCAATCGGTAGAATTATATGGAAAGGCATGAGGAGGGTAGAGATATATTTTCCGATGGTTTTTTTTTATTTTTATCGACGGGTTATTTAATAAATAAAATATATTTGTACCAACGATATTATCGACGGTTTATTTTATTTTATTACTATTGGTTATTTAACTGATTAACCCATCGGTAATTACTATTTAAATATTTTTTAATTTCTTTATTTATAAATAATAAATAGTTGAAAAATATATTTTATAACTATTTATTATTTATTTCGCTATTTATATAATAACCTAATTATCAATAAAACTGATATTAAATAAGAAAAATAATAAAATGAATAAATTAAACTGAACAAATATAATAGTAAAATATAACAATAAATTGTATACAAATTACAATAAATGTAAAAAATATCCCAAAAGTAGAAATGAAAAAGCTAGATAAAAACTAGCTAAAGTCCTGGGCGTCACGGTGTCGCTGTATCATCATTCTGCACCATCATCGTCATCCGTCCGTCCGACTGACTGGCCCTGAGAGATGGAGGGAGTGGGAAATGGGGGAGCGTCTTCCTAAGGCTGGAGGATCCTGAAACCTGCATGTCCTAAAAGAATGTCATGACATCTGGAGTGATCTTCTACCGCATCCTTTAGAGCTCAATCTTCACCTTCTTTGCTTTCTCCGTCTCCTTCTTTGCGTTCTCCTCCTCCTGTCTCCTCAGAGAGCTTAAGCTCTCAGACTCTCTCAGCTCCTCCTCCCGCAGCTCGCCCTCCTCTTGCTCCTGAGTCCTGAAGGAGCTATGCCTGCTCTCCTCCTCCTCCTCAATCACTGGGGCCTCCTGCTCCTCCTCCTGGATCAGCTGGGCCCTGCTCCAAGCTCATGGTTGAGGGCATGGACACGCTCCCTCAAGGCATCATCCCTAGTAGTTGACCCAATGCAGAGGATGGGGACATACTCTTAGGATGGTACCCATCCCATATATGACCTTTGTAAGGGCCGCCAACCACCTGGATCCACGCAACCTCCTCATTAGGAGGAGGAGGAATGTGAGCATCGGGCCCAGCCTCAGCCATCTAGGTTTAGCACTAGGTCTCGGCCTACTCCCGAGGTCTGTAAACTCACGCTGTAAAGGAAAAAAAAAAAAACAAGCTATAAGTAATGATTATGACATAAATGAAAATAATAATAGAAATTAAGTAAAGATATGTCTAAATTCAAACTTACATAGGTCGCCTGAAGCGAGATCTACCCAACCTCTCCAGGGCTGCCCCCTTCTCACCCTTCGAGTGTGAGTCTCCGAAATAGCTCGCCCTGTGAGAGGGTGGGTCAACTCCTCGCTTGCATAAATAAGCACAATAAAGTCATCAAAATATAGTATTTGTCACAATTCAAATATAGTAAATGTTATTATAAAACATAGAAAGGGTAAAGAATTACCAAGCCTTTCGGGTCCCCTCCTAGGTGCTCGACCCACCCGTGTAGCGACCCGCCTTCTTGTGAGGCTCGGTTTGTCTTTCCCTTGCCGACCTATCCTTGAAGGTTAGGTCACTGGCCTAGTGGCACTGCAACTCAGCCAGGGTGGCATCATTCAGCTGGAGGACCTAATCCTCCAAGCCCTCTTCACTGGGGACTCGTGCTCGGGTCAATGTAGAATGTTTTCTACATAAACAAATTCACAACACATTAGTGATTGTATATCAAGCATATAATTAAATAATGTAAACAAATATTTTAATAAAAGCGAAACAATCATATAATTACCTTCCACTCCTTCCACCACGACTCCTTAACATCAGGAGGATGTCAGTCCATGTGGGCCACGGATGGTTATACCTGACTCTGTATAACCTCCGTGATCCTATGGTGAGTCGCAAATGGGAGAAAACTATTACATAAATAATCAAAAACCAATCAAAGTTACTCAAATTTCATAAGCAATGTAAAATTAAAATGTAATAATAAATATGTTTCAACTTACCTGTCTTTACCGTTCGGCCTCATCTGGAGCGGTCTGAGGCCCATGGCCCTAGCCTCCCATCACATCTCGTGCCTGTGACCCCATCGAGGAAGGAGCTGGTGAGATGCGGGCTGGGAGGCGAGGCAATGATAGGGCTAGGGGTAGTGGTAGGGCTAGGGAGGGGTCGTAATGCGAGTGGGCTATGAATGTGAATATGGGAGGGCTGGGGCAGGCATTCCAGGAGTGGGCATCATCCGAAAGCCTGGGGTGCTAATGGTAAGGTAGAGGTGGTGGAAGTGGTAGAAGGGAGGTGGTGAGGTGGTGGGGGGGTGATGAGGTGGTGAGAGGTGGTGAGAGGGGCGGTGGCTAGGTGGTGGTATGGGGTGGCTGAGGTGGTGGGTACACCGACCTTCCGAGGTCGGCCTCTGCCTCTACCATCCATCCTGAAATAATTAAAAAATAATCCACAACAAAACATTAATTAAATCAGGAAATTTCAAATAATTGCACAATAATATTGCATATAATATTGAACACCTTAGTTAATCTGAAAGCGTAGGACCGTTTTCATCATCACTCTTTATTGATCACTAAGTGACTCATCACAGTACTATTACTTGTTTCATCTTCGTGATTTCTGATTGGGCGGTTACTTGTGCATTCAATTAAGTCAATTTCCCGTAGTCAATAGAAGAGGGTTTTCAAGGTTGTTTGCATCGAGACCTGCCCTTGAAAGATGTGGATCATCCACTTGATACACATCTTCAACAGTATCTTCCTCTATTTCAATCATACCTCTTGGTTTGATCTTATTTACAACCCTCCACTATGACCTACTTTTCCTAAGATAAGACATATAATATACTTGTCTGGCATTTTAGGCTATAATAAATGGATCATAACTTATATATCTTCTAGTGTGATTGATTTCAATGATTTTGTAATTGTTGTGTTGACGTGTCCAAGTTAGTCGGGTTGGGTCATACCATTCACATTTTAATAGGACACATTTATGTGTGAGCTCACCTACGTACTCAAACTCAAGGATTTCCTTAACAACACCATACCAATCACAGTCTCTGTCCCAATATCGCCTTTAACACAAGCACCAGTATTGTCGATTTTTCCCTCATCCTAATCAGCTGTGTGAAACTTGTACCCATTAACATAGTACATGCGCCAGTTCACAACTTTATTTTTTGGGCCCTAAGCTAAATTGAACAAATGGGGACATGTCACACCATTATTTTTGTTATGAACCTACATACATAAAGTTTAAAATGTCAAACTTACTTGTATCAAACAAAATTAACAAATAATATTTTAGGTTTCATAATCTTAAACAAATGGACTTACATGTAATCTAAACCAATTCGGAAATTGTTGAAAGAATCTTGACCGTGCAATTGCTCAAAGTATCTGTTGTTGAAAATATATTTTACATTATTTTATATATGTATATCATCACACTCACACCTACACAAAAAAATAAAAAATAAAAATTTGACTTACAATCTGAATGGTTGCACTTCATCACAATTTAGCAAATATGTAAGTGTGCAGAATTCCACTCCTCAAAAGTCAGCCATCGAGGCACGCTCTTTCAGAAGCTCGACCAGGTTGATTGAATATAGACAACGTAGGTGGAGTAGAACACTCCCTCCGTCTTCATTATGACCAACCCGAGTTCTCCTAGATTGAACATATGGCTGAAAATAAAATGAGCAAAAATTTGAAGTCTCTTTCACTAGATAAGCTTGGCATATTGATCCTTCAACTTGAGACCTATTCTTCATTCTTTTAAACCCTCTTATTTCCCTTTCAAATGGATACATCCACCTATATTGAACCGGTCCACACACTCTTGGTTCATATGCCAAATGTATGGGTAAGTGTTCCATTGAGTCAAAGAACCCAAGAGGAAAAATTCTCTAATTTGCAGAGAATTTTGGGAATATTTTTTTCTATGACAAGCAAATCATCAACAGAAGAGTAAAAGAACATAAATCCCTGAAATCCTTGGCTCAGCGAGCAGCTTCCAACAATATCAGGTAGCTCTCTGAATGTAATTGGAAGCAAACACTCCATGAACACGTGACAATCATGGTTTTTCATGCCAATAAGCTTACCCTGTGCAACATTGACGCACCTACTTAAGTTTGAAGTATAACCATTGGGCATTCTTAACTCCTTAAGCCACTAACAACTGCTTGTTGCTGATTGGAACTCAGGGCATATTTGGCCTTTGGTTTATAGAAACGACCATCTCTCAGTTCTTGTAAATGCAAATCATTGATGGTCCACATTAATGAGCTCTCATCATGAAGTTCTTGAGTTGAAATGTCGTAAGTAAGAACAACCTAGTACCATAGCTCATTCAATTCATCAATTAGGGTTGAAGATACACATCAATCTTAGCTTTTGGATTTTCAAGGCCAGGGATTATACATGTTAAGAATAGGTAAGGATCTTTCATGCACATGTCAGGAGGGAGATTATAGGGCATAACTACTATGGGCCAACAAGAATAGGGTTTGCTAAATTGGTTATTCGGAGAAAATCCATCTTAATAGAGTCCTAATTTAACATTTCGTAGGTCACAAGAAAAATCAGGATATCAAATTTTTTCCATGCTTCACCATGCGATGGATGCGTCATCACACCATCATCCCTTTGATTTTCACTGTGCCACCTCACATGAGGAGCTGAACTCATTGACGCATAGAGTCTTGTGAGCCTAGGGATTAAGGGCAGATAGTGCATTCTCTTCTGAGGACATCCTTATACCTCCTGCTTCCACGTCTCTTGGGTTTAAACCTAGACTCTTGGCAGAATTTACACTCAGTCAATGAACTATCATCTTTATAATAAAGCATACAACCTTTCAAGTAGCAATCAATCTTTATTTCCTTCAACCCAAGTTTAGAAGCTAATTTTTTAGCTTGATAGAAATCTTTTGGAATTGCATCGAGGTTCAGACTTAGCTCAATCAGTGTAGCCCACTGATCAAAAGAACTTTAGCTTTGATTCCCTTCGGACTTAATGGTCAACATTGAAACTGCTAATGACAATTCAGAGTGCACACAATCCTCCCATAAAGGTTGATTGGTAGCTTCTAGTAGACTATAAAATCGAGCAGCATCTAGGTTGGGCTCCTCGTGAAGGCTGCGATAACGAGCAGCAATTTCAGACAGCAGCATCAAACTTCATATCATGATGCCTAGCTAGGTTATCCTCCCAGCACATTACCCACATAATCCTGAGTTATATGGATCCCATCAGAACTACTTCTAGTTTCACACATACCCACTTGGTTCCATGTGTTAACTACCTCCCCATGCTCAGTCCAAACCCAATAGCCAAGCATGAATCCCTACTTGTACAAATGAACCCTTATTGTATCGTCATCCAATACTTCCTACATTTGCACCTATTACATGAACACCTAACTTTTGCTTCGTTAATGAATTGTTGTGTTTTACATGCCACACTCATAAATTCTTCAACACCATTATAAAAGTCCGACTTAATCCCCCTCTATTAGGATGCAATCTATCATACATCCATGATCGATTTGAAGGTAACATTGCACTTGTGATTAACTCTAGACCCTACAATTTTGTAAAGGTAGAAAGTTATTACTTTCAAAAACAAATTCAATTGCTATTTAAATTTTAAGTCCAACTACTTTAATCTTCTTCTCTTAACAAATATTCTGAAAAAATTTTCAACAACATCTCCATTTACATTAGGAGTTTCCATCACCACATATTTCTTCTGATTGGATTTTAAGTTTTTTTAAACATAGTTACTTTTATTTAATCTGTTACTCATATAAAAAAAATTAACAAAATTTCGACGCATCTCCCCTTAAATTATGAGCTTCCATCGTTACATATTTCAGTCAATACAATAATTATAAATATTATTATAAAAATCATCAAACAGAATAAATATGGTGAAACAGTAATTTGAACCCGCTTGAAAAATTTTATGGTTATGGTTGTATTGACTGAAATATATGGGTAGAAGAAATTTACAAAGCGTTCTTGTTTGGGACATGAATATTTGTTATTTTTTAAATCTGAAGGATGCTTCTATTTTAAAGCCAGAGTATATAACCATATTGCTTCAAGGGATTATTCAAGATATATGAAAGACACTATCCAAGATTGTGAAGTTGGCAATGATCACACTGAAAGGCATGCACCACCTGAGGATAATATATATTTGTTTAAGGTGCACCGCAACTTTCAAGAAACGTACATCATACTCAGATGTTACAGGCATTTCACTGTCATCATTGCCAACTTCACAATCTTATATAGTGTCTTCGTAAGATCTTGAATAAGTCATTTCTGAAGCAATATGGTTATACACTATGACTTTAAAATAGAAGTCTCCTTCATATTTAAAAAATAACAAATATTCATGTCCAAACAAGAACGCTTTGTAAATTTCTTCGACCCATATATTTCAGTCAATACAACCATTGCCAATCAAAATTTTTTAACGGATCCAAATTACTACTTTAAAACACATTGAATTGATTTTCTTTGTTTTTTTAAATACAGTTATTTTAAATCCTTTTTTTTAATCTTATTTCCTCAGCACACAATTTTTTTTAAACTTTTATTCCTAAAACAAAATTTAATAAAATTTCTGCAACACCTTTCCTTAAATAGGAGTTTCCATCAGCAGACATTTCTTTTAATTAGTCTTTAAGTTTTTTTTTAATACCATTAATTTTAATCTTTTATCCCTAAAAATATTTTGACAAAATTTTGACAGCATCTCCCCTTAAAGTAGGAGTTTCCATCATTGGATATTTCAGTCAATTCAACAATTATAGATATTATTATAAAAATCAACAATAGAATAGGAACAGTTAACAGTTACATGTTAATAATTACATACAATTCAAATAATCCTAAAAATCGTTCTATTGCATCCCCTTATAACTCCACAACATGCATCTTGCAATCTCCACAAACACAAAGAATCCTACAACAAACAAATCAAACAAGTTGGGAAGGACCTCTACGCCCTTCCCCGTCATGCAATCCCCATTTCCTACAACTCTATCCTATAAAATATATGTCTCTATATATCATACATATATATTAAATCATAAAACGATATAAATAATAAGGAATGAGCTACTAACCTCTATAGCAAGAAAAAAATCGAAATATAGAGGCTCCAACGTTCAACCAAGTCCAATCCTGAAAATCCAACATTATAAATTTCAATCACTACAATTATATACACACAAAAAAACGACTAACATATAAAAACATGGGCAAACCGATCCCAACGTCAATAATTGCAGTGAACCTCAAGCAAAACTCCTACATTAACAAATTAATAACGCAATTAATCCCCAATGCAATACACACACAACACTATGGGCACCAATAAACGAATGGAAAAAGTAAATCAAATCAAAAAACTAGACCAATTAAAATGCTCACCAAAGCCTCAGGATCGTAATGGTCACCTCGTTTCTCAAACGGACTCTGGCGATGGAGCAAAAAATCATGGCGGCGCGCGGTGAGAGAGAGAAATGGGTTTTAGAGAGAGAGTTTCAAGTGAGGAGGAAGGAGGGCCTCAACTTGGTTATTATCCGGACTTACCTACGAGTACCTTAATTGAAACGGTGCGTATCACTAATTAGTAATTGCCGGTCTTACCGATGGGTGATAGCCATATGAAACATTTTGCGCGGCTATAAATAAAATTTCAAATTAAAGTCTGTTATCCTCGGTAATTTAATAAATAAATTAAAAAAAAAACTTCAAACCCATCAAACCTTCGGTAATTTATGTCATAAATAATAAATAATAAAAATCTTTAATACCCATCGGTAAGGCGGTTGATAATTTATTTCAGAAATTCCCTTAAATTGGATATTCTTCTTGCTCGTTCGTTTATCGATAATTTAATTCGTGAATAATTAATTTTAAAAATCATAAGTACATGTCGTAAGTCGTCAATAATTTAATTCATAAATAATTAAATTTGAAATACCGATCAGTAATCCTATTGGTAAAAGATTTAATATATAAATAGTTAAATATAAGAGTTACCGTCGTCACTCGGTATACCCATCGGATAATATACCCTTCATTTGGCGGGTACTTTTCCAAAATTTACCGACTTATTTTCCAATGGGTATTAGCAGCACTCGTAATTATTTTCGAAAGCACGCTACCCTTCAGAAATACCATCAGTTATTTTCGACGGTTGTGTACCATCGGTTATTTGTGTTGGTAATCCACGTATTTCTGGTAGTGTTTCCATTAATCAACATTAAGTCCATACTATAAATAACACATACTGTCTCATATTTTGGCTGGTATTAGTTACGAGCAATGTTATTTTACATGCACTTTATTATTATTGAATGAGATTGTTGAGTTGAGTGAGTGGGGATATCTACTTTTTTTATGTGAAAATATCATTTCCCACTCATTAAATATGTATGAATGACATATAACTGAAAAATTATTCTACTTTCTCCCCATGCTACGTCGATTTTCACTCTAGGTTTTCTTGTGAACGCTCACTCTGAACCCACCTGCCATATGGGCCGTTAGAAGAGGAACAAAAACCGGCTGGTCCACGGAAACCGGCCTAATCTCAAACCGACTCAAAATGGAAGCCATTACATACTCCATCTGAATGAAAGCCATCTCCTTCCCAAGGCACACTCTTGGGCCAGCCTGAAAACTGGAAACTTGTAAGGGTTCAAACGTTTCAAAACCCCATTGTCATCTCCCGGTTCATCGAACCATCGGTCCGGTTTAAACTCATAGCAATCTTTCCCCCACAACACCTCCATCCTTCCCATCCCATACGGGAAATAGGTCACCCTATCTCCTTTTCCCACCCATGTGCCGTCCGGCAGCGAGTCCCTGTCGGCAGCATGCTTCGAGTCCCATGCCACCGGCGGGTACAGCCTCATGGACTCGCACAAACAAGCCTTCAGGAACCTCATCTCTTTCAAACCCTCGTAATCAAAAGGTCTCATCATCGACTCATCATCATCTTCTCCGCCTCCTCCAAAGACCTCCTTCACTTCCTTCACTATCAGGGCCTCTTTGCTAGGGTGCTTGGACAGCAACCAAAAGAGCCATGTCATGGCCGCAGATGTCGTGTCCCTGCCCGCCATTATCATGCTGATGACCATGTCCCTCACCATGATTTCATCGTGCCCCGCCTCCAGCAACCTCGCCAACAAATCGCTGCCATTATTATTATTATTGTTGTTATTCTTCTTCTTATTCTCTGCGATTTCTTTCTTCTTTATTCTAATCATCTCGAGCACTGACTCATGCACGAGCTTGACAGCTTCCTTGAGTGACCTCTCGGAGCCTATGTTCAACGCCCTCTTGATCTTCCACACAAGGAACACAGGCTCCGCTGCACGCATGGCGCTTATCTCGGAAGCGCTGTCGAATGCGACTACGAGAGGTGGCAGCGGTTGAGACAGGTCTAGGCAACAAGGGTCGTTGCCCAGTGACACTTTACAGATGGTGTCGAAGGTGAGCCTCCTTAGTATATCTTGCAAGTCCACGGTGTGGCCGCCATTGGAAGCCCATTCGAGCAGCGGGATCAGCCTATGTTGGACTTCTTCTTCGAGGGTCTTCACGATGAACTCTCGGAGGGACCTTGTGCTGAACTCGTGGCTCGCCAATTTGCGCTGCGTGGACCATAGCTCGCCGTCCACGTTGAATATGCCGCAGCCGAGAAGGTCCCCTAGGATCTCCGTGAAGGGTTTCCCTTTGGGGAAGTTGTGGAAATTGTTCTTGAGGATGTGTTCCACGTTGCAAGGGTTAGCCGTCACGATGGTGCGCCGCGCGCCGAGGCGCCGCACCACGATGGTTTGCGTTGGGGATTGGGACAAGTGCTCGGTGTACCAGTCCAAGAGGCGGTGCCGGTTCTCGTAGAAAGAGATGAGGGAACCAATGATTGGGTATGAGGGAGGGGCATGACCATGGGTTGTTTTATTGGGCTTGTGATTATGGTCAGGCTGCGAGTTGAACACTGAGGAAGGGAAGTAGAAAAGGAGAAGCCCTAGGAAGAAGAAAAGCGCAATGAAAATGAACATTGCTGGCTGGTGAGTAACTGAGAACAGTAATACTCCTATACTGAGGTTGGAATATGAGTGGGGTAAGATAGAGATAGGTTGAGTGAAGAAGAGAATGGAGTGTTGGACGCCATATATAGTTGTAAGGAATACATGGAGAGAAAAGGGGCGCAGACCGTTGATTGTTTGTCAAATTGTCAGATGGAACAGTGGAGAGCACTTGAGCACGTGATTCATAAGCTGAAAATTAACAATGATGCTGGCTATGACGTAAACCAAAGCGTGAAAAAAATTGAAAAAGACCCAACAAAAAAAGAAGAAAAAGAAGATCATAGGTGTCTGGCCATATTGATGTGGATAGGAATGGGCGATGCTACATGAGCAGCTGTGTCATGCGCCGAAATCTTATATATCATCACATGGTGCACGTGGATTTCTATAGAGTTATATATTTTAACACTTAATTTTGGATATTTAATTTAAACATTCACTCCATTACTATTAGATATTATAGGTGGATAAAAATAATAAAAATTAACATTACATCTAATAATAATGATATGAGTATTTTACTTAGACACATATTTTTAAGTATTATAATAACATTTTTTATTCTATATAATTGATCTAACACTTTGATTATGTTTAATTTTACTATTTTAGCAACCAACTAACCATGTCAAATTAAACTGAAACAACTGAGCATACGTTTGTTTGAGTGATGAAAAAGGAAGGAAAATTTTCGTAAATGGGCATCTATATAGAATTCTATACACAAAATTACATATATAAAACTACATACAAAATTTATTTATAATTTTTTTTATTTTTATCCTTAACCCAACATATAAATATATTATTTTGCATGCTCTCAGAATGGTTGAAAATTTGTCTCACATCATGAGACTGACTTGTATATCTCATAATTTTAACATTGAATACATTTTTATATGTGAGTACAATTATTTTAAAAGTTTATTTCCTGTCTTTATTTTTGAATAAAATTCTCAATGCCTTGCTCTCAGTACTAAAGATTTTGGGTCACCGACCAGTTTTGGAACGTGGCTTTTATTATTGATTCATATGCTAACAAAATAAGGCTCAAGCTTTTCATAAAGAAGAGGAGCGAATAAGATTGCTGCTGCGTCATATATACAATCAATAGAAAACTAGAAAGCAACAGCACTATTATTATTAGGCAATTCAATACAAAGAAACCACCACATCATTCGCATAGTCGGCAACCTGTTGCTGTCTTCTTCTTCTGCATTATCACCATTCAACTGTTTTTGTGACCTCTATGCTTCGTTTCAAATTTACTCCAAGACTTACGTATAATCTCGTTCTTAATACGGCTGTTTAAGAAAGATATTTTTATTGTAATATAGTATACTTCTAATTGAGTGTAACCAATTCCAGACAAATCTCAAATCCCACAAGCATTCTTGTTTTGGAATGTGGCTTTTGCTTTGTTGTTCATAATATAAAATTTGATTTTGGTTATTACTTTCCCATCTTTGAATAATTATCTATTTTAAAAAAAATTTATCTAGAAATAATTATCCATTTTACGAACTTAAATAGCATTAATTATATCTTTTCAATAATACATCTACTAAATACTATTAAAGGAGGAGAGAAATATAATAGAGTAGAGAACTAAAAGTTGGAACATTAAAAAAATGAATAATTCAATAAATTATTTTTAATTTTTTCTAACGTTAATATTTTCTTAATTATTTATTTAATTCCAGGACGCATTTATAAACAATTATTTAAGAATGAATGGAATATATGTAAGATTATCTGCTCGATACATTTGGAACCTATATTGTAGTGCATGCTAGCTTGGATAAAGGTGTCTCTCATTCTATGTTGGTACATAATAATAAAATATGATTATTTCCCTCTAAACTTATAATACGTTATAATTTTTAGAAAAATATATTCATGGATAATTCATATATTTATAATACGTTCTATTTCTTTTTTATTCAATATCATTTCCATGAGTGAATGGTAGCAATCATTTCCATATGTGAATAGCAATTATTCCCAAAATAAAAAGGAGTTAACAATGATGGATCTTTATTATTCAAAATTAACTAAGAAAAAATATAATAGATTTATTTCTCAATTTAAGAAGATTTATATATTCCTAGAAAAGAATATGTTAAAGCATTATTCCCTGAAATGAATGAATTTATTATTTACACCATTTAAAGCGTGCTTCGTTATATAAAATAAATTTATACATTTTGAAAATGACTATTTTCATATTTTACATTCTCTGAAGAGAATGTAATTGCTGAGGATGATTTTGAATATTTGTTATTGAGTATTTATAATAAGATAATGGATTCATTTAGTTTCATTCTTTGTTACTTTTATAAAGGATTATGTCTAAATATTTTTAAAAAATCCTACTTATCTTTTTTTTAATAAAGGACAAAGAAGATATGTGACCGTAAAAAAATGGTTATATTTTAAAAGCTTATTACAACGGTTGCATTATTGATAAATATATATTGAAAGTATTCTTGACTTTTAATGTCTCAAATATGCTCTAGAGTAGCATTTAGGACTTTACAACATATACATATTGATCACATATGCCTTATTATCATGGCTAGATAAAATAATGAGTTTAGGGTTTAGTCATGAAAAAAAAAATTCATAAAACTTGCTCAATTGGCTTTGTTCTATTATCTAAAGTGAATGTGACAAAAATTATAACCCCAGAAATGACTAAGTTTCTTAAGTGAACTTGATAAATATTATCATTATGGCTCAAAGTAAATTTGACACATAGCTATCGTACGTTAAGACATTTATTTTATCTTTACCAAGTATTATTAGAGGAGAATAAAAAAAAGCTAGAACTATTTTTTTTCCAATATACATTATGAAATCATTTCATGATTAATATGATAGTCATTTGGATGTATCTTTTTATCATTAAATATTTTAATAGAAATATTAATTATTTGATTTAATAAAGACAATTTTGATTAGATGTATTTTTTAGTGATATTTTATGTAAAAAACTTTAGTATTCAATTGTTCTTAATATTGAATAAAAATAATTATGCTATTTATGGCATATTTCATAATCATTAATTATATTTTTATGTGATATTGTTAAAATTTAACATATCATTCACTTTATCGTTTTATGTCACAAGATAATCTTATTTATTCTAAATATTAATATATCACAAAATAATAATATACAATATTGATATTTTCATGATACTTATGATATATGTGTTTATATCAGTATCATATCATGATTTTGATGATTTATTATAAAACCCTAATTATTAACCTCTTATGCGTATGTTATAATTGGCCAATTATTAGTTTTTTTACATTTTGATTTCATATATTTAGTTATTCAAAAATACTTCTAGCAGAAAATAAGGGATAAATTTTTTAAAAACTTAAAATGACAATAGCCTCGTTGTTAGTGCATAAATAGAACTAATGCAATAACCTATGAGTGAAATTGCATTTCCATAATAATAAACATATAACAGAACAAATGTTGGATATTATAAACATTTAACAACACATGTCATCACATGAATACATAAATAAGGTACTAATACATCATAAAGAGGCATGAGTCCATGAGGGACAACCATACCTGATACAAATCACATGAATCATGTAACATCCCCTCCTGTTAAGTCACAAACCAACACGGGTCTTTTCAACGTGCTTTCCATAAAGCATAAGAATCTCAAAATAAAGAAAACATAAATAAGGATCAATAGTCTATATATGCTTAATAGACAAATACAAAATATATAGAAGGTAATAACAATAAAGTCTCTAAGTATGGGCTAGCTCCAAGTCATACTATAAGGACTCTAGCATCTTCGTCCGTTGGCTTTTTGAAGATGCACGATGAAAAATGAGGTATGAGAGACACTCACTTATCTTGCTTCTAATTCTTAGCTTTTTGCATGAGTTTAATTGAGTTATTGATGTAATTAATTAGGATTTGACTTGTTCCTCATTGTGTACACTTATAGAATCATTGACTATTATACCATTTGTAACATTATTCCTGTTTCATGGATTGATGATTATTCAAACCAACCGGGTCTCTTTCTACGTGCTTTGTTCTCACTTACACGTTTCTGGGATTCCATCAGGAAGGTCACTTTGCCAAAATTACCAAGTTATTACTATTATTTGGAGTTCTTTCATGATCATTGTTGTAATCCTCCAAAAGATGATAGATTTCTTTATAGTGTAAAGATTTCAATGGATTAGATGATGTTTAGACATCTTTTTTATATTAAATACATTGGTTCTTAATGTTCTGCAATTTCATTCCTATAATTATTGTGCTGATTGCTATAATCTTTTCTGGAATAACTAAATTGAATCGTCATTTAAGGAAACTCTTTGGGCATAAATAAATCTATTGGTTTATAAGGAGAACATTAGAATTAACTTTCCAATTAGGTTAAGCTATAGCAATTGGATCATTAAATCAATGTGTGATTTCTAAATAAATACAATCTATTTATTAGTTATTAATTTGCATTGGTCAAATTCTAAGTATGGATTGTCAATAGTATAATTGCTAGTAATTTATTACTAATAGCTACCAATGGGTTTAATATTTGGTCAATGATAACTAATTTTCAATCTAGGAATACCTTGCACTATATTGCTTACTTCACTTATGCTATTATCTTTTAATTTAAATTGCTTAATTTTTGTTTTTAAATGAATTTTTCCAACTATTGTGATTTCCTTATAGAATCATTGACTTTTATACATTTTGTGAACTTAATTGAAATAATTCCTAATTAGTTGCTATTAGCCTCTCTCAAGAATCCAAAGAAATCTCTCTTAAATCTTCTTCATCTCTATCTCCAGCCACTTCTTTAATTATAAAATAAGTAGGTGCTTTAATTCATTTAGTTGGTTCATATAGAATGATTATTGCTATTATTTTAAGACTCTAGGAAATCTTCATTGTTGTAATCCTCAATAGATAGATGATGATTTCTTTACTAGTGTAAAGATTTCAAAATGGATTAGAAAATGTAATGAAACAAGTCATATACATCTTAACACTTTGGTTTTCTTTATGTTCTTTAATTTATATTCCTATAATTATTGTGGTGATTACTATAATCTTTATTGGAATAACTATTGCCTACACTCTAGTCACCTATCACCTATGGTGAGCATAAATTGATAAATCTATTGGTTTATGTTTGAAGGAGAACATTAGAATTAACTTTCCAATTAGAGGTTAAGCTATAGCAATTGGTTCATTAAATCAATGTGTGATTTCTAAATAAATTGAATCTCATTTATTAGTTATTAATTTGCATTGGTCAAATTCTAAACTTTAAATTTAATAGTATAATTGCTAGTAATTTATTACTAATAGCTCACCAATGGGTTTAATATTTGGTCAACTGATAACTAATTTTCAATCCTAGGAATACCACTCAACATACATAATGGAGCATCTCATAAGTCATTAATTTAAAGCTTAACTTTCATATAAAATTCTCTTAATTTTTAGGAACTAAGTGTACACTTTTCCATTACAATGACCTAGTTTACATTTCCTTCATTTTTTGTTTAACATTTTAGTCATTGAAATAATTCCTAAATTGAAACCAATTGCCGAAGACTTAGCTAGCGTCCAAAGTCAATATTTAATTAAACAAAATGCATTTCTAAATACCATTCGTTATACATTCTCAAACTCAAATAAGATAATTCATTTAATTAACATATTCAACCCCAAACCAGAATTTTATATTTAACAAATATTTTAAGACAAAATTATCAATGCAAATGTATTCTATTACAATGCATGATGTAACAAAATAAAGCAAAGGATGCAAGAAATCAAGTCACATTGTCACTGTATGATAACAAGTCAAATTACAACTTTAACACTTTTTTAAACATTTCATCCAAACAACTCATTTAAACTCCATCTAACCACTCAAAATCCCGTTGATTTAACTATTGCCTACACTCTAGATCACCTATCACCTATGGTGAACTCAAATTAACCAGCTGTCGCTAATTTGAAAAGAAAAATAGAACTTTCTCCCCATATCGCCTAGACCAACCACATCACCGCCTCAGCGATTTAACTATTGCCTACACTCTGATTCACCTATTGCCTAGGATAAGTTCAACCTAACTAGCCATCGCTAGATTTAAATGGGGAATAGAAAGGGAACTTCACTTAAACTTTAAATTTAACTTCCTCACATCTTACTTGCAACATAATGGAAAAGTCTCATAAATTATTAGGAGACATATGCACAACCTTTACGCATCTAAATGAGCATCTCATAAGTCATTAGGAGTCATAAGCACAACTTTCATATAAAATTCTCTTAAGTTATTAGGAGACATAAACATACCCTTTATACATTACAATGACAAAGCTTACATTTCCTTCATTTCACATTTCAAGAATTTAACATTTTAAAGTCACTCAAAGCATAACATAAATATGCCTAAACCAATCCGGAAAAAGACCAAACCTAGCTAGCAATCTAGTCACATATTCCACAATAGAAACAACAATGACATTTCTAAATACCATTCACATATACATATCTCAAACTCACAATAACAAGATAATATCAAATTTAGATTAACATATTCAACCCCAAACCAGAATTTTATATTTCAAGTCAAATAAAGTAGTTCAAAGACACCAAATTATCAATCCAAATGTATTCTCATTACACCATAATACTTGTACACAAAACCAAAGCCAAGGATGCAAGAAATCAAGTTCACATTGTCACTTTATGATAGGAACACACATGCTGAAATTTTTCCAGCAACTAACACCATTTAAATCAAGACATTTCATGACCAAAGGAACTCATTTAAACTCCCAATAGCTAAAGCACTCAAAATAATGAACCTTTTCTAAACATTATAATCCACATAACAAGCAAAACAACTCCTAAATACCCATTAAAATAGTAAATCTAAGAATGAAAAAAAAGGAAACTCAAGCTCAAATCTTCATTCATCATCCATCCAAATCAAAGAATACAAAAACCCCTTATCAACATATCATTTTCGGGTTTCATTTTCTAGCAGAAACATTACTCCAAACAACCAAGTTTAAAGCTTAATAACATGTAAAAATGGAGGATTTTTCACAATAACCCCTTACCAACCTGAAGGAGTCCAAGGAAAGGAATGTTTGGGAGCTTGAGGAGGTGAAAAGGGGGCCAAAAATCTCCTCCCTTGAGCTTGAGAAGTCCATGGCTAGTAGCTATAATTAGGGAAGGGGATGAGCTTTTCCTTGCAAATATAGTTGAATTTTAGTGTTTGGATGTCAGCGAATGGACGGGAAGAAGTGGGCTAAAGATTCATGGTGATGGTGGTGATGATTCGAAGTGAAAATAAGAGGAAGAAGATGAAGAAAATGTGAAATGGTGGGGAAGGATGGAGGGAGGCCATGGATGATGTTTTCAAAGGGGATTAGGGTTGCATTTTGTCATGTTTCATTAAAGGGTAGTGTGAGTATTAAGTGGGGGTTAGGGGATACTAGTGTAATTTGCTCCTAATCTCATGAAATGATAAAAATAAATGCAAAACAACAAATAAACCATATTTCTTTGCACCATGAATTCAAATAATTTACATGATATAGGGTGTCTTGAAACTTTAAACTTTTGAGGGGGAATTTGAAATTTTAAATTGGAGGGAGCTCTAATTTTCAAAAAGCACTAATGTTAGCTTTTAAAATAATTAAACACAATAATTAACATAACCATGTATTTAAATTATTAAGAGGCTAAAATTAATCAGAAAAGATTAATTATAGAGTAATTAATTAATTAAGAGAATTAACTCTTAATTATACTCAACTAATATTAATAAACCATGATTAACACATAACTAAAATAACACAAAAATTGGGGTATATATTACATTTATCTTTATGAAGTGATTAAACATGATAAGTTTCTTTTCACTTACATGATATGTTAATGCTTTGATGATATATTTTGATATGTTTTTATCCATCTTGTTATGAGATAATAAAATCTTAATGTGATTATTAGTATGTGAATATGATTGAAGGCTTCAGAAGAGCTATTGTCACCTTTCTGAAGAAACAAAAATTAATTAGAAATATTAATTGTAAATGAAGATATAGTATAGGAAGAAGAGTTAAATTGTGCTTTCAAATTTTTTTGCTTTTTGAAAACTCAAACAAAGTCTATAAAGTGCTTTAAACTTGAAGGCAGCAGAAAAACACAAGTTAATAGGTTTTAGAAAGTTACTTTCTGAAGTGTTAGAAAAACTAAAAAATTCAGAAAAATGTTTAAGCTAAAATAAATGTTTACACAATAAAATGAATAACACATAGTAATTTAAAGAGATAGGAAAGAGGAATATCACACGAGATATTTTATCCTGGTTTAGCCAAACATGCCTACATCTAATTCTTAACAAACCTGTTGAGTTCCACTATCAATCACTTTCTCAACTTGAGAAAGTTAGATATTCTTTTCACTAGCTTTCTTAAGCTATTTCCAGTTAGCATTTAATATATTCAACTCTCACTCAAAAGTAGTTTTGATCCTAGCCTCTCTAAGCTTATCTCACATTGATCACTAATGGATCAACGTACAAAAGATAGGCTTTGGTGTTTAACACTCCAAGAAAACGCTCAAGTTTCCTAAGATAATGAAAGTGTATAAGGAAATAACTTGAGAGACTTCTTTCTAATCTTATAATCAAGAATATTTGCTAAGAAACACAAGAAAGAAGATTTTTCTTTTTAGAAGCTGAAATTAGTGTAAGAAAGAATTTCAAAAAGTATAACAGATGCTTGAAAGTTAAATGTACAAAATTTCCTTCAAGTTTGAAGGCTTCCTCTTATACTTGAATTTCAAATGGACTATTGTCCCCTTGATCTTTTCTCCTTTTGACACATGTTGATCAAATTTTGTGTGTCTTAGAATTTGTCTTCTAGGAACATGTGCTGAGATGTGTCATAAACGCTATATAGTATAGGTAGAAAAGGCACGAGAAGGGGGTTGAATCGTACTTTTCCTTTTTTTCCTTTCTTGTTTCTGAAAAACTTAAACAATTTACTATTAAATATTTACCTTAAAGAGTAGCAAAAATAACATTAGCTATGTCAAAAAGTAACTTTCTAAACTATAACAAATATGATAAAAACGTGTGTGAGCAAGTTTTTTAGGAAACATGATATAACAGGCACAAAGTAGTAAATAAAAGAGAATTAAGGGAGAAGAAGATACCGTACAAGTGTTTTTATATTGGTTTGGCTAATCTGCCTACATCCAGTTTTCAAACACCGTTGAGTTCCACTAAAACCTTTTGCAACCTGGGAAAGTTGGATAGTCTTTACAGGCCTTTGCAAGCTTTTACTAGTGACCAATAGCTCACTCTACTATCACAACCGTAGTCTTTGATAAGCTTCTCCAAGCTAACACAGTGGCCAGGAGCTCACTTTACTATTACATTAAAAGTAGTATTTTCTTAGCTTCTCCAAGTTAACTCACAACAATCACTCCTGGATTGATGTAATACTGGTATACACGTATTAGTAGACAAGTCCAATATGCCCCCAAGGTCCCCTAGGACCCACCGATGTTACTAGGAATGCCTCGGATGCGTAAAAGGACCAAGGATGCAGTTTGGGCTCCTGTTGCTGAGAATTTGAGACAGGCTAGCTATAGCAAGTTGTGCTCGTTGTAGCAAGCGAGCCCGATGTCGAGTACAAAATGATGCAATTTCATTTAATGAGCCCTCATCCCTTCGGCTCCCCTATTTAGAAATCAAAAACCCTCATCCTCCAAGCTCTCCCAAATTCTTCTCACTCAATCCACTCAAATCATTCTCTTAAAGATCAAAGGTAAGAGATTTTGTGGGTTTAGTTATCTCGTTCCTCTCCATTTCATGTTCTAGGGTTTAGACTTTATTGTTTCTTAGTTAATATCAAGTGGGGGGTGCCCCCCAATATTGTTAAGTTAGATTAGAGTTATCTAGATGTTGTTAGGGATTAATCTAGAGTTTATGGTTGCTCTATGGCGGTGTTGGTGCCATTCCCGCTCCATGGAGCTCCTTTGGTGTTGCTGTCTCTTGTTCTTCCTCTCTATATGAGTGAGTTTGATCTCATAGCCTTAGTTTCCTCATTATGAATATGTGTCTTGCATGATGATTGTCAAATATGAAAATTTGAAATGAAAATATGATACAAATATGTATTTACAAGTGATGACAAAACTAGCAAAGTTTATGATTTTTATTTTCATCATGAAAACATATTTTAGAAAACCATGAGACCATCTATTGCTAAATGTTTTTTGCAAGAGAGCCAGAGTATGGATATGTTTATATTTAGAGATTTTATGATTTCCATAATGATTTCAAGAGTAGTATGCTTGTATGATAGAACTTTTAAACTTAGAGTAGAGCCCAATTACAAGATTCAGAGAAAGAATGAGTTTTCATGATTTAGAGACTAGCCAGTAGTTATTTTCAGTCGTTATGAGTATATTTATGCATAATGATCATTAAGTATGAGTTAGATATGAAAGTATGATATTAGAATTATATAGTTTCTAAAAAGTATATTAACTCGACACGTGGTTTAGAATTTAGTCAAAGGAATTTTTGAGTACGAATCTTCATATGATTCATGACAGGTTGGCAGCTACATACTCTGTAGGCTTTAGAAATCAAAATGTCTATAAGTAGGTGATCCCTTGGACATGATTTCATGGCCATAGTTATACTAAGGTCAGATTGTTAGAGTTACATGGATTCAGAGCTCCAGAGTACTATGAGTTTATTGTTGATTTTATTTATTTTCAGTTGAGTTATGTATGATCAATATTATTAAATAGCCATGGAAGCAATATTATTAAATACCCATGGAGGCAATCCTTGTAAACAACCATGAAGGCGAATCCAGTAAATAACCATGGAGGCAATCCCTTTAAACAGCCATGGTGGCAATCCCAGAAATTGAACCTAGTTAGGTGCCCAGGCTTTCCACCAGGGACATGGTTCGCCAAGGATCGTAAGATTATAGACAGAAGCTCATGTTCGCTAGGGACTGGGCATTACTTTTTAGATAGAAACAATTATTCTATTTACGTATATATGTAAATATGAAGAATGTTTTGGAGCTTGTTTTATTATTATCATTAGTATTATTTTTATTATGGTTATTATTATTATTGTTATTATGATTTCATACATCCTGTTGTTGTTATCCCATGAAGGGGGTTTTAGGTGAGAATTCACTCAAGTTTTAGATGAAACTCGCCCTCTCCTTTTTCCTTTAGATACATTAGCTGCTATGGGTTCTTCTCAGCCACCTCTCCCCAGTAGTAAGGCTTTTCAATTGGTGAGCTTCACTTTTGAGTGAAGTATTCTTTTGTTGTTAATATAAAGTGCTCTAGTATCATGACGGGTAGGGAGACCATGGAGTTATCTGCATGTTTTACATCATGATTTTGCCTTATACTATATTTACATGAATATAGTTTATTTTGGTATAAAGAGCAACTCATTATGTTTTGTATTAGAAAGAGATTTAGAGTTGGTTTATGAAATTATTCATTATGATCTCATTTTCAAGAGAATGAAGATTTATTTCATAAGATGAAATTATGTTTTAGAGATGGATTATATTATCAAACTTTGCATATAGAAAGACTCAGAGTTCATGAGGCTTATGTGGGGATAGGATTCCTCACGTGCCAATTACATTCTCAAGTGGGTCGCGACAAAGTGGTATCAGAGACATAGGTTTCCCTGCATAGTACTGGAGCAAGTGTCCACAAATACATGACATTTATGTAAATGGAATCACGGCCATTTGCACTAACGTGATGTTAATTGAGGCCTTTAGGAAGAGTCAGTCATGTCTAGATTAAGTATTAGTCTCTGTCATTTCTTGGAATTCTTGATTTAGTCTCCTATCCCTTTTCCTTTCCTCTGGATGAGCTATGTAACCCATTAACCGTTATCGTTATTGCCATCGTATTAGCACCATGTCATTAGTCCCGTTACATATGATGCCTCCAGGCCGTTTTAAACCTGCAGAGATAGTCAGTGACATTTGAGCTTAAGTACATCAAAGGGAGCACAAGCAGGAATGATTAGCTTAGACAGAGGTCAGCAACGGGTACTGTTAGCCAGGTCCATCGCTCTTAGTGCCATCCACGATGTGTCCCAATATCACCTAACCAAAAGGTCAACGGCACAACCAACCAAAGTAGGAAGGTTTAGTACAAACCAATCGATCTGCCCTTGTTTGTTTGGTAATGGGAAAGCACCATGGAGGTCAATACCTGTGGGCACACGGTATCCTACGAATACAATTAGAGATGGTGCATGTAGAATGATTGCCCGTTATCTTAGAGAGCTACAAGTCAGAGAGGAAACTTTATAACTTAGAGAAAAGAGTTTGCATGAGAGTGGTCTGGAGCTAGGAGGTTGAATCGCAATGAAAGCATAAGTCATGTATATAGGCATACTATAGGATTTATGCTTCGTTTCAGATGTGTTAAATTATTTGAAATAATATTTGATACCATGAACACCGTGTGTGTCATGCCCCTAAGGATGTATTGCTGCATGGTTTATGTTTGTGAACTGTGTTTTTGCATGATAAGAGTGTAGAATGCATGTGGAGTATGTTAATGACCCGGTGTAAAGTGCTTATCTGTTTGAATTCCATTATGATTATGCATGATATGAGTATAGTATGCATGCCCAATATGAGAATAACATGGTACGAATTGCTAGTTTAGTTTTGGACATTCATGGGATCATTATGCATCACATCTGATTGCTTTGATTGCTGCTTATTATTCTTTTCCAATCATGTGCATAAAGTGAATGTGTTAGAAAACATATATGTTTTATTTTCTTGATAATGATTGGCAGATAAGTTGGGGTAATCTTTCATTAGAGTGTAAATAATTAATACCGTAGAGATTACCTATAGCTAGGAAGGTGAAGTAATAAGATTGGATGATAGTTTTATGTGAGTTTGGCATTGTATGTACATGATTAGAGTGGCTTAGCGATTTGAATCTTAGATGTAGATAATTGGTATAATGAAGTTGAGGAATTCATATTTGTAGGATGCATGCTTGTTCCTCTAGCCCATGCATATAAGTTAGATAAAAGAGACTTAAATAAAATTTATCATGCTTAAGTTGCAGTTTGGTAATACAATAGTAAGAAGTTAATGGGCTTGGTAAGGTACTAAGAAGCATGTTGTTTACCTCAATTATATGTACGTGTATGATGTGTGAACATGATTGAATGTTTAGAATGCATGTGTTTATATTTGAGAAAGTTTGGTTAAGGATTCGGAGGTTAAAGGAAAGAAAATTTAATCCATGATGTATGCAATGTGTTGCATTTATGCGTGATAAGAGTAAAAAAAAAAGAGACATGTAGTTGATGAACCTGACCTTGAATGTTGAAACATGTTAATTGAGAATGGTGCTTATGAATGCCACGTTTATTCTTTGTATCTTCTATGTGCATGAATAAGTTAGTTGTGAATTCCATACTTGACATTCATAGAGATAATAAGAGAGTTCAGAAACTAAGGACTAGGAGTCCCTATTGTGTCAGTTGATTAGACGTAAGAAAGAGAACCAGGGCAAGGATGCAAATGACGTTGAGCCCCCATCTTAGAGAGCTCACGCATGCACGAGGCGTAGCATATATGCTTATCCAGGACTGCACTGTGGAAAAGGGCTGCTCTTGGAGGCGAAGTCGCCCAATGTAAGTGTCATGATATGAGCCATTGTCATCTCGATTGGAAAGGGCCCCTTGGAGGCGAGCTGCCTAGATGTGACAATTAGCATCCTCAGCTAGAGTAATGGAGTAGTGGCCTTTAGGATGGCACTATCTCCAAAGTCCTAGCTAATACAGCCAGGAGTATCCTGTCAAATGTTTCGGCATTCAAGCCCATCCATGAAACCCAGAGTGGGTTAAGTATTCCATTTCTTTGATCTTCTAGTTATGCAAGTTTAGATTTGGGGACCAAATGTTTAAAGGAGGGAAGTATGTAATACCTGGTGTACATGTGTCAGGAGATAAGTCAGGTAAGGCCCTAGGGGACTCTAGGGCCCACCAGCATTGCTAGGAAAGCCCTAGATGCGTAAAAGGGCCAAGATGTAGTTTGGGATGCTATTGCTACAAAATTCTTAAAACAGGCTTGCTATAGTGAGTTATGCTCAGGTGATGGCATATTGTATAGTGATCAGAAAAACTCTCCCTCCTGTTGATTCCTTCGGTGGTAGGTGATGAAAACCTTAACAACGATGAAAAAATAGATCAAAAAAGGGAAAAATGAAGTAGGTCAAATTCAAAGAGATGAAACGATTAAGTGAAAACCCGTAACCTCGCGGAAGCTTTGGTACAAAGGAGAAACCTCCATGGTGCTAACTGTTCATACTTCACAAATTAAAAATAAATAAATAAATAAAGAAGATTAATAGGAAAAGCAGGTGGAGAAAGATACCTTTGGAAGAGAATGGAAGAAAAATAGAAATAGTGGTTTGGGGTTCCTTTTGAGGCAAAATAAAATATTAGTATACTTCTTGTTCCTTATTATCAAAGAGTTAGATTAGATGATGAAGCCACAACAAAAAATATATAGAAAGGAACAATAAAGAATTGAGAATGGGGAACTTGGTGGAAAAAGAATGAGGAGATGAAGGCTGCAACAACGAGGAGAGACAACGGCCTAAGATGAGCCACGTTGAATTAAAATCTCAACTTGATGCTTCGAACAAAAAGAGAAGCAATTAACAACATTTCAAAAGAGACAAGCAAATTGGATACATAAAGATAAATAGGATAAGTATGCATGACAAGCCAACAGATGCCAACATAATAATATAATTTATACTCAATTTATTGAATAAGAATCCAAAATGTCAATCTCTAAAATTTTCTTATTTCGTAACCATTTTTTTCTCCTTTGATACCAACAGATGTCATTGAATGAAAACATGTGAATATGATGCTCTAGCCATTGAAATCACATACAAAAGGCGCTATTTACATTGCTTGCAGACACTACATGTGATAGATTTAATGCTTGAGTCCTGATTTCATTTATAGGGTCCCCATGGCCAACAAAACTTTGCAGGGACGACAACATCATGTCAATAAGCAATAGGAATTATAAGAAAATTTCCAACATTATTGAATTAAAAATAAATTAAGGTTTAACTTGCCAATACTTCCTCCAGAAAAAAGAACTGTGAATTACAACAACCAATAATAAATATAAAATTATGTAATCATCTAGTTCCTCTAATTCAAGTAGACTGATTAACAACCACCATTGACACAAATTATAATCATGTGCTCTTTTTTTTGTAAAAGAGAAAACTCAATCCTTGAATGATGTGAAATACCTTGTATATCTTGTCAATGCCAGTATCAAGACTCAAATTATACCATTGATTCCTCCAGCTACAACAAAAGGGTCCCATCAACATTGCATGCCCAACTCATTGCGTAAAAAGATTCATCCTTTTGGTCTACAAAATAGATAAAATTGAAACACTTTCCCAATAACAATTTCAAATTAAAGAAAAAAAAATACTCAGCTAGAAACAACAAAATCTTCAAGCTAGAAAGACAACATTCTTGACTTACATCCTCATCAACATAAGATTGCAAAACAATAATAACTTCTCTCAAGGCAGTGATACACCATAATCTAGTCAATTAAGAATAGAAAAAAAAACCATTTAATCAAATTGAAGATTGAGATAACAAGCTTATGCTATGAGGGTTTCAATCATAATTGGAGGAAACTAGGAAATAAGAGAAAATGTTTCAAACTTTGATGACCCAACAACATTAACAAGAAGAAAAGGAAAAGGAGTAACCCTATTGCCACCAATAGTGGCAAAGACGTTGAGGTAGAGTCGATGAAGTTGAAAACAATGGCGTATAGAGGGTTCTTCCCTTCCTGGAGGCGATCGATGACGTATAGTCTCTCTTTTCGAAGGAGTCAATGAACTAACCATTGGCGTTTTGATTGGAAATGAGAATTGACACTAAGCAAGCAAAAGATAACAATAGTGAAAAGTTGTACCTTAGCAAAGAAAAAGTGGAACTATTTAGATTGGAGATAGTAGTGATGATATAGGACACTATAGTGGTGGTGGTCTTGCAATTGGTTTCAGCATCTTCTTCTTTGTTCGCTCGCTCACATGCACTCCTTCCTCTACTCAAGTCACAATAAAATGATTGAAGCAAAACGAAGGATTGGATGGCTAGGTAGCTAAGTTGTTCTATTGTTTTGTCCTTTCTCACTAATCTTGAACCAAGACAACTATAACACCCTAAAAATTATTTAAAAATTAGTTTGAGCTTTATTAGTCATAATTTTAAAAATCTGATAGTTTTAGCAACGATGAGAATGACTCAATGGATGTGTTAAAAAAAAATTTTCCAGGCGAGGTGTGAATAGTGACCTTGCGGGCCCCACGCCAGTCGAGACGCGAAACTTTAGAATTGGAACAGATGCCCAAACTGAGAAATTATAGGATTACGATTAGAAATGGTAAGGAATGAGAATTATAGGCCTGGAATTAATTTTCAGGCAATGTTTGATTACCCGGTACGTGTTTTACCTTCGGTAAAATTTTAGTGTGCGATTTTTAACACTTAAAGATAGTTTAATCATGGTGAATAGATAATGTATATCCATTCAACACATGTGTAAGGCTAAGATGTAACCTTGAAGTCCAAGATTAAATCCTAGCCATGCATCTTATTTTCTTTCTTTAAGAATTATCTTTTATATTATATAATATTCAAGCTTTCTTTACAAGCTAAACACAACACCAACCTTCTCCATTAAGCCACCCATATTTCGGCCAGAAGAAAAAAAACATAAACCTCCTTTTCCATTTCTCAAGAGCTCCAAACTTGAATTCCAACCTCAAAAACCTTAGTCTAGACTTGTTAAAATCATAACTTTCCTTTACTAAACATGTTCCACACATCAATACTTACAAATCTAATTGATTAAAATCTCAATTCCTCATCAATCCTCACCTTGATACATCACTACCTTACTGCTTAGGAAGCCTTTGGGCTTGATTTGGTGGCCTTGAAGTAAGGAGGAATCATTTGGTGGCCTCATCAATCACTTGCAAAGTAGGGTTTTGTATTCTTATTTGTTGTGATTCTGTTTTTCCATATTTTCACCTCTTGGAATTTCAAATTTTCTGGTTGTAATGCATGATTATACCTAGATATACATGTATTTTGCATAGGTGGAGTAGTTTGGTATTGTGGAAAAATCATTTTTATCAAAAGAGATGTTAATTTAGGATGCTGATTCTAGATTGGTGACAGCAGGGATTCTTCACAAATTTTCTGGTATAATTGTAGGTATTCTTATAAGCTAGAAAAATTATATGTTGAAGTTAACATCCTAAGGCAACTCCATGAGTTTTCTTGGGTCATGTTAAAGACTTTTACTAGTTGAAAAAAAATATGAACCAAACTGATATCAATATTGCTTAGATTGTTTGATTAGAAGCTGTGAATTTTGCTAATTTTGTTATCATAGCAAATGATTGATTTTTCCTTTAAACTTTTTACAGAGTGTTAGAAACATCTTGAAATTTAACTATGATTTTTATTCTGAATTGATTCAGTTATTTTCTAGGGTTAAAAATCATGAATTCCGATTTTGAGCTAGACTAAGTGGTCCCTGACCATCGAATTTGTCTAATTTTGTTAACATAGTTATAGAAGGATTCTTATTCTGAAATTTTTACAAGGCATTGTGGACACCTTGAGATGTCATGGAGAATTTTTTTAGGGTTTGAATTGGTTGTTTGATATGTAAAATAAATCTTGCTACTTAAGCATAAATTCTGCCAACATGCTAGAATTGAATCCAAGTATTGATTTGGTGATATAATGACTTTTAATTCAAGTATGATGTGAATGAATGTATACATATGGCTCATGTATGCATTTGAGAAAAGAAAAAAGTACATGATGCAAGTTAAATGAGAAAGATAATGTATAAATTTACATATTCTGACGTATGAACAAAATAAAAACAAGACTTATATTGGGTAAAGGGGAAGACAAAAAGAAGAACTTCCCTAGAGAAAGGGGAAGGCAAAAAAAGGAATTGTCCTAGAGATATTGTGAGTCGGTAGACATATTGGCTAGGAATAGATCTGCGTGAGATTCGGAAAAGGAAAAAAATGAAGTCCAATGATCACATATAGGAATGAGCTCAGTTTTATAGCAGTCTATTTACCTTGTGTGGTGTGATCCACTATAAATACCATGTGGTATAAACTAAGAGTATAAAATAAGTCTTTCCTATGTCAATGAAAAGAGAGTGATTTGATTTCTACGACTATAAGTAAAACCAGGTCACTTTGAGATAGTTTCACTGCATATATTATATGCATACTCATGTTATTCTGAATTGTTTGCCTAGGATGACTTACTATGTGTTTTAGCTTTATGATATATGTGCACTAAGTGATTGATTACTAAAAGCTACCCACTTTGGAAATATTGATTTTGAACTTTAAAAAAAGGAACCATTGTTATGTAATGCATGATCATCCTTTTTATAAATAAACTGAAATGGCTGGAATGATGACGATGACATTTATTGTTGTGCATTTGGGAAAGCCCTACTAAGAATTTTAGAATTCTCACTCCTATGTGTTTATGTTCCCATGTTGTCTCCAGGTTGATTTAGAGAACAAGGAGGATGCTGCACGAAAGAAATCAAATTTGTAGTAGTCTAAGGCTGCATCTTATATCGATTGTACTTAGTCATATGTTTATGTCTGGAAATATAATAGAGACCAGATGGGTATTGAAGCTCATAGAGGAGCCTTCTTTTGTACTCGCCCTTGTAATCAATAAATGTTTGTTTTCTTTGTTATATATTTTAATAGAATCACAAATTAATTACTTCACGATTCGATCGATCTTGCTCTAGATAATTAAGAAAGGTCTGGTAATTTATAAGTAACAACTCTTAAGTATAATGTCATGACTTAAGGATAATGTTGTATTTGAGAAGATGTTACAATGACAACACGCATGGGAGGTGGACTGAGATATGATGCGATGGGCGGTGGGCAAGTAAGGCAATTAGAAGGCTATGAGACTAAGACGGAGGTGGGACACTGAGACGGTGGTGAGGCGGATGAGATCTGAGGTGAGGTGGCATATAGGTTTTCTGAAAGGGGGATGCACTTCTAATTTTCCTTTTGCTAGACAGAGAAAGAAAGGATTAGTTAGGTTTCTGAAAATTTATTTCATTTTTTTTCAAAACTTAGAGGTGGTTACATTGATTTAAACGGAGGAATATACTGACTACCACTAATCCAATGGTGAACTGCGCGATTTACTTTGATTTGCGCGGTAGCACAAATTGCCAAAAAAATAAAAATATAGCTACAGTTAGACAAACCTTCGCTAAAATACGACCACAAAGAAGCGTTTTTCTAGTAGTGTTTGTGTTTTCAAAGTAAATTAATTATATGGCCTTCACAATAAAGGTTGGATTTAAATCTCTTAAATTCCCAAAAGGAATTTAAGGTGATATAGGTGGATCAAGTCATCCATCATGTAGACCTTTCAAATATTTTATGATTTTAATTTATGCATAAATAAAATGGTCACATGTGAGCTCGTCATAATTTCGCCACATGAAGCTTGTGATATTAATTGTGCAAATTATTAAGAGCACAATTTCTTGATAATCCAATTAAAACAATTTATCTTGATGATTCTGTAAATTTATTTCTTAAGTTTTTATTGCTTGTAGGCTAATGTTATAAATTTTGAACACTAATTATTCATGTTCATATATAGAAAAAGTTGACTAGCATAATTAACTTATAAAAGACCTCCAAGTTGATTGCTAGATTGCTTGCTCATGAGAACAAATCTCCCAATTTCTAGTTGGGGTCATACTATTTTATGAATTGAAGCACTTATTTGTATAAGGCTAACAAATTGTCATTAATTCTCTTCCCTACAATTATTTTGGCTTGCAGCCAAATAGTTCTCATTTAAGAACTTTGAAAGTGCAATGTAAGTCTCAATTGCCTATCTTATTGCTCCAAATGGGACCCTAAAGAAAATTAGGGATATATATTGGATATGATTCTCCTTTTATAGTCAAATATATTGAACTACAAATAAGATATGTTTTAAGGCTCACTTTGTGTATTGCCAATTTGATGA